>PKMM01016373.1:937634-992972 GCA_002933915.1 Eutrema heterophyllum | reverse complement strand
TAATAATTATCTTTTTTGTAAAAAACTTTTATTATATAATATTATTTTATTTTATAATTTCAAATTATAATTTCGAAATTAATTAATTAATTATTATTTTATATAAAAATAAATAAATAATAAAAATAATAATTAATTGTTTTAATTTAAACAAAAAACAATTGAAATCGTCGCAAAATCGTCGCAAAGTGCGACGATTTTGCGACGATTAATTAACGTCGATTTTACGACGAATCTAGGTTTACGACGAAATTACGATGAAATATTTACGACGATTTTGCGACGACTATTTGTCCACATAAACATCCTTAATTCGTCGTTTTATTGTCGTAAATTACTTTCGATTTTCCATCGTTTTTACGACGTATTTCTATCCGTCGTAAATTCGAAGTAAATGTTGCGACGATTTTACGACGATTTGTTAGCGACGATTTAGCGACGATTTTTGGTCCCTCGTAAATTAGCGACGATTTTATGACGATTTTTAGTTTACGACGATCAGTTAGCGACGATTTACATTTCGTCGCAAATTCGATAGTACCCCTGTTTTGCAACGATTTTACAACGATATATGTCGTTGCAAAAGGGGTGTTTTCTTGTAGTGTTTGTGATCATTTATAAGTTCCTCCTTTCTATATAAGTTCCTTCTTCCCAACATTTATTAGTGCAGAGTGCAAAAAAGGAACCATTACGATAGACATTTGAAACAATCTCTTGCTGCTACAGTGTATCATCAGTTTATGGTGATTAGCATAGTTCTTACATGTCTTGTTAATTATAATTGTAGCTGTAAGTTTTAGATTGTAAAATTTAGACTATTTTTTATTGTTACTTAGTATTTACATTGTGATTCTAAAACTCTCGAGCAGTAAAATTGGACAAACAAACAAAAACTCAAAAATAGATTTTAACTATGAACTTGGATGGAAAAAACGAATATTTTTTGTGGATAGAGGTCTTAGGTGGCTTCTTCTGAAACCGAAACTGAAAGTCCTAAGACGATCGAGTTGAGCCTTAAACACCTACTTGAAGTAATGATTTGAATATTATAGACCTAAAAGGCCTAAACGACGGTCGTTTTTAAGCATTTCCATATCATTTTTAACCACTTCCATATCTTTATGAGGATTTTGAAATCTGTGTTGCTGTTGATTGTGCTGACATCGATATTTGTTTTCAGGTTTGCATTGTATCCTTTCCATGATGTTATAGAAGTATGATGTTATGATACTGGTCACATGCTGGTGATTTGTTAAACAAGAAAGAAGAAGTCATTAGTTATGCTAGGTCTAACGCAAGCCGCCCGATCATTGTAATATTTGTACTCATTCTAAACCGTATAAGAACAAATAGGCCCAGACCTGGAAAATGAAAACTCAACAAATAAGTAAACATAACTCCAAAGTCAAAACCACATCATCCAGAATTGGGATTTAAAGTTCCAAATTTGAAATTTATTCCTGCAAATTATATTGGCGATGCCCACGAGTGTGGGCCACAACACTAAGGTGGTGAAGAAAAGTCACAAAACCTTTGTTTCAAGATTTACCGCAAAAGAAATCGAGTCTTGCAAAGAATAAAGATTTACCTGAATTATACTAGACAGCAAATGTGCAGTCAGTGTTTCTAAACAACATAATTGGAAAGGTTGAGAGAAACACATGAAGATGAAGAAAAGGAAAAAAGTTTGATACTCTGAACAAGCAAGCAAGACACAAAAGACAAACACCCAAATGGGCATTCTCACTCTGCTTTCTTGGAGCTGTCTTTGTTGTCATCTTCTTCTAAGAGAGGGTCCCTAAGAGAGCCGAACATCCAATCCATCCATATGGTATAGTGACCATAGTTATGCTTGTATGTGGTGTGGTGGATCGTATGGTACCCTGCTCCCATTACTGGCCAGATGTTACCGTGGATGCAGTCATGGATGTTGGCTGTCCATATCGCTTCCATGAACAAAAGACCTATATGGGTTGTGAAATGAATTGGCACTATAAACAGAGCTATCACATGCGGTACAGCCTGAAGTATCCCGTCTAGTGGGTGAAACGCAAGCCCTGGAAACCAAAACGTAAGGAAGTTAAGAGCTCATATCAGATGCCACATTCTTGGGTAAACCAGGATACCATCCGGGGAAGTACATAAAAGGGACTTCTCAATCAGTCCGAGACCATAAGAGAAACAAAGATCTAAACTCTGGCTAATGCACAAGTCTCTTCGACATATATGAAATTTATATAATTCTAGCTCTTTCTGGCTACTTTGTAGATGGGAAATGCAAATACGAATTCAAATTTGATTTGGGTTATAAGAAGACGCTCACACAGTCTTTACGGGTAAGAAACTGAATGCTACCAATCTTTTACATGACTAAGTATAAGAAATTGAATACACTTACCAGCAAACGGAGAAAGAGTATTCTGCTTGTTGTAGACATGATGGGTCGCATGGAGATACTTATATAGAGGCTTAATGTCATGAAGCTCTCTGTGCATCCAATAAATACCAAACTCAACTAAAACAAGATATACTGCGATGGAAACAAAATAGAGGATCCAGCTGAATTCGCCTATTCTAGAGTAACATTTGGTCCAACCACTTTCAATCATACTCTCGGAGACGGTTGGAAGAAGAGTGTAAAAAGGCATAGCCTTCATCGCCACATATATTTGCAGAAGCATAGCCTTTCTTGTAGGAATGGCATCTGAAGACAACGTAGATCTTTTTTGGGTCAAAGGAGAGTATTGTAATCAAGCAGCATATATAACGCAAGCACAAAGCTAAGGAGTATTGTCTATCATAAACCTCATTAAGTGAAATCATCCAGAAATTGAAGAAGTATGATCCACATAGTTCATCAATTTCAAGGTAAATACAACTGAGTTCTAATTTCATCCATTTCCTTAAATTGAAAACCGACGAGAACCAATCAGACGATAGCAGCATCGAAGCGATCACTAAACTTCAAACATAAACAAATTGAAAGTCGATGATCTCGAGATCATCATCACAGGAATCACATTTAAAAAAAAAAAAAAAAAAGGTTAAAATCACCTTTGGGAAGATAGACGTTAAGTTTAAGGTAATAGATGTAGAAGCACCAGAGAAAGCCGGAGATGAAGTAGAGTAAGGTTCCGGCGAGGTAGTTCCGGAGCCATGTCTGGAAAAAATGCGGTAAAGGATCCCACAGATTCGACGGCAGAAGGTGACTCAGAACAATGCGATTGTAAAACGAGGTTTCGTCGACAAACTGCATCAGATACGAATGATCCACCGCCATGTAATCCGACGCCGCGGGAAATTGGCGATCCACCGAGATCAAACGAGAGAAGATTCGCCGGAATGATTTTTTACTTTACCTTTTCCTGAATTGGAACGAGTCAACTGTACTTATGCATGCCGGACAGAGAGTTCCACAAAATGGATCAATCTCACTCGCTCATCTTCCTTGTAAATTGTTGGCCCACTTTGATTTTAACGAAACGGCTCCTTCTTCCAAATATTTTGTTATATTTACAAATTAAACCTTGTACTTCTATACATTGGTAATAAACGAGGAAAGAAAAGTATGAATTATTCAAGATTTTGTACTAAACACGTTTTGGAAAAGTCTCTGGCTGTTACTGGATTTCGAGTTTTCTTAATTGATCTCAAATTTTTATATTCGAATTAATCAAAATTTGGACCAAAAATAAATGAAAGATCTGCTTCCGTAGTTGTGACTTCTGTGGGAGGTTGTAAAAGAAAAGGTGGGTATGGGTGTGTAACAAAACAATATTGGGGTGAAAACTGTAAACTATTAAAAGAAAGGGAGCAAAAGAAGTAAGACGTGATTTGATTCCGATGAGAGATATTTTAATTTTTAAGATTGCTAGTGGTCATTTAAGTACAAAACATGACGTGCCCGCACGTGGAGGAGGAAAAGAGTCACGCGCCGTCAAAACGAATCAAAAGGCCTAGGACCCATAACATTCTAATGGGCTAATATGAAAAGGCCCAAACTAGTCTAGCACAAGATTGTTTCATCAATGCAACCAAAAAATAAATGGTGTTGTAACACATTTTTATTTTTTTGATAAATCCTATCGCCTGATCTGGTCATCTCCGATAGGAACGCACCAAAATGTTACAAAGTAGATTTTTTTCGCGGGTTCAACGGTTCGACGGACACTATAAGCTTCGAGCCACTCACTCTTGTCAACATGCCATAAGATCCATGAGACACCATATGGACCACCACACTGCATATCCCGAGTTTGAAATGCCATAAAATAGCCAGGTAAATTGTTTGGGTTTTTTATGCCCAAATCCAGACTTCAACACACAAATGTGTTTTTGTTTTAGGGGAAATTCGAATGCAGGTTGCGCATGAAGCAACATCCTTAAGTCTTCCTCTACCACCCGACGTGCGTGTAACACATTAACACTCTCATGAAACACAATCTTTTCCGTAATTTTTTTTTATGTTTTAAAGCTATAACTATAAAATACACGATTTGAACATTACAATTCTCTTATGTAGTAGTTATTAGATGGAGATTAATATAAATGTGATTTGGTGATCTTTTGGTGTTGAATATCTTACGTTTACAACAGTATAACATTTGAGTTTATAAAAATGAAGTTTTGTAATCGGTTTAAAAAACTAGAAAGCAAACTTTTTATTAAATAAAAAGATACCAAACGTATCGGCTAGATTATTTTTTCCGTTATTAATCAGATTTTTTTCTGTTTTTATGTTTGTCAACTTTAGATTTTTTTCTGATTTATTGATATAAAGACTAAATTTGGAAGTATCGTAGAAAATGAGAAGGTTTTTAACATTTTCTTTTGGTTGTATTTTGTCGGTTTACTTTTTATTTATTTAGTTATTAGTTATAATTAATACAACTAGAAAAGTATTTTGAGACGTGAGAGTGAGTCATCGTGACAGTCCACGTGGACAGCTAGCAAACGGCCCACAAACCACGGACGGACGTTAAATCCGTCGGCCAAGCACGTGATTTTTTTCCAACATCTGTCACTTTTCCACCTTCTTAAGTTAAACATCTCAACCCCACATTTAATTTTTATTCCCACTTTTGAACCATAAACTTTTGATTTGACAATCATACCTTCCTCTGTTTATAAAATACAAAATCTCCACGATTCGGGAACGCGCAAAAGAAAAGAGCTCGAGTCTTCTTCCATTGCCATGGGCGCTTAGCTTATACTTGACTATCTCCGAGACTTGGATTTAAATCCGTAATCGTGAGTTTTGTTGTAATGGAGATCGCTACTGTCGTCAAGGCTAATGGCGGTTGTGAAGCAGATCGACGACGGCTTCGCCGATTGAGATGCTCCGTTAAGGATTACGATTGGGGGAAAATTGGGTTGGATTCACTCGTTTACAGGGTTTATGCGGCGAATTCTGATAACCAGATCGATTCGACCCGACCGTACGCGGAGCTTTGGATGGGGACTCACGAGTCCGGTCCTAGTTACTTGGCTGATGCCGATGGGTCCAATGGCATGACCCTTAGATCGTGGATTACCGAAAACCCTAAATCTCTCGGAAATAGGGTTTTGGAGAAATGGGGTTGCGATCTCCCGTTTCTGTTCAAGGTACAGATATCTATACATTGCCACATTGTTAAATTTTTCTCCAAAATCTCTGCATTTTACGATTTGCAGAAATGATTTTTGCTCATTTCGTCTGATAGAGAGTTGAATCTCTACTGCAATTTCTTATGTTCTGAGTTGCAGAAATGTGGTTTAAACATTGTAAAATCTGATAGGTGTTGTCGGTGGCAAGGCCCTTGTCGATTCAAGCACATCCAGATAAGAATTTGGCAAAGAAAATGCATAAAGCTCATCCAAATCTTTATAAAGACGATAATCACAAACCAGAAATGGCCTTGGCCTATACCCAATTCGAGGCTCTGTGTGGATTTATACCTCTTCAGGTATCGTTTGCTATGTTATCAGTTATCACTATCTTTATCGTTGTCAAAGTTTTTTGTTTTTTTTATAAAAGATGAACCTTTGCAATGGCCCACTTAGTTTCCCAATTTCGACAAGTATAACACATGTTGTTTGGTCTGATAAGAATCGTTTATATGAGTGATTAGTGTCTCCTCCTCTACTGCTCTAAGTAGAAGGCTAAGTTTTGAGATTAGATTCGATGAAGAAATCTTTGGGTTCGTTCATGGTGTTGCACATTATTCTTATAGCACTTTCCTCTTTTCCTTTGGATATATCTCAGAACATAAACATGTTACCAAAAATTTGGCAACAAATTGATTTTGGAGAGTGGCTCTATGATTGGTAGCTTATATTTTTTGAATTGAAGGATTTAAGTTTCTTCTTGTACAAATATTGCAGGAGCTTAAGAGTGTCATTCGTGCTATTCCGGAGATTGAAGAACTTGTTGGGAGTGAAGAAGCAAACCAAGTCTTCTGCATCAGTGAACATGATGAGGAGAAAGTGAAATCTGCTGTCCGAACAATCTTCACCCTGCTTATGTCTGCAGGTCCCGATACAACAAAGCAAATCGTATTTAAACTAAAACGCCGTCTGCATATGGAGAGTCAGGTCAGCCGTCCAACTTCCGTGTTACCGTCTACTTTACTCAAATTTTTTCTTTTCTCTCCTCTTATCGATTGTCTTGTAAAATGCCACTGTCTGAAACCTTCCCTTGCGATTTATGCAGGAACGCCATCTGACAGACAAGGAACGGCTAGTTTTGAAGCTAGAGAAGCAATATCCAGATGATATTGGGGTCATATCTGCATTCTTCTTCAACTATGTGAAGCTCAATCCTGGTGAAGCCTTGTACCTCGGTGCAAACGAGCCCCATGCATACTTATTCGGTGAGTGCATTGAGGTCATGGCGACTTCAGACAACGTAGTAAGGGCTGGCCTCACTTCCAAGCCTCTGGATATCCAAACACTTTGTTCCATGCTCTCATATAAACTGGTAAACATTTTAACTGAAAACCAAACTCAAGGTATACACCAAGACGTAAAAATGCTTGCAGTTTAGTGACCGAGTTCTCATTTCTGAGTTTCAGGGCTTTCCTGAAATCCTGAAGGGATCACAGATTCGACCATACATCACAAGATACCTCCCTCCTTTCGAGGAGTTTGAAGTTGATATCTGTGATCTTCCCTGTGGAGCCTCGACGGTGTTTCCCTCTGTTCCAGGCCCTTCTCTTCTGCTTGTACTCCTAGGTGAAGGAAGGATGTCTACAGACGCTTCAGCAGATGAGATTTCAATGGGAGATGTTCTATTTGTGCCTGCAGATACTGAGATTCAATTAAAGTCTTCATCTGACTTGAAGCTGTACAGAGCAGGAGTGAACAATAGGTTTCTGTATTCTCTATAGTTGAACCACACACAAGCTTTTTCTCAGTTATTGTATTATTAATCGAACTGTGTCAATGCACTTTTGTGCCCAGAAATTACAAATTCGATGTGAAATTTTTTGATATAATGTTACCCAAACTATGAAAGCTAGAAGAAGAGAAGGATCTCGTAAATTGAACTTTGAAGAAGACTTAAGTTACTGAAACAAGAAAATCTTTCCGCAGAGTTTTACTCGCAAACAGAATAAAAAGATCTCTATCCGACAAAAAAAGAATCCAACAAACATTCATCTCTTCAATCTTCTGTGACTGGGTACTCGAAAACTACATCTCTCCCTGTAAGTTTCCTGTACACACCAATCATTGTCTCGAGCTTGTACTCGGTGTTGTTCCTCTCCTTAGGCTCCAAATAGACCTGACAAACATTTTGAGAGTTGAAACATATTAACTAAGAGCTTAAAGCATTGAGAGACAGATAAATGTGTTGTTAGTTTTTTTACCTTCATGATTTTGGTGCCATCAACACGGTATCTGGTTCGCTTTCCTACAATCTCAGCAGGGTAAGCGACATCCTCAAGCATTGCTTCATGGACGGAAGTGAGAGTTCTGTTGCGTGGTCTCTGAACAGCAGAGCCTTTCTTTGGGGGACGCATGATTCTTCTGGTGGCAACAAAGATAACATCTTTTCCACTGAACTTCTTCTCAAGCTCTCTGACAAGACGAGGATGAATCTTGCGGAAAGCTTTTCTCAATCTGAATGGAATGTAAATCACAACAGACTTGCGGTTGCCAGAAATATCCATGTGACTGCACAGAAAGAAAAAAAAAAAGAGTTATTTTAGTCGGGAAACCATAGTTAAGAGCAGGCATAAAAAATTGAGTGCATACACTGCTTGGTTAATGTACAGATCTTTCAAGTCACTTTTCAACTCCTGGTTGGTGTTCTCCAAGTCAAAGAAAGCCTGCGAAAAAAGAAAACATCATTCAAATCAATGAACACCCGAGAAAAAAAAAAAAAAACATTCACAAAATGAAGACAATAAGACAACAAAGACATAAAGAAAGAACCTGAGCAACTTGCTCTTCAAACTCTGTTGGTGCCACACCCTTGTCCTTGTGGATCTTGTTCTGAGCAGAGAACATCTTGGCAGTTTCTAGAACAGCAACAACATAAACACACACAAAATAAGAAAATCAACATTTGGTAACTTTTCTGAGATTTGGACAAATATTAACTAAAATCTACAAAGATACTGATAAGTCGAATTTCAACCAAATTCCCAAATCTAGTGGTAAGCAAAGTTTCCTCATCTTCAAAAGCTAAATTACACAGCAAAATATTGAGCACTATGCAACTAAAACATTCGAAATTTCCACATTTTAGAACAAAATTAATTAATCATAAAATCCAAATTCATCACATTGATGAGTAAAGCAAAGAAACAAACAGCTCATAACCCAAAGAAAGTTCTTAGCTCGCTAGTAAGAATGACCAACATTTCTCAATTGGTTACAAAAGCTAACATAATTAAGCAGATCACTCTACTTGTAAACCTAATCAAACCCATGGATTACAGCTCTCACTAAAGCTAAACATCTTCCTCCAAAACGCATATCTAATCCCGCGAATTCCCAGGATAGTATATTGAAAGGACAAATTTTGAAGCGTACCAGTTAATAACGACGAGGAACCCTAGAAGGTAGAAAAGTTTACGGCTTTCAGAGCTTCGTGTTCAAGAGGCAACACAAATCTGGTGAAGCAAAGGTTTAAATATTAAGGGTTTCTTTTGAGATCCCTATTTTGGACGGTCTGGATTTGCTCATGGCTGATGTTATTTACTCAAACTGGGCCTCTTGATATGTTTTCATAACCAATGGGCCCAATATATATATCCGCAGGAAATGATAGAAAAATTAAAGTACAGATTTGGTTTGTTTGTCAATTAGAAAAATAGTTTTGTCACAAATCACAATCATAGAATCATATAAAATCTTTTGGAATTTGATGGACAGATGATAGAAGATAATAGAATGGCTAATTGCTACTTGTTAGATTACTGTCGATTATTAATTTCGTTGACGAGACCTAAGCATTTAAAACGTGAAAAGCATTAAGAACTAAAAACCACACAAAATTACAATATTTTCCATATGTCTTTCAACAAAAGAAGTAAGAAATCAAATATATATTAAAAAAAAATTGGGTGATCAGATACGTCGAATACTAAACTTAACGGTTTGAATATGGATGAACAATTAAAAATCCAACAAAAACAATTAGATATTTGCATATATATCCATATTCGAAAGTTTAATTATATGATACATATATATTTTGTAACCATATAAATATGCATATTGGTTTGCATCATTTGGTTTTAGGCATTTTGCTTAAATGTGGTTAATGCTTCATACGCATTGTTCTTTTTTGACCAAAATCTTATTATTTCGCTGCGACATCGTTTTGTTACGCAAAACCTTATTCACATTTTTTGCGACATCGTTTTCGTCATCTTATAAAGTGCCTTCAGAGCCGCTCTGTATCTCCTCTTTCGCTCACCCTTACCGCCGCTGCTTCGTCATAAATTCTTAAGGTTTTGTATACTTCTTTTCTCTCTTCTTTATCAAGTTCCGTTAATGGCGGAAATGACAGATCAAAGTTTTTTTTTCTTTTGCTTATATTTCCTTGTAAACGGTTTGTTGCAGATCTAAGGTTTAAATCCTTATCTTGTTCGTTTTCTTTGGTCTTTTGAAAATTTTCCGTTTTTAGTCCAGTCAATACGTATGTGCTCTTCATTCTTTAATTTTCTATGAATTTGGCTTCTTCTGGTCAACGTGTTCGTTGGCTTATTCTGTTTCTAAACATACTTTTTATACCCAATCTTTCTTCGGAATGATCCATTTTCGCTGCCCAAAAACGAAATTTCCCTCAAATCTGAGTACGAATTGTTCAGATCTTACCAAGTATTATTCCGATTTCTTATCCGTTGGGATTTTCAAATTAAACACATTTTTTCAATTTTCTTTTTTTCTGAAAGCCCTAATTTTTGTTTTTCTGATCTCTCTTGTGATGCAACAGATGAGGCGTTCTACTGTGGATAAAAGTGGTTCGAAGATGAATCATCGTAACCTTCAGCAGAACGCCTTCGTGTCCCGTGACGAATCCAGAGGATTTGCTCCTATCACTCTTGATCCAATGGACTCTCTTGTTTGTCCTAAGCCTCGTCGCGTTGCCATTCTCCCCAACAACGCTTTTCGTCCTTTTAGATTACATTCTAGGCATGATAAACTCTCTTCCTCTTATTGTCTGTCTTTGCCCACAAAATTCGTTTTTTTGGGACAAAATGCTGATTTACTTTGTTTTGGGATTTCACAGTCAATCAGAATCAGGAGCAGCTGATGTATGTGATTCTAAAGCCGGGGCAGATCTTTTGGACATAATTTGTAGAAAGGTTCGTCTTTTTTTGTTGAGTTGTGTATTAAAGCAAAGTCTATTGGATTTCACTTGTCTTCCTTTGTTTGAACTATATGGTTTTGCAGCATTTCCTTGACTTGTGTTTCTTTGTATCAAAATCAATGCTAGGGTATATAGTTGCTCAGAGGTTAATCCATGTAATGTCATTCATCAGATTTCACCTGTCTTCCTGTGTCTGAAGTCTGAACGATGATTTTTGTTTCTTCCCTCTACATGATGGTTTACAAAGCTTCTCATTGTTTTTAGTTTCCACATTGAATCAATTATTTGCTATGTAGTTGAGTATATAGATTGTCCATATATTGTGTCTTGTGATCTAAACTATGATTCTCTTGTCTTCTTCTTTCTCTGTAGGAAGAAAAATCATCTGCTGTAGCTTCATCACCTCCATTTTTCCTCGGGTCTCCCCCGAGCAGAGCAGCAAACCCGTTAGCTCAAGATGCGCGATTTGGAGATGAGAAACACAACCCTATCTCACCCTCACTCGCACCATTCCTCCCATCTTCATCTCCATCTCGAGTCAAAGGAGGAGGTTGTGGTCGAGTGAAGTTTGGGCTTAAACCAGCAGCTGTTAGAGTAGAAGGATTCGATTGCTTGAACAGGGACCGCCAAAACTCGAGCATCCCTGCCATGGCTTAGAAGATGAAAGAATCACAAAGTGTACATAAAATCCAGAATCAAGACTCCAATTTTTTGAAGCAGATGTTTTATATTTTTGAAGATGAAGAGGAAAAGGAAGGTTAAAGATCAGTCACCATCACCAGTTAAGGCTTTTACCGCAGTTTCTTTTAACTTTGAGATCAATATTGTAATTTTAGTCTCGTTGTAACATATTAAACCAATTTGGAGTGTTCTTTTTATTTTTATGTGTAAAAATGTAAGTTCTCTTTTGTATAGTTACGTTTCTTCTTTTTGGAGATTCTCAATCTTTGTAAAAATGTAATTTTGATAAGTTCGATAAATATGAATGCAATATGAATGCTTTGTATTATTCAAACAAGTTTCCCTCAGTTTCTCTCTCTCTCTCTCTCTCTCTCTCCGCTTAGATATTCTAATTTGCTTGTCTCGTAGTCGTAGGGATAGAAAAAAGAGAAACTAATGGTGACTGATACGGAGTCGTCAGTCGTTGACTTGCGAAGAGGATCCCGGAACGGGACACTGACGAGTTACGGTCTATTCAAAGAAGAAGATTCCTTCAATGTCGTGAACAAAACCTGTAAACCCCATCGAATTGAAGGAATGGAATTGGGTATGACTATTTATTTTTGTTTTGAACTTCATCAAAGTTACAGCCAAAACCATGGAAATCAAATTACGTATTGTTGCAGCGGATGATGTATGTACGAAACAGATGCAGTATTATTATAAATGTTAGTATATGTGTTTTTTTTGGGGTTAATTGTTATATGGTTAGCTAATCAGGTTTTGATAATTACAAAATTTGGACTATTTAATTTTGCAAAAATTAGATGAAAAACTGATTATTTTCATTAACAATATACTACTATTATCTTGATTAACAATTTGTAAGATATTCTTCAGAAATCACGTCACAGAATCCATAACTCTAACTATTTAAAATGTGCAGTTTCAAAATAATGAAATGTTTTCTTGGTTAGATTAATTAAAGTTGATTTACGTAAAAATATGAAAGCTGGTTTTAGGTTGTCTGAATTATGAATTAATTAATCTAACCAAGAATATGAAAGGTGGTCTTGGAGTAGGAATTAAACTGAAGGTGATTAAGAGACAAAACAAAAATAAAATAAATAGATTACGTTTTCTTAACAAAACCGTCGGTAAGGTTCAAAAAAAAAAAAAACAAAACAAAACCGTCGGCGAACAGAATACAAAAGATCCGCACACAGTCCCAAGAAGAAAATATCAAAAACAAGAAACCGAAAACCAGAAACCAGTCACTAGTTTTGGATTAATTATAAAAGCAGTTTTTGTAAACGGGATTCTTTTCCAGAAAACCAGGAGCTATGTGTGGACCCCACTATCCCAAATGCTCCTCAAATGACTCAAATCCCATCTGGCTCAGATGTGGCGATTCGACCAAATTTTCTGACGCGCGAGCGTGATAGCCACGTGCTTTGTCTCTGTCTTTATCACATTGTTTAAGAAAAAAGAACAGTGTTTTTTTATTAAATAACCGGGAAACAAAAAATATAGTTTTAGACACAAATTTACAAGTGATAACACGATTTTTAACAAAAACTTTCTTGATAAATCATCTACAATTAGCTTCTTATCTATAATTATTATTTTTAAATATGAATTGGTCAGAATGCTCTATCTAAGTATCTAGTAAAGTACTCAATGATCTACACCCATATCCAGCCATATTGAATATATCTAAATATTTTGGAAGGTAATTAATTTGTGAAATCTAGAATTTAAAATAGTTTGATAATTCGCCGGTCACTTAAAAGCACATAATTAAATGTTGTAACACGTGTAGAACACGCGCGTGGTGATTGAGAGTGGGTATGAAAACTACACTTGGGGAAGAAACACAAGAAGTGAAAACCTTGAACCAGGGAAAAAAAAACCGCGGCGTTTCTGGAAAAAAGAAGAAGAAAGAAAAAGGACAAAAACAGCCAACTTGTCTTTAGAAAAACAGCTCTTCTTATCTCCTACTCTTTTGTCTTCTCTCATCTTCCCTTGGTTTTATCTCTCAGATCCCAAAAACCCAGGGGCTTCTTCTCAACGCACTCAATCCCTTAAAGCTATTATCATTTTTCTTATATAATTTGCGAATATCCATCACCACTTCCTACAAAATATCCCAAAAAAATATCTTACAAAACAGAAACAAACATTTTTCAAATCGATTTTTTTTTCTCACTGGGTTTCTGTGTGTGTTCGATTATTGTTTACTGTGGAAAAATCAAAACCTAGCAGAGAAAAAGATGCGGATGAGCTGTAATGGATGCAGAGTTCTTCGAAAAGGGTGTAGTGAGGATTGTAGTATAAGACCGTGTTTGGCTTGGATCAAATCGCCCGAAGCGCAAGCAAACGCAACCGTGTTTCTCGCCAAGTTCTATGGTCGTGCTGGACTCATGAACCTCATCAACGCAGGTCCCGATCATCTTCGTCCTGGTTAGTGGTTTTCAAGAAACGACGCCGTATTCCTTTATACGCAGACGACGCCGTTTGATGGCATTTGATTTTGTGTTGGAATCTCGAAAACGTATAGTAGTATCTGATCATTTCGTTTCGTATTATTTCATTTGATTACGACGTGGTTTAATGGAATTTGTGTGAAATTCTGCAGGGATTTTCCGATCGTTGTTGCACGAAGCTTGTGGGAGGATTGTGAATCCGATCTATGGTTCAGTGGGTTTGTTATGGTCGGGAAATTGGCAGCTTTGTCAAGCCGCCGTAGAGGCGGTGATGAAAGGTGAACCGATCACAGAGATTGCCACTGATGCGGCGACGAACGGCCAGGGTCCGCCGTTGAAGATGTATGACATCCGACATAATTCTAAGGATGAGACTACTGGGTCAACCGATCTGAAACGGGCGAAAACTCGCCGGACTAAGCGGGTCGCCGCCGTCGCTAAACGGGTAGAATCGGGCGGGGAAGAGGCTAGTCACGAGTCGTCGTTGAGTCACCAGTCTGAAATTGTGGCTGCTCATGAAGGAGAGAGCAAAGAATCGGAAAGCAATGGCTCGGAGGTCATGACATTCTCGCCGCCGACTGTGCAGGGCTCCTCCGGGGAGATTAAGCTTGACCTAACTTTAAGTCTCGAGCCGGTGTCACGTGCGTATCACGTGGTACCTGTTAAGAAGAGAAAGATCGGCGTGTTTGGCACGTGTCAGGAGGAGAGCCCGTGTAAGACTGAGCTTATGCTCTAAGCTCTGTTCTAACTTTTCTTTAGAAGTTTTGCCCGCATCGGCTCCATTCGGGTCGTCTCTGATACCATTGAGCCAAGCCGCATCATTTAACCGAGCCGATAACTTTTATATTTTTTCTCTCTCTATTTCCCCCTTTTTAAATTTGCACTTCCCCTGGTGATCAAAGATAGAGAGCATGATGTAAAAACTTATTTACAGAGATAAAATTCAAGATTCTGTTTCTTTTTTTTTTTTCATTATAAAAAAAAGCCAGAGGATTTTACCAAAAACGAAGAAGAAGAATGGCCACGATTAGTGGACTCTACTTCTACACAATATAAAATATTGTGGGCCTAACTTGTAAACATTAGAAACATTTTGGGCCTATCATTTCACGACTGTAATCAGGAAAATTGTCAACATGACATATTTGAATTGGTATAAAGAAGGATGACGTGGCATAGTAGAAAGTACAACCCATGTGCTTCGGGCCACAATCCAGTGGAGATATCGAGGGTACGCAAAGGGTAGGGGCCTGATTCTGTATCTTCTTTCACCTACCTTCTCGCCTTCTCTCAGATTCTGAAGCTCGCCGGCGGCAATCGATCGTAACAGAATTTCGCCGGAGATTCGGTCACTGGAACGGGAATTTTGCTGGAGTCGAGAAGATGAAGATATTTGTGAAAACTCTCAAGGGGACTCACTTCGAGATCGAAGTAAAACCCGATGATTCGGTATGGGAGTTTCTGCACATAGTTTTCTTACTCGTTAATTGAGTCCGTATCCGAGGCGGTTTTTCGATCGGATTTCGTATTTGACTCTTTGATTTTGTCTAAGTTTAGGGGGTTTTTCTATTCATTACATTTTTTTTTCGTGATCTTCTAGTTGGTTTCTGCGAGTGAACTGTAGTAACTTAGACGTTGCTAAAGAGAATTGATACAATTCAGCAATCTTTGTGTATGGGTTTTGTTTTTCCATCTCTTCAGGTATATGAAACTGGATAATTTTGGTGTATGTTATGTCACTGTTTGTAGTGGGGGATTGGCTGTCATTGAAGTGTATTTGTCACTGTGCTTCTGCGTCTCCTAATTGTTTCACTATTGGGAAATTTACAACATTAAAATTTGATAAGATTTCTTTACTTGCTGAGCTGACTATAGCTTGTTTGCTTCCACGCTGTTTGACTTTTCTTGGTGAACTTTTTTAGACATTGTAACCGAAGATGATCAAATATGATCAATCGTAACTTTTTATTAAAATCTCGTTGTTTTTAATGCATTTATGATGATCAAATATGAGGTTGCTAGTTTGTTGGTTGTAAATGTAAAAGAAAATTTGTGGTCCTTGCTTTTGACTATTTTCTTGAACTTATGCTAGTAAAATATTTACATTCAGGTTGCTGATGTGAAGAAGAACATAGAGACTGTGCAGGGAGCAGATGTTTATCCTGCTGCAAAACAGATGCTTATTCACCAAGGGAAAGTGCTTAAAGATGAGACCACAATTGAGGAGAACAAAGTCGCTGAGAACAGTTTTATTGTCATTATGATGACCAAGGTGCATTTGGATCTGAGGAATCAACAGTAATTTTGTTGTCGTCTGTTTAGCTCTTTCATTACGTAATATTGACTTATGCTCTCCGGGGCTAAACATGTAGAGTAAACCTGCCTCAACTGGAGCGTCTAGTGCATCTGCTGGCCCTACAGCGCAGGTGAGTTGGTTCTGCTGTTATAGCATCATCATAAACAATGAGATGCTGCAACTTGTTTGTTGAATGATCTAACTTAAGCATTGGTTTAGGCTAAGTCGATGCCTACCTCATCAACACAGCCTCCAGCTTCTGTAGCAATGTGAGTTTAAGGGACAAGTATTTTCTGTTCGGAAATTTCTTGAAATTTCTCTGAGAAAAACTGTTTATATTCTATGTTAATACTAACTTCGATTTTCTCCCCCCCAATCTTCCTAAATCTGTGCAGGCAAGATGCACCTGCACCGACACCTGCAGCTGCAACTGAAACTGTGGTTGCACCTGTACCTGAACCTGTACCTGTACCTGAACTTGTTTCAGCTACTCTACCAGCAAGCACTCCCACACCCGAATCAACTCCTGCTGGGTTAGCATATCTTCTATCTAAATGTAGTCCATGGAATTTTCCGCTTGCTTCAGAAATTGACCTACTCTTATTATGTTTCATCTTATTTTTGGTTAAGATAGATCTCAGGGTGATGTTTACGGACAAGCAGCATCAAATCTGGCCGCTGGAAGTAATTTAGAGAGTACCATTCAGCAGATTCTTGACATGGGTGGAGGAACCTGGGATCGTGACACTGTTGTCCGTGCACTCCGTGCTGCATTTAACAACCCTGAAAGAGCTGTGGAATATCTTTACTCTGTGAGTTCAATTTTCTTTTTCTCTGAATATGCTGTAGATGCTATGTCCTATCATCTTGGTCACGAGGCTTATAATCTACTTCATTGCCACTATTATAGGCTACTATTTTCCTTGCCACTAAAGCGAGAGAATTTACTTATGTTTATGCTTTAGGGGATCCCTGAGCAAGCTGAAGTTCCACCAGTTGCCCATGCCCCAGCTAGTGGTGGACAGCCAGCAAATCTTCCAGCACAGACTCAGCAACCTGCAGCGGCACCTGCAACTGGTCCTAATGCAAATCCGTTAGATCTCTTCCCACAGGTATTACACCTGGAGATCGAAAGCATACTTGGTTCATTTAAAAGTGTTGATCATAATTGGGTGTGTAACCAATATCTACTCTTATCTTTGACAGGGGTTGCCAAATGTTGGAGCAAATCCTGGTGGCGGAACACTTGACTTCCTGCGCAACAGCCAACAGGTATGAGCTGTTTCTCTTCTTACACTTGCTGACAAAAAGGAGTATATCAGATATCAATGTGTGATGTGTTTATTGTTTTCTGGTGTATATTAGTTCCAAGCTCTGCGAGCAATGGTGCAAGCAAACCCTCAAGTTCTGCAGGTATGTTGATGCAACTCACAGAAGAACTGAAATAGTTGTCAGGCTTTCGCTGGGTAAAGTCATTTGATAGCGTTACAAATGAATTTCATCCATGTGTTTTTTGCAGCCTATGCTTCAGGAACTGGGAAAACAAAACCCAAACTTGATGCGGTTGATTCAAGACCATCAAGCTGACTTCTTACGTTTAATCAATGAACCCGTTGAAGGAGGGGGAGAAAGGTTTGTATAATCATTACCATTATGATTCATATGTAACACGCCTATCAATAACAAAACTTTGGGAGGCTTTCGATTACTTAAAATGATTATTTTCCTGGTTAATTTACGCATCGTATAAATTAGCGGCAACCTCTTAGGCCAATTGGAGGCGGGAATGCCACAACCACAGGCGATCCAAGTCACACCTGAGGAGCGCGAAGCAATCGAACGGGTCAGTTCCTTTTTTGTTTTTTTCGACTTTGATATTTCCTCTAAAGAAAAAGTCTGTATCTCTCTTAATGATTGATCAACTCGGGTTCACCTTGATAAAAAAACAAAAAAAAAACAGCTGGAAGCAATGGGATTCGAGAGAGCATTGGTGCTGGAAGTGTTCTTCGCGTGCAACAAGAACGAAGAGTTGGCTGCAAACTATCTTCTGGATCACATGCATGAGTTCGAGGAATAGGCTAGCTGCTTCAGTAAAGTCACCTCTTCTTCTTCTTCTTTCTATCTCTTATCATTGGTCCATATGTTTACTTATATATTGTGGGATGCCAAGTTCGAACCAGAGATGTTCATGAGCTCGTTGCTCGTCTATGGTCATGGATTCTCTCAGTTCTGAGTTTAAAATGGAGTTTCTCATCTGCTCTTTCTTTGTATTGTCTTGGGTCGTCTCTTGTCGTTACAAAATCTCCCATTCCTGTTATTTTTTGTCGAATTTGGGGACAACATGTATTGCTTATGTATGTACAATAGTAAAAAAAAAAGGATGAAAAAAATGAAAAACCAAAATAAATTCACTGTAATAATCTTCTAAAACTTTACCTTTTCTAATGAGAGTTTATCTATGTTAATTTCATGGAAATATATCATTTTTTTTTAATGTATATTTCTTCTACGAATGAAGGAATGTGAGGATGTCTGATGTAAATTTTTATCTTGTGTTTACTGTTTTTGGTTCAATATTTGAACAGAAGTTAATGTTCGCCTTTGCAACAAAATTGAAATACTATTAGGGGAAAAGTCTAAAAAAAATCCAATGAGGGTTTTTCCTTTGTGTGATAATGCGACGTCGTTGGCAGACTTGATGGATGCTTTATCGACTTTTCTTTTGCCCCTTGCATTTCGACTCTCACTTGGCAGCAACACCGAAATTTAAAAGAAGAAATAAAAGAGAAGCTCCCAGAAGAGAAAAGCCCTAGAATCACTCTCTCTTTCCAGTTTCTTTCTCTTAATCTCTTTCGACGACTTTGATCTCCCATCATCGAAAATGTCTGTGCGTGTTCTGAATCCTAATGCCGAGGTGCTTAACAAATCGGCGGCGCTTCATATGACCATCAACGCCGCTAAGGGTTTACAGGATGTACTCAAGTCGAATCTCGGTCCTAAGGGAACCATAAAGATGTAAGTCTGTTTCTACTTCTTCTTTTTTTTCTTGGATCTATGTATTGTTTCTCTGTGCCTTCACTTTTTTTTCTTATCCCCTACTCACGCGAATTTATCGATCACTCGCTATAGGCTTGTTGGTGGTTCCGGGGATATCAAGCTTACCAAGGATGGGAACACGCTTTTGAAGGAAATGGTGAGTCCGAGAAAGAGTGCTAGATCTTGTTGATTGATTAAAATTTTAGCTTAATAGTATCTCTTCTTACTTGTGAAGAGTTTTACAGAAGCTTGAAACTTGTGTCATTTAAGTATTAGTCGCCGGGCTTGTGGAAATTGAATATGATAGAAACGTTACTTAGTTAGTCGGTATGGTGATGAAAAAAATGAAATGTCAGACACAAATCTTTAGAAATAGTTTGATAATGCTTACAGTTCTTACTTGCTTATCTTTGCAGCAAATTCAAAATCCCACAGCCATCATGATTGCAAGGACGGCTGTTGCACAGGATGACATAAGTGGTGATGGTACTACTTCCACTGTCATCTTCATTGGTGAGCTCATGAAACAGTCAGAGCGTTGCATCGATGAAGGTTAGCCAAATTAGCTTGTGTCTGACTTCTTGATCAGTTGGGTTGTTTTTATGCTTTACATTTAAGCTGGATCGTATGCCTTTCATTTTCTGAATCAGTTTATATAATTCTTTCCATCTGTTCATCTTCATCTACCTTGTCATGTTTTGTTTAGCCTCAGTGAGAACTGGTCCTAATGAAATTGTTTATACCTGTCTCAGGAATGCATCCACGTGTCTTAGTTGATGGTTTCGAGATTGCAAAAAGAGCTACTCTCCAATTTCTCGACACTTTCAAGACACCTGTGGTTATGGGTGACGAGCCTGATAAAGAGATCCTGAAAATGGTTGCCAGGACAACGCTAAGAACAAAGGTATTCTTCATCTGGTGATTTTTATATCTTTTCGCAATCACAGGCTTTTCTCTTCACTTCTAACTTGCAGTTTTTCTGGCTACTTAGTTGTATGAAGGCTTAGCTGATCAATTGACTGATATTGTTGTTAATTCGGTAAGTTTACTGATATCTCTCATTGAATATCATCGTGCATTTTTCACATATATATCAGAACTAATCTATGAATAAGTTTTGGTTTTCAAGCTTGTTTGTCTTCTAACATAACAGGTTCTCTGCATTCGGAAGCCTGAGGAACCTATTGATCTGTTTATGGTTGAGATAATGCACATGCGCCATAAATTTGATGTTGACACACGATTGGTATGCCTTTGATCTGTCGGAATTTAAGGGTTTTCACTCTAGTAGAACGTCTTGTGTATGGGATTTAATCCTTTTGCTGGTCGTGAATCGTAAATGTCAGCTTTATGCGCCCGTTGCTAATATTTATGGATTGTTTCTCTTGTATTAGGTTGAAGGGCTTGTTCTGGATCATGGTTCAAGACACCCTGATATGAAGCGACGTGCAGAGAATTGTCACATCCTTACTTGCAATGTGTCACTGGAGTATGAGAAGAGGTGTGTAATATAAACCTCTGGTTGGTTGGTTGTGAAGAGATATGAAAGACTAAAAGTTAGAGGACCTATCCCGTGTATCACTCATTTTGTAGCCTAACTTTGTATATATCAGTGAAATTAATGCAGGGTTTTTCTACTCGAATGCGGAACAGAGGGAAGCCATGGTTACTGCTGAGCGACGTTCCGTTGATGAAAGAGTGAAGAAAATTATTGAGCTGAAGAACAAGGTGCGTTTGAAACTACTACATGTCTACATCCAAGCCATATGCTGTATTTTTTTTTTCCAAATATTTACATGGTCTATTTCTCATGCAGGTTTGTGCTGGTAATGATAACAGCTTTGTTATCTTAAATCAAAAGGGTATTGATCCCCCATCATTGGATCTTCTTGCTAGAGAAGGGGTAAGCTATGACTAATTTTGTATTTTTTCGGCATCCATAATTTGTGTTCCTGTTATTCCGATTGCCAGAAAAGTATAAAAAAACTCTAAAAAAGATTGTGAAATCAAGTGAATTGAAATGTTAAGGCAAAATGAATTGAAACCAATAGAGAAAAGGTTCTCCACTAAGAGTACTCACCTAAAAAGCGTTTAGATGCCTAGATCTCCCACTAATCTTGTCTCTCGTCTCTCGTCTCGTACTCGGTTTCTTGTGTCTACAAGTTGTTACAGTCCATTTATCTTTCTGTTTCTTTACGTTTATTTGTTTCTCCAGATAATCGCCCTTAGAAGAGCTAAGAGGAGGAACATGGAGCGATTGGTTTTGGCGTGTGGGGGAGAAGCTGTGAACTCCGTTGATGACTTGACTCCGGACTGTCTTGGCTGGGCTGGACTTGTATATGAGCACGTTCTTGGGGAAGAAAAGTACACATTTGTCGAGCAAGTGAAGAATCCTCATTCGTGTACTATCCTCATAAAAGGTACAAAGGCCCAAACTTCTATCTCTTGGCGGCTAAGTTTTGAAGGTCGGTTTTTCTTTTTTACACGCCTGATCATGAAATCCTTGGTTTTATAGGGCCTAACGACCACACCATTGCTCAAATTAAGGACGCTGTCCGTGATGGTTTAAGATCAGTTAAGAATACCTTAGAAGATGAGTGTGTTGTATTAGTAAGTCCCTTCTTCTTCACAAAGATCAAAGATATTTCCATTTCAGTGTGATTGTTTTGGTTTCGTGTGCTTATAGTGTGTGACGTTTGCCTCTTTTGGCAGGGAGCTGGAGCTTTTGAAGTTGCAGCGAGACAACACTTAATCAATGAAGTCAAGAAAACCGTTCAAGGGGTAAGTATAAAGTAATGTCTCTCTGCTCCAATACCAGTTCTTGATTTTTCCGGTTGCTAATGTTAATTGTGGGCAAATTGCAGCGAGCTCAACTCGGTGTTGAAGCTTTTGCTAACGCCCTTCTCGTGGTTCCCAAGACACTCGCTGAAAATGCTGGACTTGATACACAAGACGTTATCATTTCTCTAACGGTATTATACTTTTATTTTCCTCTTTTTCCGCTTTCGATAATGCTCCTATCATATATAACTGTTTTGAATATATATCTAATGTTTATACAGAGTGAGCATGACAAAGGAAACGTCGTAGGACTAAACCTACAGGATGGAGAACCCGTCGACCCTCTGCTTGCTGGTATTTTCGACAATTACTCGGTGAAACGCCAACTTATCAATTCAGGGTATGTACAAAACCAAAACGCCAGCCACAAACTCTAAAATTGGCGTTTGAAATAATCAGAAGCCTAATTCAGTTGTTTGGTAATGTGTCGCAGGCCGGTGATTGCTTCGCAGTTGCTATTAGTGGATGAAGTGATTCGTGCTGGAAGAAATATGAGAAAGCCCACTTAAAACTGTCTTTTTGTTTTTTGTTTTTTTCACCTTTTTCTTCTTTCGAGTTTTGAGTTTTACCATCTGAAACTTTCCTTTTTTGGAACAAACTTTTTTGTATACCTTGTATCTTTTGTTGTCATAGATAATCTCCATCGAATCTATCTTCTTCCCTTTTTATTGTTTGATGAGAAAAACTTGATGGTTGTTTTAATTGTGGTCTCTAGTGGAAAGAAGAAGAAAAAGAGTGATCTCTAGTTTTTTTGTTTTGTGAGTTTTCTCATAATACTACTTGTTTTTTTCCTTTCCTGTTTATTCCAACTACGTTTGAAATACATCATTCAAGCGTGAATCCAAAACTGAATTTTGAAGAAAAAAGAGGAAACAGTAATCACAGCATTTTACACCAAAACTAGTAACAAATTATTTTAGGGAAATGTCCTAAAAGTCAAAAGCGATTAAACAGTGAACACTTTGTATTGAATGCATTATGGAGCAGAAGTGTGTTGGAAGCTTTTTTTTCTTCTTTTCAATAATTTTTTTGTGATTTAGGAAAGGTTCGAAACTTTCATCATGGAAATGGAAGCAGAAGTATTTTCAAAGTCAAATTTACCAACAATGCACGGTCTACTTTAATGTCATTCTATTACAGAAAACGGAATCAGGGCCCATGTAATTAAATTCATTTTGTGCACGAAACTGAAGTCTTTGACGGGTCAACACCGTTAGACACTTGTCAGGCTATTATTGGGCCTTTTCCTCTTTACTTTCTCTGAAAATCAATCAAAAAAGCCCATCTCTTCCTTTGTTTTCCCCCTTATTTCTCCTCACCTCCATTATTTCGCTTCCAATCCCTAATTCCAAAATCTCTCGGTAAGCTGCTACGGATCTGCTCATTAGTTGGACAAATAATTTCTCTGTTTTTGTTTCGTTTTATGGACTTTCCAACTTCGTTTACTCTGTTGGTTTTCTTGTCTCTGTTCGTTGTTATTTCGAGATCTGGCTTAGTTACGATTGATTTGAAACGAATTTTGAAACACAGGATCGATCTAACAAGAGTGTGATAAGAAAATATGTCGTCTACTCGGGAAGAGAATGTGTACTTAGCCAAGTTAGCCGAGCAAGCTGAACGTTATGAGGAAATGGTTGAGTTCATGGAGAAAGTTGCAAAGACCGAGGAGCTCTCTGTGGAAGAGAGAAACCTCTTGTCTGTTGCTTACAAGAACGTGATTGGTGCTAGGAGAGCTTCGTGGAGGATCATTTCTTCCATTGAACACAAGGAAGAAAGCAGAGGAAACGAAGATCATGTTTCCATAATCAAGGACTACAGAGGAAAGATCGAAACCGAGCTCAGCAAAATCTGTGATGGAATATTGAACCTTCTGGATGCTCACCTTATTCCCACTGCCTCTTTGGCTGAGTCCAAAGTCTTTTACCTCAAGATGAAAGGAGATTACCACAGGTACCTTGCTGAGTTTAAGTCTGGATCTGAGAGGAAGGAAGCTGCGGAGAGCACTCTTGTGGCTTACAAGTCAGCTCAGGTAAAATCTAAGTTTGAAAATTCTGTTTCTGCTTCTTGAGACACTAGTAAAGGGGTTATCTTGATGAACGTTTATGGTGTTTTTCTTCTCATGTAGGATATTGCACTTGCTGATTTACCTCCTACTCATCCGATTAGATTGGGACTTGCTCTTAACTTCTCTGTCTTCTACTATGAGATTCTCAACTCACCTGATCGCGCTTGCAATCTCGCCAAACAGGTTTGTGTTGGGATGTCATTATGCTTTCAGACTTTGTAACACTCGTGCCCGCACCAAATCCCGAATGATAATTCACTCCATTGTTTTCACAGGCTTTTGACGAAGCAATCTCTGAGCTGGACACATTAGGAGAAGAATCATACAAAGACAGTACACTAATAATGCAACTTCTCCGTGACAATCTCACCCTCTGGACTTCTGACATCAATGTTCACTTTTGTCTCCCTCCCTAACTCTTTCCTTTTTAGTCCTATCTACACGATCTAAAGCATCTTTACATGTGTTTAGAAATTTCATGTACTAAGTAAAATTTTGATTAAACGCTGATGTGTTATTAATTTTCAGGATGAGGCGGGTGGTGATGAGATCAAGGAGGCGTCAAAACCTGAGTCAGAAGAAGGGAAACAAGCTTAGACGTGGAAGTGACCAGAGAGAGAGAGAGAGAGGCATTTCTAAGTATGTATAGTATGGATTTGGCTCTAGTTTCCTTAAAACATATGATATGGGGTTTGTAGAAGCAGAGAGGAGATCATGATTTGATTCTCCTTTGAAAACTCATAAACTCTCTTCTTCTTTTTTTTTTTTTTTTTTTTGGTTTTAAAAGCTGTCGAGTCTCTGGTTTTACTTCGTTGCGTGTTACTATTTAGGAAGTGAAGGTCGAGAAGAAGAAACAAAACTTAGGATTATTGCTTCCGATTCCACTCGATTAAGATTTATCATTAGGGGTATCGGTGTATGATAATTTTTTTCTTTTTTCTTATTAGGGTATTAACGCATCAGTTGTTTTAACTCATCTTTAAAGAATCTTGAGAGCAAAATCAAACACCTAATTACGCCAAGAAAAAGAAAACAAGAAACTCCCAGCTTCATAGTTTTTATTCACGCGCAGAGTCGACAAACAAAAAAAAATACAAAATGCTTATGTAGTGGACATATACCCTTTTTGTAAGCAGCTCAAATTTTATTCTTCAAACGATATATCCTTCTGTGTCTAACATAGCATAGCACTCATGGGTCTCTTTCCATATTTCTCTTTCTTTAGTTATTTTTTTTCCTTTTTCTGTAAGTTATTCATGTTTTCCATATGTGAGTTTTATATTTTGTATATGATTTTTATTCAACTGACAGTGATATATATAGAATTTGAAATAGTAACCTCGTCAATTATCTTTAATCCGCTGCAAATTTTAAAAATAACTCCGAACACACATACTAGTGTAAAATCATCTTTTGAGCATATTTATAGAAGTACGAATATACGCAAATCAATGTCTTGAGCATCTTAAAGTAACTACGAATATTACTCTAATAATTAAAACACATACTTCACATATAAAGACATCGCTATTATTACCACCTCCTCGAATCCCACTGCTTTGCTTTTCCGCTTGTCTCTGTGCATTCATTCATACATTCACCTTCTCTCTCTTCTCGCTCTTCTCGCTCTTCTCGCTCTCTCGCTCTCTCGCTCAAATGGTGCCAGCAACTTCAATCATAGCCTGGTCCATTACTCTTCTCTCTTCACTTCCCTCTATCTAACGAAGTTTTGATTTTTCACTCACTCTTGTTTAAACTTGGCCTCTCTCATACCGTCTTTTTATCCGCTTCCCTCAGGGGCTCTGGAGAAGATGGGCAACTAGGAACTGGTACCAACGAAGAAAAGGATTGGGCTTGTGTCGTTGAAGCTCTCGAGTCTTACTCTGTTCGCTCCGTTGTCTCCGGTAGCCGTAACTCCCTCGCCATTTGCGATGATGGCACGGTACTATCCGAATATCATACATTTGGGGTTTATCTAAATGAGATTTTCTCTTGTTTTAATTGGTCTATATGCATTCGGGGATATGATTTCTATCTTTTTTAGGCCAAAATCAAAGAGGGCCTTTTTAAGTTTTGGTTTTATAAGTTCTTGTAAGATTTTAAGGAACCAAGAAACATGGTTTGTCCCATCAATCATAACCGATGAAGCTCTCTGTCTTCTTCTCTTGTGGGAAAAGTCTCTAAGCTGTGAATCTTGATTAGAAGTCGGCCAATAGGTTAAAGTTGTTTTCTTGAACCGGTTTTTGTTGTGTTATCATGGAATTGGTCTGGTTCTGGTCCTTATTTCAGTAGTTTGACCGAAGGTTTGAATCAGAAAGTTTAAGATTTTAAAAGCTCTATTTCGGTAACTTATGTTTTGTGTTGTTTAAAACTGATTCAGATGTTTACATGGGGTTGGAATCAAAGAGGTACATTAGGACACACACCAGACACAAAGACAGAAAATGTACCTAGTCGAGTTAAGGCTCTTGCCAGTGTCAAGATTACTCAGGTTTGATCTCTCTTTCTACTAAATCCAATGTGGTTTTCGTTAGATTATCAGATGGAACTACCAGTTTTGTTGTTTTCTAATGGATGATAGGCAGCAATTGGTGGTTGGCATTGTTTAGCTGTTGATGATCAAGGCCGAGCATATGCGTGGGGTACGGTTTAATGTTATTGATTGTGTTATTCTCTATCTGTTTTTTGTTTGGTGAGTCGTACTGAAAATGATTATGGATATACTTGCAGGTGGGAATGAATATGGACAATGTGGTGAAGAGCCTTTAAAAGACGAGATGGGTAGACCCGTGCGAAGAGATATTGTGATCCCTAAGCGTTGTGCCCCGAAACTTACAGTCCGACAGGTAAACCAACTCGTGTTCTAAATCTCTCTGCATTGCCTCAACTTTCTCTTCCTCCATGTTTATCTGTGGATAATAAATAATAATCCATTTGAGGGTTTATCTTGTTAACAGGTAGCTGCAGGTGGTACTCACTCAGTGGTTCTGACACGGGAAGGTCATGTGTGGACTTGGGGTCAACCGTGGCCTCCCGGTGACATGTATAGAAAACAATTAAACTCACACAAAGCAGTACTATACATTTTTAGGCTATTACTAAATTGTTGGGTTTTGGTTTCCTCTATATTGCAGAAAACAGATATCTGTTCCTGTAAGAGTCCAAGGACTTGAAAATGTCCGTCTTATCGCTGTTGGAGCATTTCATAATCTGGCTCTTGAAGAAGATGGGAGATTATTGGCATGGGGTAATAACGAATACGGACAACTTGGAACCGGTGATACCCAGCCAAGCTCTCATCCTGTTCCAGTCCAAGGCCTGGATGATCTCACTTTGGTTCGTTTGATTTTCCCTTTCTTGATTCCTTTTCTACACATTAAACCTTTAAAAAGTGATTCTGATTATAAGTATTTGAATGGCACCACCGCCTTCTGATGCGTAATTTACAAAAGGCATAAGCTTCAACAACTTCTTTCTCTCTTTAAACGCATCTATAGGTTGATACTGCTGCGGGTGGATGGCATTCAACCGCTTTAACCGATAAAGGAGAGGTATTAGAAATCATCTACTCTTCAAACGTATTCTCAAAGTTTCCAACGTTCTTTCACCATGTACTAGATCCTCGTTTTCACCAAGATATAGCTATGTGTTTGGTCTTCTATTCTTTAGGTGTATAGTTGGGGAAGAGGAGAACACGGAAGACTCGGGTTCGGTGACAATGACAAGAGCAGCAAAATGGTTCCACAGAAAGTTAATCTTTTAGGTGAAGAAGATATCATTCAGGTAGTAAGTGAAGCATTTAACCTTAATGATCTTGAGATCTCTAAAAGAGTATATCATTTAGGTCAAGCATTAATAATTAAATAACGTTTCAAAATAGGTTTCTTGCGGCGGAACACATTCAGTTGCTTTGACAAGAGATGGCAGAATCTTCTCGGTTAGTCCCGCTTTTGGATTTTACGCAAAAACGTTCAATCTTGTGATTATTGTTTCTCTTTGTGATCAGTTTGGTAGAGGAGATCATGGAAGACTTGGTTATGGAAGGAAAGTAACAACAGGACAGCCATTGGAGTTACCTATAAAGATTCCTCCGCCTGAAGGAAGCTTTAATCACGCCGACGAAGAAGAAGAAGGACAATGGTTAGCTAAATCGATTGCTTGCGGTGGCCGCCACACTCTTGCCATTGTAGAATGGAAAGCAGATGATATTTAATCACCTGAACAACTTACGAAGAGAAGAAAGGCAAAAGGGAGAGTGTGTATTTATTAAAAGAACATGCTTATTTCAATATACCTTTTTCCCTATAAATAATCTTTACATAAAAGTAGAATTTTGATTTCAAGGAAATTTTTACAGATATATAACTTCGATCAGGTTGGAGATCTTAGTAGACTTTAGTTTGTTGAGAAACCTTGAACAAACAAAATTTCTTTTACAATCTTTTAAATCAATGAGAAAATGCAAATTTAATAAAAGCTTTTCTTTTGTAATTGTTTAGTTTAGTTTGTAAGATCTTTTAAAACTTTTTGTTGGCTTGATTTGTTGCTAAAAACATACCTTAAATAATAAACGTCTTTGAAAACCCCTGAATATATCTTGTTCGTATGAGGCTCAAACATTAAACGACATAATATTAGTATTTTAATTAATTAGGACATATATCATCCATCATCCATCGTGTATATAATATATACGTTCTTCAAATACGTACAATAAAAAAAAAAAGCAAAATGAAAAAGAGAAGAATAGCTAGCACAAGATCTTGCCAAACATTACTCTCCCTTGCCCTTGTTGTGTAGCCATTAATCTTTTATTTTATTTGGTTTTTTTTGTTCACTCTTATTGGTTTGAAGCTCAAAAAGCTTTGATAACACGAGGAACACAAATGAGAAAGATGCATTTGGATTTTCTTGGCTGCCTTTGCCTTTTTCTCATCCATGAAAAAAATCCACTTCCTCTTCTCTTCTTCTTCTCTTCTTGATTTTCTTTTGTCATCATATTTTGCTTCTCTTCTTCTAACTTCACATCCTTCAAAATCCCAAAACACCACCCCCTCGATATAAGCAATTAATCAGGTGGATAATCACTAGTAAAATTTATATAATTCTTTTTTTTTTTTAAATTGATTAAATGGTTCAACTAGTCGAATTATCCTTTACCTACCTATATATAGCTCGTGAATTGTGAAATAGATGCAAACATGTGTACATATATAATCAGCCTTTTCATTGTGGAATACACAAAATCATAACAAGGGGTCCAATGAAAGATTTTCCATGAAATAATTACAAACATCAAAGTTGGATAATACTGTTTTCTATAATTGATACTCTCACGTATTGTACGACCATTTGTGCTTCTTTTTCATAATATCATGAAAGAATCTAAATCTTAACAAGGATATATAATATATATATACTATGATTTAATCCGCGCTAATTATATCGCGGAGTAATTTTTTTTAAGGAAATTGTTTTGAAATTTAAGAAAATTGTTTTTATATGAATTTTACAATATGGCTAAGTAATGATTATAGATAAAGCTGTCAATTTGTAATAATTTATCTATTTAACCCGTTTTGCAATGAACTAAAATATTATACGGGCTAATCCGCAAAAACTTATGACTCTAGTTTTTGTGGTTAGTTTACGAACTCTTAAAAAATTAGTTTTTTTGTGTCTAATTTTTTTTTAAATTAGTAAAATATTTTTCAACTTTTATTTTGATATATATTCAAATAAAATATAATAAATTATAGTGAAAAATATAGCAAGATTTTGAATAAATTTTTTTTCTTTGAATATATATGGATTGATTATTATTTTAAAATATATAGTATTACAAATAATTAAGAAATTAAATAATAAATAATATTTTTAATGCAAAATATATACTTTCCATATTCTAATCAATAATTTTAAAAAACTATTATATTATTTTTTATTTCAATTATTATTTGTTATTTGTAATGATATTTTATGTAATAATTTACAAAACAAAGTTAATTTTTAAAAATGTCTTCTTCGATAATATTATAGAGATATATAAAAAAACAATATGTGCATGCAGTCTTATCATGGTCTCTTCATGATTAAAAAAAAAAAATACACTGTATACATGTATTGGTGTATTCTTTTATTCTGTGAAAGAATCTAAATTTAAACTATGTTGCAACAAACGAATTCAAAAATTTATGCAATTATTGCGTACGTGCCTTTAGATCACTTAATTCAGTTGTTTTGAATGGCCCAATGCAAAGTCCTACCGAAAACTAATAATCATTGTTATAAACTCATATTGTTCTCACATGGCCATAAGTATAACTTACAGAATTTAATTCAAAACATGTTAAATATTAGAGCATTAAAATATTTAGTATACACTAAATATAACTAATACATTTGTTAAAACATTTTTTTTTTAAATAATATCAATAGTATATTTTTATAAAACAAAATTGTACTATTATTGACGTCAACAAAAAAACAAAAACAAAAATTGTACTATTATTGAATACCATTTTTCTAGTTACCGTTTAATAGATCACGAGTAACAAAAATGCATTTGGTTTTAACCCATTTTTTATAATATGTGTAAAATCATGAATTCGAGCAAAAACCCAAATTTTATACATACCTCTTGTTGAGCTTTCAACTTTAGTGCATACTCGACCGACGAATCATCAGCTTCCACCTGTCTTTTCGTTGATCTCTCACTTATCGGCGGCGTCTTCGCTGGACTAACATTTACGGGTGCACTCTGCACACCCACATCTCGTTTCAACCCCACAACTTTCTTTTCTGCTCAAAAACACCCCCAAACTCTTTTTTTGTTACAAAACACAAAACCGCCTTTATGAGATCATGAACAAAGAAGATAATCAATGACCTTGAATAAGAACAGGATCTGGAGATATCGGATCCTCTTGAATGATTCTAACGTTAGGATTAGTCTTTCTTGGATTGTTGAGATTATGGTTAGAGGGTAAAATCATGAGTGGGGTAGACATGGTGGATAAGTTTCTGAAAGATCTTGAATTTAAAGTTTTAGAAGACAAACACTCCATGGGAACTTCACCAGACAAAGGATTACAAATATACTTCTCTGCTTCGTTCCATTTTGAGTTTAACTCAACACCTTCCGGTTTTAACCAATCCCAATTCTTCTTGCACACTGTTTTTGCTTGCAATGCTGTATGGAAAGAAAAAAGACAGAACAAACAAAAAGGTTGTTACGTTTTCTCTGTTTTTGTTCATAACAGAGTGTTTTTTTCCCTTTCAATTGGTAAAAAATAAACGGAGCTTTTATTTCTTTATCTTATCAATGAATGTAACACAAACTAGCCTATAAGTGTCATATAATGATGTAGTTGTTGATTCAAATTTCGACAAAGGGTTATCGAAAAACACAATGTTTTTTGGAAAGAAAGTCTTTCTTTCATTGGCAACAATCTATACTATAACTAGTCACGAAAATTAGCAGATTTCTTATAAAGAGTTTTTTGAAATTCTACTTCAAATAAATGGTAGAAGCCTAATGCTAACTGCCCGTAAATAGATTATTTGCACATAGGTCGACTCAAATTATGGAGTTTCCGAAATTTCGATTAGATCCAATAACGCTTGCCAAGGGTCAGACAAAAGTTTCAGCTTTAAGTTGAGAATCATGAAAAAGCTCACCCTTGATTGCACTGGTGAATGAATAATTTGATGGGTCAATTTCCTTTGTCAAAAAACTTTAAAACTTCAAAACATTTTCTATGAAAACATTATCATTAACATACTAAACACAGAGTGAAAATTATAAAAGAAAAAAAATATATATATAAGAGGTTATTCATTACCTGTGAGGGAGTAGCCGGGAGAAGATGCAGTACTTGAGATGGTGAAGGTTGTTCTAGAAGACTTGTGATCATCTCGGAAGCTTCGAGTATATGAGGCAGAAAACCTTCTAGAAATCGGGTTTTCGCGAGTTAAATGACCTTTTCGACCCCATTCTCGTAGGTTAAACTCAAGCTCTTCGCCACGCAAAGCCATTGGAAAGAAAGGAACAATGTCTATTATGAATGAGCAAAGGTAAGCTAAGGAAGAGGGAGAGGGGAGGAAATTTAAAAGGGATTCATGATTTTTACTTGAAAATATTGACTTTTTTAGTACTCTTATCTTAAATTTTGTTTCGTAGTTTTGGGTACTTGTAATCCATATATAGGAAACAAATTCGCTTGGTATGTTCCATCTTTTCCTTTTTAGTTTCTGATCTTTTTAGCTCTTGTTTCTTTTTCATGTCTTAATTTCTATACTGACAGTTAAAATTAATGGAATTGATTAGCAAGAAAGGCTTGATTGATTTAACATGTTTGGCCATTTCTCCCTGCATATCAAAATTAACTGAAAAAAGATTTGAAAATAAGAAAATTTATAATTCACTTGTGTGAAAAGTCAAAAGTCTTATATTTTTTGTAAAAAGAAATGGGGTATATATATATATTATCTGAAGATATATATGTAACACAAAATCATGGAGTATGTTATTGCTGTTTTAATATTCTCGACTATATATGTACTATTTATTTGTGAGCTATACTGATGAGTTGAAAAGTTATATATGACAGAGTCTATTCACTTATTCAGGGTGGATACGTGAAGTTGATGTTTATACTATAGTCTCATTTATGAGTATAAAACATGTCAAAACCGTGAGATGTCAGATAATATCCACATTAATGTGAAATATTTGAAATTCATTTCTCATAGAATAATATGACAATTCCAAATCTTTCATTGAAAATGATCAGATGCTTACTCTTTCTTGTAACAACTTCTTTTTAGCCGGTGAAACCTAATCTATCTACAATTCATTTTGCACGTCAATTTTATTAAGTATCGTTATAATTAAAAGCAGTCTTCTCTAATGAGTTGGCTTACACTACGATAACATTTGAATTCTGATGGATAAAAGAATATATATATATATATATATATATATATATATATATATTTTATAGAAGAAATCTTCGAACAATAGCTAGATTAATGGAGTAATATACATTATACAATGTGTGGTTGTTTTCAATGCATGTATAGCACGGAATCTTTTTGTTTGGATTCCAAAGATTGAAAGGAGTGAAGAACAAAAAGGAATAGTTTTGTGTCGTATATATAAACCATGTGCGTGTTATTATCATCATCACGATCATCATGTCATTAAATGTGACCTACGTTGAAACCTTATATCTAATTAATTGTTTGAAAAATTCAAAGTTTTCAAACGTCTCGTTTTCAAAATATAAAACATTATTTTCTGTTAAATACAAAATATAAAAACATTTTGGAGTCGTCATATGGGATATATATATATATATTAACGGTTCGTCCGGACCTCGAAAACTATAGGTCCAAAACATAGAATTATCTGAATTAATACCGTAAATTTCTATAAATAGAAACATGATATAAGTGTAAACCGATCGGGTTAGTTTGATTATTGTGTAACAAAACCAAGTCCCGTAGCATTGGACCGGTTTCAATAGTGTAGTAAGATTACTAATAAGAACAGAAAACTCGATTTTGGGCACTGAATCTTAAAATCGAACCGGGTTAAAGTCATTTTAGTCGGGACCCACAAATTAGAGAGCTCATGATTACAGATAAGTGCATGGAATATGAAATGTAAGTTCGGAGTCGTCGGACAGTGCTGTAGTAGAGCGATTAAGACACACACACATGATGTTAAGCACATCAATTAAGCTAATAGTCATGAAAACCCACATTAATGCATAGTATCTTAATTCTTAAATCATACAAGATCAACACCTAACTTGATGCTAAGCACATCAAATGAGTTAGATATGACTGAATCATGTATAGATACAACGATCCAACCTAGGAAATTCGTTTCTTACATCGCTTATAAATTTCTTTGACATGTTGTTTCGGTGGGTTTCTGAATTAGATACATCGCTTATATACAACATGTAACTATGTAAGCTATTAAATAGTGTATTAACGGAAATTATTTAAGCCCAATAACTTATTTGAGTCCATTAGTTAGCTTAATATAAGCCCAATTTTTCAGAGCTAAAGTATGCTAAGGCCCAATAAGTCTTTTTATTTATTAATTCAAAGGCTCGTAAAGCTTATATAATATATATATACTTCTTGTATGAATGTTAAGTTTTATACTATTTTTCATTTTTGACAAACGATTACAGTGATATACAAGAAGTAAAGAAAAACTGAAAATTTACTAATTATCAAAACAAACACAACAACAAGTCGCTTAAACCACCTAACAAAACTAAATGGAGGAGCACAAAGACGGATACCGGAAACATCGAAGACAGCTTAGCATTCACAACCACCAAAAGCAAAGTTCGTGAGCACGAAAAGATCTTGAGGTTATCGCGAGCAATCGCCATCCTAGGCCAGCTCTCCAACTATATTTATATAATATTTTTTTGTGTTTAAACATCATATAATATATATATATATATTTAAAATTATTACATCTAATACATAAATTCGTGATCTCATACTTTTCGTTTATCCATCACTATCTCAAAAGTCAAAATATTTATATTAATTAATACTTCATCTTTTTCACCATGAGTGTCATTTTTCACACATATTAAAAAAATATTAAAAGTTCAATATTACCCATTATTAATACACTAAATAATTTTTTTCTCTATAATTAATACACTAAAACAATAAGGGTAAAACTGGATTTTTGTTCAAAATATGTATTGAAAACATAAACCGACACTCTTTGTGAAACAAAAATAAAACTTTAAAATGACATTCTTTGTAAAACAGAGGGAGTAGTAGTTAAAAAAATAACTATATTGTACTTGTTATCAAACATATCGTTGCCCTAATAAAATCTAGGGAAAATTCCATAAAAAAACACTAACTAAATTTCGATAAGTTTTTTAATACTTCAACTATTTTCGTGCGCAGAAAAATACTTCAACTAATATATTTTTTAATTATAATACCTTAACTTTTAGATTTGTGACCATTTAACACCTCCGGTTTAACGGAAAGATAACATCCGTTATTTTTTTTAATAATAAAATATTAATATTTAAATAAAAAAATACATTAAAAATCCAAAAAATTCAAATCCCAAACAAAATCCAAAAAATAGAAAAAAAATTCCAAAAAGTCTAAAGTGAGGAATTTATGGTATGTTATACAAATGATATACATCAACTTTATAACTTAAAACAAATTGGTTTTGTTAGAAAATATTAAAAAGGAAAAAAAAATCAAGAATAAGATATTGTATTTGAGTGTTTATTGTAAAAAGGGAAATTTTGGAAAATACACTATTTGAGTTACAAAATTGAATTTTATATGTTTGAGAATTTGTTTTGGATTTTTGTATTTTTTGAGTTTTTATAAAATTTTAGTTCAAAGATTCAAAAATTAAAATATAATATATTTATCTAAAATTTAAAATTATTGTTTCTTAAATTTAGAATTTTTTTTGGAATTTGTTTCGTTTTTTGGGAAAAAAATTGGAAATTTTAATGTAATTAAAAAAAATATATATTAATATTTTATTATTAAAATAAAAAGATAACGAATCTAAAAGTTGAGGTATTATAATGGAAAAATATATTAGTTGGAGTATTTTTTTGGGCACGAAAATAGTTGAGGTATTAAAAAGCTTATAAAAATTTAGTTGTGGTATTTTTATGGAATTTTCCCTAAGATCTAATACCACAATTATTTGGTTGATTAAATAAAATACATTTGCTCAAACAATATAATAGAGGACAAATTATAGAGGTCAACGTAGGAATTGATATATCGGATGCAATAATGTTGGTATATAATTGTCTTAATTAGATTATTAGTTCCAAGATATTGGATGCTTCATTAACCCGAAACCAATACCTTAATTCAAATGATTAGTAAACCAAAAATACAAAGTCGAAACTGGTTCTTGATGCGTTGCACTGGACAAGTGTTTAATTACGGACACTATCTTTTGAATCATCCAAGACCAAGATACGGGTTAATGATTCTTAATTGTGTTTAATTTCATTGTTAACTAACCAATAATTAATTAATTGATGTGATAAAATTATCATGAATAGCTTTTAATGAAACTAAGTACAGTATAGTACTCTTTCTGATTCAAATTAGTTGATGTTTAAAGATTCTACACACAAATGAAGAAATCACATAAAATCATTATTCTTTTATTTTTTCTGAATTAAAACATCAATAGTCTACCTAAAAACAATTCAACCAATGATAAAAAAAACTGCATAATATAAAAGGTCAAAAATAAATTTTTTTTTTAATTTTGCATTAAAAATGTAAAACATCAATTAAAATGAAACAATTTTTGTTTGCTTAAACATCAACTAATTTGAACCATAGGGAGTAGCCCTGGGCATAATATCCGGATCCGAAAAAATTAACCAAAACCGATCCGAAAAAGAGGAACCGAACCCGAACCGAAATCGATAAAATATCCGAACGGATCCTAAATTCCTATATCCGAAGAACCGAAACCGAACCCGAACCGAATCAAGAACCGAATGGATACCCGAAATACAATTATATACCCAAAATATTAATTATATTTAGACTTGATAACCCAAAAATACAATTATAAACCCAAAGATATGAGTTATTTTTATACCAAAATGATTGAGAGATCCAAAATAACCAAAATATACGAAGTTTTTAGTTTTGTTTGTTAAGTTTTGACTAAATTTTATTTGAATTTAACCAATTTTATTCAAATTTAACCAATTTTTATTATTTTTTGGATACCCGAAACCGAACCGAATCCGAATGGAACCGAACTGAACCCGAACCGAAATTCTAAAATACCCGAACAGATACTAGATTCCTATATCCAAAAAACCGAAAACCTGAATAACCCGAACCGAATCCGATCAGATATCCGAACGAACGCCCATGCTAATAGGGAGTATTAAGTAAGGAGACAAGATAACAAAAGTTGTCTAGGTTATGCCAAACAGTAACCCTTGGCCATGCGAATTTCACGTGCGGCATGCTCCACATGCTACATGCTTTTTATTTTTTTTAGCTGTGTTATCCTATTTTTGAAATTGTAAAAAAAATATTGGTTGCAAACAACACAAGTTCAAGACTTTTTCTTATTATTCGACTTGCCTTTCAAGATGAGAGTACCGTTGATAATACACGTGAATCTATGTGTAAACGCATGCTATCTTTGGTTAAAAAAAAAAAAGTTGTAATAATAACATGGGGATGATTGACGAAAATTTTAATTTTAGATTTTTTGTTATTTTCCTTGAAAGAAATTACTATGGGATCTTGGAATTATGACTTTTCGCGTGCGCAATATATATATAGTAATACCGAGCTATATACGGTAAGACATGTACATGTACGCATAGATTTTATTGGTAAATATATATATATATATAGTCGAATATATATGTATCAACGTTTACAAGATCAAAATATTCTGAACATGGCATAGGGAAAATCGGGATATAGTATGTAGAAGGGGACACACAAAACAATTTCCAAAAATTAAGGTGCTATAGCAAAACATGAAGGCTTTGGTATTTGAACTGTAACGAAGTAAAATTAATCAGAAATATATTTTTATAATTAATACAAATGGAGAGATTGGGTTATATTGTATGAATGATTTAAGTGGAAGCTGAATGAAGCAGGCCAGGTTCAACTGTTCAAGTTACTGCTGATTTGGTGGTGGAACACGTACGAGAAAAGACATGTGGGATTGTGTTTTGGCCTTAACAAGTTTCAAGTAATTAAAAAACTAATCTTGTTCCAGTAGAAACTAGTAATTGAGCTTATTGGGAAGTTTCGTAGATAAGTTTCTTAAGCTTTATACACTACTTTTTCAATAGTTTTGGAAATCATTTTTAGAATAAGTTTCGACTTTAACCAATTTTAAAAAGCAATAAACGTTAAATACTCGTTACAAAACATATGGGAATAGTTCAATATATAATTCGTGTTAAAGGTGAGGAAATCAAAGCCACTGGTGGTGCCTTCATACACTTTTTTTTTTTAATTAAAATATATTTTATTAATAACCCCTTTTTGGGTAAACGGAAAGGTGAATACAATCGACGGGAAAAAATAGCAAAAACCGGAAGTTTCAGCTCCGGCGAAAACAATCCGGTAACCAGAAAATAAAGAATGCGTTCGATTAGAAAACCTTTTTTGCCACTGTGATTTCTCAGATCATTTCGGTTTTCAACTTTAGAGGTATCGTTACTCTAAGAAGTTAGCTATTGGAGATATACACACTAGTTACATGTTTACACACCGACGTATAGTACAACTTCGTTCGTTGATACATATATACATATATATGTTTGCAAACAAATTTAGTATGTAGATATATTAAATTAACTAAATTTATGAAAATGGATGTACTCTTGTTTGCGAGTTAAAATGACTCAAAGAATCCCCATTTCTGTGGGATCTGTTCATTTCATTTGAAGCAAAATGGCTCTAACTATTGAATCAGCCAATCTGTTAAAAAACAAAAAAAAATGACATAGCTATTACAAGTACTATATTATCTTTGATGTAAATTCCATATACCCGACCGCAGTTATATTACATGAGCTATATAAGACTTGTACGTAGCTTTAAAAAAGAAAGAAAACAAATCTATTCCTAGTAATTAATGTTAGTTTTTTTTGTTTGACACTTGTTATTATAGTGCATAAAAGAATAAGGTATGCAACCAAATGGCCGACCAATGTATCTTGGTTGGTGGATTTTCACATTGCTATGTAAAATTAGGTGACGTGACTCAACCATAAAAAAAATGAGAATATATAATTTGCTTAAAGACCATTCTTGTTATTATTATTATTTACATGCTTCGTCTATATATTAAATTACTTTTTCTGATGGATATTTATTAATTTATTAAAATGTACAATGCAGACAATAACTTCTCCCTATAAAAAAAACCTCATTCGAACAAGTATCTTACCCCATCAAATCATTTATCTTCCAAAGCTCTCTTCCCTCTTCACAAAATCACACACACTCTATCTCGACTCTATCTAAATCTTCTAGAAGATTCGTAACTCTTGGGAAAAATCTAAGACAAGTTTTTTTTCAAGAGATTAAATCTCACCATCTTTACTATTTGAGACTATATCAACCGGTTTTCAAGGAAATATGGAAAGCATCATGAACTTGAAGAGAAAGGAGAAGAAATCACAAAGTAGAAGACTCGGGAAGTATCTCAAAGAACAGAAAGGGAGGATTTACATCATTAGAAGATGTGTGATGATGCTCCTTTGTTCACGTGATTGATTCATTAACGATACATATATATACATGCATGCGTATGTACGTCTATATGTGTGTGTGTGCGCGTGTGTGTGAGAGAGAGAGAGAGAGAGAGAGTGTTCAGAAATCAGAGGAAGACGAAAGCATGGCAATGCTAAAAATTTAGATTGCTTTGTTTTGCCTTGTCCTATGTACATGTAAATACATTACTAGAAGTCAATGATCATTATTAGAAAGTGTTACTTTATCATGCAGTCGTGTTACGATAATACGATGTCAATTACTCAATCACACAATATCAGCGTTAATTACAAGATTCACATTCATTCATTTCTAATTACTTATTATATAAGTGTAAAGCTTTAAGATAAATTTCTAGAAAACATCTTGTTCTTCTCTATTGGGCTGAGAACATATAGCCCCAGCACAAGCTTCTCTGTTCTTATTAAGTAGTTAAGTTTACGGCTTTGATGCACAACATCAACATGACATCTTTTACATTCATCTTCGTAATAACTCGTCGCATTAATCAAGCGACCAAAAAAAAAAAAAAATCCATTCAGATGATGAAACGACAAAACATATATATCCGACGACGAGCTCTGGTGCCAAAAACTAGGGAATTAGAGGGAAAGCGACAATCTTTGTGGCTGAGTGAACACAACGCGCTTGAACTGCGCGTAGGTAGGATTTTAGAGTTTCATAATTTTTCGCCAGCTAATGGGCCTGAATTTGACTTAGCAAATGGGCGGAATATAGTTTTTTTTTAACAGTACTATGCTATCAGCTGCTCAGACTCATCCGCTCATGTATCAGGAACAAAGAGTTTAGCTCTATATAGCCAAAAAATGAAGCTTCAAGCTTTTCTCAAGCTCTTATGGTCTATCTCCACTTCTTAAGTTTTGCTAAACAGATCCCGTAGTCATCGTTAGAATCTTCCATTTAGATCACTAAGCTAGATAGGTGTGTCCCTTACTACGAAACATTCATCAGGACAATAATATACACAAGGAAACAAACAAGCAGCAGCAGAAATTGGGCACGAGAGGAGGAAAAAATAGGAACTTATTTTCCAGTGCATCAAGTTGAAGAAAATCTAACTGCTTGTTACATGTGAAAGGGAAAAGCCGGAATTCTCTGTCTAAAGCTTTTTTTGAATCTTTAATGAATTAGGCTTCGATTTGAGCAGGAGCGGGCAAAGGTTTCTCTAAAGAACATCTATCAGGTTTCATGGAACTAAAAAGTTGTAGAACATCTGCATTGCGACGGATATAATTGGGGCATAGAGACAGCAAATCCTGAGCTTCACTATGCCTTGCAGACTTCAACATCGCTTCGAATACACGCTGAACCATTATATTAGATGGAAACTTCTTCCAAGTCAAAGCCTTCAGAAAAGCGAAAGCTTCAGCGCCTGTTCCACTATTTGACAAGTAATCCATGAATGGGTCCACGAAAGGAGGGAAACCATGATTTCTCATCAGAGGTACAAGGCTCAAAGCTTCTTCAAACCCACCATCTCTTGCTACCTTCTTCATCAATAGATTCCTCACCATAATTTTGTACGTACTGTGCCAAGGTTTCAACTGCTTTTGTTTCACTAGCTCGGTGAAAAGCTTGTATGCATCTCTTGCCTGGAAACTGTTGCAATAAGCAAGCACCAACTTCTCAAATGCATAACCCGCATAAGAGACTCCCTCTTTGCCAATCATCTTCTTGAAACACTCTGAAGCTTCTTCGAGATCTCTAGCATCACAATGCCCTTCAACTAAAGATGCCATTGCTTTGTCATCCAGATGATTTCCAGAAGCTTCCATAAAGTCCACAAGTTCATTGGCTTCATCTTTCTTCCCCTTACGACTAAGTCCCGATGCAATCACACTCTGCAGATCACCGTTAGGTATATAGCCGCCTTCTTTCATCGCTTTCAACACCTCATTGCTCTGTCCAACCCTATCAACGCTCCTCAAAGACTTGAGGACACTTTGCAGCATAGAATCCGCCATAACGTTGCCATTTCCGGTATAAGCTTTTACAGTTCTTAAAAACAAATCCGTGTCCAATTTCTTGGTAGTGACAATTTTCTTGAGCAGTAAACTGCAGCAGTGAGCGGTGGGTGTGTTGCTCCCCGCCATTGCAAACTCGAACAGTTCAACAGCTTCTTTAATCATTTTAGTCTGACAGAACCTTGCTGAAACCCTAACATAGGTCTCCATTTCCATTTCGTAACCAGCAGTCCTCATTTCTTCAATAATGTTTTGAAAGCTATCGAGAAACTTCTCTTTCCCGAAAACCCTGGCCATAGCGTTATATGTCTTGTCATCGTGCTTAAAGCTGCCAGACTCATCTATCCACCGAAAGAACAACAAGGCTTTCCTAGGTTCGACGTCAAGTTTTTCCACAACCATCTTCACCAAATCGCTGTTAAACTGGAGTTTCAAATCCCTTAGTTGTTTCTCCAAATGAGCATTCCACTGATCCTTCATCACAATCTTACACACCCTATTGCAAACCTTATCCAATGAATTATCCATAGAACCTGAAGCGAAAAGCTCTTTCAGCCTAATCCAATCACCTTCCAGACCATCTTTTTGAAATTTCTCACCCACTTTGTCCCTAACATTAGCTGATACACCATGACCTTTCTTCTTCATGTCATCAACCAAGATCCAAAATTCATCAGCAAACCCATTAACACCTAGAATACGCAGCATCGTGTTATAACTCTTGGAGGAAAGCTTTCTAGGAGAAGCTTCCAAAACCCACTGGAAAAACCTCTCTGCAACACCAGGGCTTGACTCAAGCGACCTCAGAGCTTTCAACGCTAAGTCATGGCTGATCACAATACTATTCGAATCGAGCTCTTTCGTAATCTCATCCTTACTACTCAATCTGCTAAAAACATCAACCACAACAGACTCAGCAGAAAGTTTCTCTTCGATCGCAGACTCGGATGAAAAGCTTCTTCGGGCAACAGAGCTCGTCAATGGCGGATGCAAGGCAAGAAGACATTGGCTTCGTAGCAGAGATCTAAGCCCAGAACAATCATGGAGTAAAGTAGACAAGGATCGCGTCGAATTGGAGATTACCTGGAAACGGGAGTCATGGGAAAGAAATGGACGATGACAAGAACGGCAACTCCGTAAAAGAAGCAACCGCCATTGATACCTCATCCTTCTTTCAATCTAAAGATTACAAAAGTTTGGATCTTCCAAACGAAACGATGGCTAGTCGCCGGATGTTAGGGTTTTAGAGAGGATTTTCTTTTTAATTTTCTAATTTACTGAATGGTTCCTTCCACTAAATTCGATTCTATTCCCCCTACGTTTTTTTAGTTTTGCGCTTTAAGCTACATCTTTCTCAATTTGATCGATAATCACCCCTGCGTAGCACTTTTGGAATCTTAACTAGATCATGATTTCAGATTATGTTTTTCAAGCTTTTAACTGATAATTTGAGTGTTCATAGAAAAAAAAGCTAATTATTTGAAGGGAGGATTATTAAAATAACTTTTAAAAATACCTTTAATTTTTTTTAATTATTAGAATAACCTACAAAATGAAAAATATTAATTTGGTCATTTTGGTTTTTGTTAACAAAAACGTAATTACGATATTGCCATTACTATTTCAAATAAACAAGTATACCGTTCTTTAACGGTAGACTTAATTATTGTTGGTAGATTTATTTTTTGGCTTATAGACTTATTTTTCGGACGGTAGACTTATTTTTGGCCGGTAGATTTGTTTTGGGCCGGTAGACTTATTTCGGTAGACTTATTTTTACGACATGGTAGATAAGTTTTGGGCGGTAGACTTTTTTTTTTTTTGTAGATTTATTTTTAATGACGGTAGATTTGTTAAGGATTGATAGATTTGTTAATGATCAGTTGACTTTTTTGATAGACATTTGAGTAAATTAGTAGATTTATTTACTTCGATGGTAAATTTATCTACTCCGCGGTAGACTTATTTGTAATGGCGGGAGACTTATCATCGGATGGTTCGTTTTTTAGTGACGGTAGATTTATTGTAATGACAGTAGACATATATTGTCGTGGTAGACTTATTCTTAAAACGATAGACTTATTTGTAATGACGGCAGATTTATTAAAAAAATGTATACTTATTAATTGGTAGATTTATCATAAGTTGGTAGATTTATCTGACATTGATCATTTTTATTGACGGTAGACTTATTAAAATAGATGTCAAAAAAATATTATTAAATATTAATAAATAAATAAAAATTATATTTTTCAAAAAAATCAAAAAATCCCCAAAAAATAAAAACCAATAACACATCACGGTTAAAAAACAATATCACATAACACCAAAATAATTGTATCAAAACCATAAAGATAATTAAAATAAAACAAAATACATGTTTAAATAATATTCTAAAACAATTTTTTATAGCGTAGGTAAAACACTTAAGAAATTTGTGTATGGATTTTTAATTTTATTTTAACCGTGTTGTGTTATTCATGGATTTGTTTTTATTTTTTGAGTTTTTAGAAATTTTTGAGAATTTGTTTCGATTTTTGTATTTTTGAGTTTTTAGAAATTTTTTATTCAAAATTGTACTTAGGATTTAAAATTATTGTTTTTACTTAAGATTTTTTCGGATTTTTTTCAAATTTTTGTAATTTTTTGGGGATTTTGAAATTTTTGGAAATTTAATGTAATACTTTATCTATTTATTTATACTTTATTATTAAATATAAACACTGTTTCAAACCGTGTATAGTTCCGTATACATCTGTGAACGAGATGTTGTAAAATGAACATACAGTTCATAATTGGAGATTTAAAATGGGCAAAAAAAAGTTCGGGTATTAAAAATCTTATCGGAATAAAGTTGGGGTATTTTTAGAGGATTTTCCCTATATATAATATGGAATAACGTGTAACTAGACATTAAGAAGTGATCAACTTTGATTATGTTTCTTTGTTTGGTCATGTATACTTCATGATTATGTGTTTTGTATAATTTCAAGTATTGTGATAATAAACACCACATAGAATTTGTATGTTCTAATTATATGTAGTTCATGTGTTTTTGTTTTAAATCTCCCTAATTTTGGCTATACATACTAAGCAAATATTAAACTAATTAAATAAAGTGGCTTTTTTCGTCAAGCACCTTTGAAAATCATCGTGGACTGTCTTACAATCACAAATTCAAAAACAAATCTACCATCATTTAGAATTCAATTATCATTTGTACAAATTCAAAAACAAATCTAACATCATTTCAAAAACAAATCTACCAAATCCAAATCTCCCACTAATTATACTCGTAGAAGAATACGTTGAATCGAAGACGGAAATGTCGCCGGAGACTCGGCCGCCGTCGCGAAGCCGAAGAATCTGTCGGAGATACCATCAATTTAACACCATCAATTGAAAATAACTCATTCGTCATGCCATAACGGATTAAACTAGTCTACCATAACGATTTCAACAAGTCTACCATAACGTTTTCAACAAGTCTACCATAAAGTTTTCAACAAGTCTACCACATTTAGCGGAATTTCGTCGAACAATTGGTGTGCATACCTCATGAAGCCGCATATCAACCAAAAACGAGGGTTTTATCTCCTTTCACCGGAAACTTCTATCCTTTCACCGGAATTGTGAAAGTTTTAAACAAGTCTACCACAACGTTTTAAACAAGTATACCACAACCAACGTTTTAAACAAGTCTACCACAACCAACGTTTTAAACAAGTCTACCACAACCAACGTTTTAAACAAGTCTACCACAACTAACGTTTTAAACAGGTCTACCACAACGTGTTAAACAAGTCTACCATAACGTGTGGAATTTCTTCGAACAAGTGGTGGATATACCTCATGAAGCACCATATCAACCAAAAAACGACCAGATCCGGTGGAATGGCGGTGGAGGAGCACTAGTGGAAGCCGACGGAGCAAATCTTCTCGAAGGCGGTGGAAGGCGGCAGAGAAAATCTATCGTGAATGAGAGAGAGAGAAGAAGAAGAAGAAGAAGAAGAAGAAGAAGAAGAAGAGAACGAGAGAGAGAGAGCGCGAATGAGAGAGAGAAAGAGACGAGGAAGAAGAAGAAGAAGAAGAGAGAGAGCGTGAATGAGAGAGAGAAAGAGAAGAGGAAGAAGAAGAAGAAGAAGAAAAAGAAGAGAGAGAGAGAGAGAGAGAGAATAGATCGTGAGAATAGAGAGAGAAGAGAGAGATAATAGGTTTTCGTTTGAGAGAGAGAGAGAAAAAAATAGTTAAAGTTTTTTTTTTAAAATTTTGTCTTAATAATTTTTTTTTTTTTGTAAAAAAAAATCAAAATGGCATTTTGGTTATTAAAACGAAAACATGTCCTTGAATGTCTTTTACCAATTTTTGAAAGTTAGTTTAGTTTAGTTGCTTGGACTTGAGACAGAGTTATTCTAGTAACACGGCCACTTTTGAAAGTTATTCTAGTTATTATATATTATTTTAATGGGATAAAAAAAAAACTAATTATCTTGAATGAATCCAAAAAGTTCCAAAATAATTTTGACGGAATAAACTTACATTAAAAATTTCCAGATTAATTTTGTTTTTTTTAACCTTCAGATTATTTATTTTTAGCTGAAATTTCCAAAACTAAGGCTTCGAATGGTGACAGCGGTTTGAGCGGTGCGGGACAAACAGTTTGAGCGGTGCGGGACAAGCGGTTTAAGAGGTGCGGTGCAGTTTTAGTGCGGTGCAGTTTTAGTGCGGTGCAGTTGGAAGAAACGCATCATGCGGAACAAGTGCGGTTACTGCAGAACAAGCGGTGCAAGACAATATATGAATGGTGAAAAAAAAGGAAAATTGATTCCCAGCTATCCGAAGTATACGATAATGCATGGCTACACATCCAAAGTAAAACAATGTTCTAAAAGCTACATCACCAATTGATATAGCATAGCCAGCTACACGAAGTATACGATAATGCATGACTACACATCCAAAATAAAACAATGTTGTAAAAACTACACGAATATATTTCTTGTTGATTTTGTAACTTTTACCTTAAACATGCAACAAAGCCAATGATGAATCATATCGGACCCGAGTATTACCTCCCCTGCTACGCACAAACACAAATATATATATATATATACATTTTATAAAATTAAAAAAGTATTTAAAAATATGTTTATATATTGTGGTGGTTATTTTGCAGAGAACAAGGGTAAGAGGCTCACTTTGCGCACAAGTACAAACCCCGAAGAAGCTTAAGAAGCACCACATTAAGAAGAAGAAAAAACAAAAAGTAAAATGTGGTGAAGACAACGAACATGGGCCGAAGAAGTTCGGGTGGTAGGGAAATGCGTGAATGATCCCATGTCTACATCAAGACCAAGGCTCAGGTTGATCTTCCATTTTTTGTTATGTTATAGAAATGCAGCGATATTATTTTTCTTTGGTTTCAGATCAATATATATCTTCATTTTGTTGTTTTTAAACAGTTTTACCAAATTTGTAACTTCTCTCAGAAACAAATTTGTAGAAACAAGTATAGCCTGAAGAAAATTAACAATAGTACGAGAAAGAAAATGAAGTATACATAGCGAGGGATGATTGAAAAAACAATTTTTCTTCCTTATGTATAGTGTATAGAATATGTGTCTAATCGTTTGTTTTTTTTTATGTTGTGTTTTCAGTTCTATTTTGTTGGTTCTAAATAGTAAAATCAATTTAACTAAATTTGATTTAATAAATCAAGTAATTTCAATTAATATAAATTTAGTGTAACTATATGTAAGACTAGTAAAGAGATACTGAGGTTAAATTATCTAAAAAATAAAGGTTGATGTTTTAATTGTATTTTTCTACAAGATATTGTTTTCCCTCGAATTGTTTTTGATACTTAATGGTTCTCATTTGGTTAAAAGAATAAAGATCAATATTGACATATATCTCGAGCCCATATTGAACTTTTATATAATAAATTTAACAACTTTTATTTCTATTTTCTGTTTACCAATAATAATCTTAGAAATAACATTGTAAAGATATATTATTTTTAAATATTTTTTTTTATTTTATAAAATGTATATATATATATATATTTGTGTATGTGCTTAGCACGGGTGGTAATACTCGGGTCGAATATGATTCATCTTTGGCTTTGTTGCATGTTTAACGTAAAAATTATAAAACCAACAAGAAATATCTTTGTGTAGCTTGCCATACTATATCAATTGTTGATGTAGTTTTTAGAACATTGTTTTACTTTGGATGTGTAGCTATGCATTATCGTATACTTCGTGTAGCTGGCTATGCTATATCAATTGTTGATGCAGTTTGTAGAACATTGTTTTAATTCGGATGTGTAGTCATGCATTATCGTATACTTCGTGTAGCTGGGAATCAATTTTCCTTGAAATTGCTATGTAAGTTTGATGGTGTTTACTAGCTATAGTGTGACATCTTTTTGTGTTTTTTTTGTTTTTGGCAAACTTTTTAGAATTGATTAAAGGATCAAGTTACAAGTCAGGTCTCTAAAAGCCTGTTTGGCAATAGAATCGGCTATACCATTAGTTGTTCTAGAGATAAACTTAAACTTAATAAAATTGAAAGCTGAAATACAAATTGCGATATTGATTAAAATCCCATGTATCTCCAAAATCTTCGATCGTGAGTTGATTGCTTTGATGACCTGTTGAGAGTCGGATTGGAGAATCAAAGAATTGTAGCCCATGGATTTTGCGCAGAGAAGGGCTGCTCTAATGGCCAGCGCTTCCGCCATTAACGCCGAACTCACAAAGGGAAGAGCTGAAGAGTGGCTTGAGAAGTTGATTGGGTTCCGAAAAGTCCAACCGAGTCCTGCCATCCTTGATCTGCTCTCCAAGCTGCATCAGAGCAGCATCGAATAGTCCCATCCCTAGGGATTTCCGAACTTTGAGGAGGATTCACCTTTCTCAGGGAAGAAGGAGAAACCGAAATAGATGATTGGGCTAAGCCCCATTCTCTGGCATCTCTAACTGCTCTGAGTATTGTATCTTCCGCCGAGAGCACTCTGTCGCTGAATATTTTTTGGTTTCTTGATATCCAGAGAGCCTAGAGGATCCAGTGGTGAAGTTTTCCAGAGTCTAGCCCAATCGGAGGTAACGTGAAAAGTTTTTTTGCTGCACTTAGCCCCAAAATAGTCTTTGTAACTTGAGAGGAATCGAATACTGAAGCGAAGGGGGCTTTTCTCCAAACCTCTTTGGCGAAAGGGCACTGAAAGAGGAGATGAAGGACTGTTTCGGGTTCATTACATCTGGAGCAGGCAGATGGCAGGGGTAAGTGTCTTGACGCTAACTGTTCTCCTACCAGAATTGCTCCTTGTAGGGATTTCCATAAGAATACCTTGATTTTTGGTGAAGTATCTATTTTCCAGACATAGGCATTCCAATCGATTGCTGATAAATGGTTTTGCGGTTGGGTTTTTTCTACTTCCTCAGCTGCTGTAGCATAGCCTGTTCTTGTGGAGTAATCGCATGACGGGTTTTTGAGCCACCGAAGCTCATCTGGGACTCCTAGTACACTTGGTTTCAAGGTAAGGATTTGATCTTTATACATTGGAAGGATTTGATCCACTTTCTCGATGTCCCATTCCATTGAATGCGGCAAGAATAAGTATGAGACTATGAGATTTAACAACTCTTATGGGGCTGGGCCGTATGGACATTTTTGTTCAGAACATGATAGCCATGGGTCCGTCCAAATATTGATTGACACTCCATCCACAATGATTCAGCCTAGCTGCTTTAGAAGAAGATCTCTCTCGATGCAAATACTTCTCCAACCATGGGATGAGGCTGCTGGGACTGTGCTCTCCAAGAAGGAGGAAGTTGTGCAGTACTTTCCCACAAGAACTCTGGCTAACAGGCAGGTCGGAGAATTCAACAACCTCCAGCTAAGTTTCGCTAGTAAAGCATCATTGAAATTGTTTATGTCTTGGAACCCCATACCTCCTAGATTTTTTGGCTTTGCCATTTTGCTCCAAGCAACCCACGACATTTTTTTCTTGTCAGGTGATGAGTCCCACCAGAACCGTGTGAGAGCTGATTGGATGCGGGTACATAACGATTGAGGAAGCTTAAAGCAGGACATCGCATATGATGGCATGGAAGCCAGGACACTCTTCAACATGATCAACTTTCCTGCGCCTAAAAGGAACTTAGTGGACCAACTCACAACCTTTTGCTTAATCCTATCGACTATAAAGGTGAATAGATCTCTCTTTTTCTTCCAAAGTGCTCAGTCAGGCCCATGTATTTTCTCACTCCTCCCTCTTTTTTGATTTCCAGAATCTGCATCATTTGATTCCTTTTTTGCTGCGGTGTCTTTCTAGAAAAAGAAATGGATGATTTCTACTTGTTAATTAATTGCCCAGATACTGCAACATACTTTGCTAGAATTTCCTTTAGCTGGTAACAGTTTTTTGGGTTTGCTCTACAGAAAAACATGGTATCATCTGCGAAGAGAAGATGGTTTACACTTGGGCTGCCAACCGCCACCTTTACTCCTTGCAGCTTTCTTCTCTCTTGTGCTCTGGTGCACAGCCCTGAAAGTACTTCACTGCACATGATGAAAAGGTAAGGGGATAGAGGATCTTCTTGTCTTATTCCTCTTTGCGGTTTTACAAATCTTCTCGCTGCTTCATTTATCAGAAAAGAGTAGGAGACTGTACTCACACATTGCATAATCCAATTTATCCATAGAGAGTGGAAACCCAATCTTTGAAGAACATTTCTAATAAACTCCCATTCTAGCTTGTCGTAGGCTTTACTCATATATGTTTTTATAGCCATGGATCAATATTTTTCTGCTTTTGAGATTTTTAGGAAATGGAGTACCTCATGTGTGATTAGAACATTGTCTGAAATGGATCTTTTTGGAACAAATGCAGATTGGTTCTCCGAAATCAGGTCATTCATAATCGGTTGTAGCCTGCGGGTAAGCAGCTTTGATATGACTTTGTAGTATACATTACAAAGCGTTATTGGTCTGTAATCAGCCACCTTTTTTGCCCCATGCACCTTTGATATTAATCTGATATGGGTCTCATTGATGCTTCTCGGCAAACAGCCTGATTGGAAGAACTCTTGTACTTCCTTGACAATATCCTGCCCCACCACTTCCCAGTTGGTTTGAAAGAAGCTGGCAGAGAAACCATCTGGGCTAGAGGCCTTATCAGCGTGAATGGAGAACAACGCTTCTTTGATTTCTAGCATTGAAGGAGGCTTAATTAGCTGTTGGTTTGTTTCTGAAGAGATTAATGGCTTTAAGGCAAATTGGACGATGCTCTTTATATCCTGCTCAGGCCTAGCTGTCAATGAGAAGAGGTGTTGGAAATAACCAGCAATGACCTTGGATATTTTATCCTCTTCATACACCGCATGTCCTTCCTCATTTTGTATGATTGAGAATTTGTTTATAGCTCTTTTTTTCTTAGTTGTAGCATGGAAGAAACCCGTGTTCTTATCCCCTAAATTTAGCTAAAGCTGTCTCCTTCTTTGCTTCCAAAATTCTTCTTTAGCCTTGTATGCAATTTTGAGGTCTTCATTAGCTTTTTGCAGGATTTCTTCATTTGGGATCAGATTTGTCATTGTGTCTTCTAACACTTGTTTCAGCTTATCAATACAGATTTTCTGTTCCTTTGTTGTTGTCTTGACCACATGATTATAGCTCTTCTGCATTTGATAATCTTTTCATTTAGCTTTAGCTAGCTTCCTCTTCCCATGCTTTCTCAATTAAGAGTCTTACTTCTAGATTTTCTCTTAGTCTTCTATCGTAACGAAAAATACCTCTTCTTTTTATTCTTAGAGGGTGAAAATATGTGATAATTGGTCTGTGGTCAGAACCTTCAAAGCGCAGGTACTCACATCTTCCCGAAGAGAATTCCTATGCCCATCACTATTAGATAGGGCTCTATCCAGCCTGCATTTCACACTATAGGTGCTTCTAGACCCCCTCCACGAGAGTGGAGTACTTGTATGCTGGAGGTCGTATAAGTCTCCTTCTGAGAGGAAGGTTCTGAAATCGTTAAAGGATCCATCTGAGCGTTCAAGTGCTCCTTCCTTTTCAGAGTTGTCAATAATGTCGTTGAAGTCACCAAATACAAACCATGGAGCATCTCTAATAAGCGCTAGAGTTTTTAAGTAATCCCAACTTTTTTCCTTTTTGCTTTATCAGGATCTCCATATATAAAAGTAGCATAAAAAATCTTTCCTTCATAAGATATTCGTGTGTCAAAATAATTGATACAGGAAAAGATTACATCCACTACTAGATCTTGCTTCCACAGCAGAATAAAACCTCCTCCAGCTCTTCCATGAGGCGAGACTAAAGCATGGTTTACAAGGCCCAAATTTTCCACTTTTTTCAACACGAAGTCGTCGGGATTTTTTGTCTCCGATAAAAAGATAATACCCGGATCCACTCGTCGATATATTTCTTGGAGACGACGAACTGTCTCGGGATTCCCTAACCCTTGACAGTTCCAGCAAACAGCTTTTAAGGAAGAGGAGAAGATGGATTCTGAAAATCCGTTCCCTTCTTTTTTGTTGCTGGGATTAATTTTGGTACTGCTTGTTGACGGGTGACTAGTCTTCAGTTTGGCGCTGTACTAGGCCCTGAGCTTGATGGCTGTACCGAAGGTCGAAGGTTCTCCTCATGTCGAGGGATAGCTAGATGTTGTTTTTTTCGGGGTGAAGGTTGTCCTTTTGCAGTCTTTCTCTTTCGTTGGCCAGAAGCAGTAAAAGCTATAGAGCTTGAATGTGTACTCTTTTTCCCTGGTGGTCTGCCCAGTTTTTTTTCCCCCACTGTCTTAGCCAGGTTTTTATTATTGGTTTGCTGAGATTGAGGATTCAGAGGTCCAAGTCGCTGTGAAATTGGAACTCTTTCTTGCGAGCCTTCTTGGTGATTTACTTCCTCAGCTTCTTCAAAAACTTGGTTTGCCAAGGAGGCTCGGACCATCTGAGCCACTGTTTCCTCATTTATATCCCGTGATCGTGTCTTCTTCCTTGTTCACTCCGCCTGATACACCATCATTGGTCTTTATGGCTGAAGATCCGGCCGTTACGCTTTAGCTGTTAACTCCTCCGATTTGAACGAGTCAAATGGCTTTGGCGGGGTTGACTAACAATTCCGCATTTAATCCTCTTTTGACCATTATGACCATTTACCTTGGTGGGCTTTCTAACTCGGCCCAAACCTTTTTGCCTTCTATTGATTTCTCTGGACTTTTGACTCCGCATAGCCTTTTACCATCGAGTTTATTGTACCCTATTTATTGGGCCAGATTTTTACCCTCCACAGTTATCTCAATTAAGGAAACAATGATGCATAATAATTTGCAGCTTAACCCACTTTAGTTGTATACAGAAATACCGGTTATTATTTGCAACTCAACAATCTCTTAATCCACATTTATAATTTATAAAAGTTGTCAAATGCTTATCGATCGGTTCGAAATATGGCTAGCCCTTAATCACTAGCTCCATTGTTATGTAGGTAATGTAGTCCTGCATTGCATGAAAATAAGTGATTCATCTCTGTTACGAGAAAACTTTTATGTCAAACCTAAAGTTCTTGGGGGAGGGGGGTGTATTGAACTAAACATTTGAAGTGATTTGAGTTTTTATAAGATTTTAGATGATTTTGAAGATTTTAAGGAAGTTATCATGATTTGGTTTAAAATTCTCTACAATTCTACATAAAACCATGGGACGTGGGCATTTGTATTTTTAACTAGGAAACTTCTCTAAATCCCTTGAAATCATTAAAATCACAATACTTAAAACATTTTCAATAACAGTGGATTTTAAAAGACATTTACAAATCTTTTATAAAATCTATGTTTGAATAACATATGATTTGTCATTTTAATTCAAATCACTTCAAATGCTCAGTTCAATACACCTNCTTTTTTTTTTTTTTTTTTTTTTTTTTTGGGAGTGTGCATGCGTCTGCAACCTAAAGTTTTTTTTAATTAAATAACAAGTACAACAACTAATATTCGCTCTATTTGTACTACCAGCAATTTGAGGCCATAAATAAATCAAATAAAAACCGTGTTCTTTTCAAGAGAAAATGGCACTCTTTTAAAACTTAAATTAATTAGGGAAATTACTCGCGCATGTTAAAGGTTTTACTTTTTTTTTTTCTCTGAAACATTTTTATTATATAAAACATAAAACAAAGTAGAAATACATCGTGGAATACGTTTTTGGAATATTAAGCCGGCGGAAAACAAGATTTCCCCGGAGTCCAAGCCCTATCAAAGGGAAGCATACAAAACATCACGTATAAAACTAAACAGAAACCCACAACTGTTCGAAATCATGACTGAAAACAAAACAAAAACAAATTAATCTGAAACTAATAATCGCAAAAACCCAACAAAACTTCTAACTTACGGAGAACCTTTGAAAGAAATTATCGAAGATCGTCGATAACAAATTCCTCCTATAGAGATGCAAAACTACGGTTTAAAACTTTGATTCCTAAGCTTCATAATCCGGCAAGATAGAACACAAGATTTCTTTTGGATGCGGCGGAGTCGACAAGAGCGACGGTAGCACGCCTAGATAGAAGCTTTTTGAAAGGACCATATCTCAATCAGATCTGTAAGGAAAAGACAAGGAGCGAACGATCCAACCCGGATAGCACCGAACTCCACATAGCAAGAAACGGCAAAAGATCGAACATGAGAGAATCAAAGGCTATCCCCACTAAAGCAGAAAAATTGCAAGCCTGCATAAAACTTATAATCGGCGAAGAACAGAGCTAACCTTACGATCTAAGAAGAGAAATGAAAAAACCGGGAGTTTTTGCAGACACACCACACCGTCGATCCAACGGATCCGGCGCCCCCAGCCTTGCTTCAACCTAAACCCGGTCAGAACTGAAAATTAAACCGCCTCTAGATTGAAATCAACTTCATCAAACCTTTTCAAACTCGATGAAATCATAGACAAAACCTAAGGGATTTATTCAAAAGATAAACAAAGTATAAAACAGAGGCTGGTCAGACACCGTGGCTGTGAAAGCCCATCGACGTCGACCAGAAGCGAAGAGAAGAGAAGAAGAAGTTGTAGAGAGATGGAGAGAAAAAAAGGGAGAGAGAAACTGTTAAAGGTTAGTTTTTTCAAAAAAAACATGTATAGATTTGACACAATGTAATTGAAACTGTAGACCATAACAATAGAAGTAACATTCTGATAATGTACAATTAACTTGTTACGTACTTTTCTGTTAAACACATTAACAAATTGATCAGTTCTTATTACGATTTTAGAACTCATATAAGAAAATTTAGAAGCTTCCTAGAATTTCAATTCATAATATGAATATTATGAGTCATGCAGTTTAAAGGTTTTTTCTTGTTGAGAAATATAATGCAATTTTGAAAGTTTATCATTGAGTTTAGTACTATGCATAATTATAATTTTATTAATAAAATACGCAAGTATATATAAATTTCCGATGCTCATTTTTACCAAGATACATTTTACAATGTTTATTCAATCTAGTAATCAAGTTTAAGATTTCATTTTTAAAATAAGTATAGAAACTCCTTAGAATTAAGATGCCCTTAATTAGCAAGGTTTTAGTTAATTTCACGGGTGGTAAAACATTGTGCTAGCGCATTATTATTTTTAATCTTTTCTGTGGATAGAATTGAAATTATATTTACAGATAACTAATTGAATCTCTAACATTAAACATAATTTATATTGTTGTTGTGTGTATAACTGTGGGTGGAACGGATCGGATATCCGGAAATTTTGAGATATCCGGATCCGGCGGATCTGAGTTTTAATTATCTGGGTCTGGATCCGGAGCTTCCGGAT
>PKMM01016373.1:898277-937518 GCA_002933915.1 Eutrema heterophyllum | reverse complement strand
TTTAATATATTTAAATGATATCTAGACCTTATAATTTAACTATCCGGATCCGGTTTTTACAGATATAATATTTTATTATCCGGATCCGACTCTCTCGGATATTTTTGGATTTTCGGAGCGGATCGGAACGAATTCTGGATCGGATCTTGGATCCCGGATAATAGTTCCACCCCTATATAACACAATTAAATTAAAATTCTTGTCAAAATTAGTGAAACCTTATAAGTTAGGTGAAAATCAAAATCACTAGTAAATGCTTTTCAGGAATTCCAAATTATGGAAAAAAAAAAAGTTCAACACATGCATCTGGTTGGCAATGATGGCCCAAATCTACCGAATCGAATGAAATTCTTAAAACAAAATAATTAATGGCAAAAACAATTATTCAATGAAAGAAAAATAGCTTAACTAGTAGCGGCAAAAGCGGAGGTAGATTGTTCTTTTGGTCTGATCATTGGTTATCTATGTGAAATTTTAAACCCTAGCTAGATCTCTAAATTCTGGCTGAAGTAGACGAACACATATTTCTGATTATAAGCATAAATTTTTAGTTCATAGACCAGAGCACGTGTTTCAGACCTAGCTATCAAAATAATAGATATCCAAAACAATAATTAATATTGAAAATATTAACTAAATTGTGTTAATTTAGTGACATCGTTTTGTTTCTTTTGTTCGGGTTAATCGTGTTAGTTAGGCTTTTTTTTTGCGGGTGCATCTTTCTTCCTCCTCGACAGCGTCTTTTGAAATCTGTAGTTCCGCGTCTATAGTGCTCTTCCGACTTTTCTGGTGGTTTCGAGAGTTATACTTTCGACTTTAGTATACTTCTTGGTGTTTATCGTGTATCGATCTTTTCAAGTTTGTTATTGTTGTTGTTGTTTTTAATCATTCCTTTATGCTTCCCGTGCATCGGACTTAGTTTCCGGGGATATCTTCTTTTTCCGCCGGTTTTGTCTCTGGGGATTTTTATAATCCGCCGGCTTTGTATTGGGGGTTGATTTATCATCCGCCCGCTTTGTGTAATACAATGTTGAATAAATCAATAAAAATTCCAGTGAAAACAAAAAAAAGTGACATCGTTTTGTTGAACGTGATATAGTGTATACTTTAATAAAAAAACAGTCTTGTTACTCAAAAGATATTTGATTGTGAAATGTAAAATGTTGCTATAAGTTATTATAACTGGAGTTGGTGAATAAAATCTGTTTTAATTATTAGGGACGTAATTAATTATTATAAAGAAAATTTTGGCAAGAAAAGTGGGGGCTTAGGTGAACTTACAGCAAAGCAAAATTCAAAAGTGGGAATGATTTTAATGTAGAAAGTAGAATTGAAGCTTTTGGCTTTTGTGACTCATAGTCACAGATCATTCATGACAAAAAGAGGCCATCATGTGACCTCTCTTTCCTATTCACTCTTTTCTTTTCCTTTGACGTTTTTCATTTGAACCATTTCTTTTACTTCTTTCTCTTTTTGTCAAGTCCTAAAGAAGTTTCTCCAACCTGACCGAATCAGTAATGGATAATAAAACAAACTTAGCTAATATTCCAATGAGATGTGTGCATACATACATACATGGACATATATAACTGTTAAAAACAAAATACTTAAAAGAAGAAAAAACCATCTAGAACATTAACGGAGATACATATGCATTAGGGTAAATATACAAGAAAGCATATGTCTCGTCTTCTGCGTAAATAATGCAGGTTCTTCTTAATGCTCCAGTCACTTATATGACGTATGAATTTCAAGCTAGCTATACTACGGCTCATTTTTGAATCGGCACGTAGGTGTGTGCGTTCGTGATTCATAAGTCAATTTAACACAATAGAATGAAATAAAACAGAGAACTAGTTAAATAACCAAACAAAAAATAACAAAATATTGTCGTGTTACGCAAATTTTAACAATTACAAATTGAAAGCGTGAATGGACAAAATATTTCTAGACATCACTTTTGAAACTGACACGTAGATTTACCTACAATACTCGATTTTATGGAATTTTATATAAAAATAAAGGACTGCTTTCTAAAATAGTAATATGCATATGAGTAACCAAAAGCACTGTCCAAAAATATTTTTGCGTGTTCACAATCTCAAAATAGTCATTGATCTAATTTATGAATTTATCTAATCATTGATTTTATTATTAATATTTTTATGGTGATTTAACCTATAATGTCCCAATAGAATTTATATAGAGTATAATGAAATTAACAAAAGAAAAAATCACGAAAAGAGATTATAGTAATGATTAAAAAAACAAATATAATGTTGGAAAACTATAGGAGATGTATAATTAATATCTTGTTTTCCCTATACTTTATAGTGAAAATACAAATATGTTATTCTGCAGCTACACAAAATCATAAGTAGTAAAAATCAGTTTACTTACGAAAAATAATTATAGTATAACTGTGCGGTTATCCAATCATATCTTAATTAAAACCGGGGATGATTAAAACACATTGAGAGTAAATTTCAAAAAGATAAATTTGTGAAAGTAATGGTTGTTTTGTTAATTAGTCAAAGTTGTTTTTCTTTTCTTTTTGACTGTAACTTTCATAGCGTCGTTATCTAGGCTATCATGCTTCAATTCAATGGTGGAAAAAAGGAAAAAAAGCTTCGGTGTAAGGAACCTATACACTAATTTTATCATATACATGTTAACATTTACGAAATATAATCAGCCAAAATTCATTTTCTTTATGAAAGTTGGACAATAAACTACTAACCGAAACACAAGAAACATACAATTTGTTGCGAGATCATGGATTTCTATCTGGCCCGTCGATACATCATACATGTGGTTTAAGGTTATGATTTATGGTCATCATATATAACTCATAAGTACTGTTTTTAACGAAATGAAAAGAAACTGATTTTATGGACTGAATTCGTTTTCTTCTTCTATACCAACCATACTATGCAAAAGTTCAAACTCTAGAATATGCATGAGAAAAAGAAAAAAAATGTATAGAATATGCATGCAAGTTATTGGCAATTTTTTTTGTGGATTTCCGTTCTTTTGGCAAATTGCGATATGATTAATCAATTGATAGGATCATCCTGCGCTGGGCATCAATGTGCATGCGATAGAAGTCGAGATATCTTATCAAAATGGTTTGAAAAAAAGAAGATCTTTTCATTAAAAAAAGAAGAAGAATTAATCGGAAACTTCGCAAAACTTATATACCCGGTATCCGGAGCTAAATAATAAAAATAAAACTAATATTTTATGATTTAATATTAAATATTTTGCCAAAAAAACATGTGTTGGCGTTTACTTAAATAATTTATATACTAAAAATTAATCCGCGCTATAGCGCGGAGTAAAAGAATTTTTATTTTGAATTAAGTGATATATTTTTAAAAAAATTACATGTTATAAATATTACATGGTTATAGTATATAGTGTTTTTTACCAGGATTAAATCCTAGAAAAAATACCACCGGCATATGATTATAAATTTGGTGCTTTCAAAATCGCCATCAACACATGTTTTGACCTTAATCCACAGACTAAAACCTCATAATATTTTTCTATAATTTTAATTTAGTTAAGTTTAAATTGGTTGGTATGTATATAAGTATGTATATATTAACATCACACAACCAAAATTTACATCCGTCGAATAGGAATTTGAGTTAGTTTTGTTATAAGTAAATTTGGGTTATGAAAATAATGTGAATATATACGTGTATATATATACATACCAACATAGATTATAAATTAGATATGTATATCCTTAAAATAGGAATTGATTTATGAAATTTTTATTTAATTGAAATTAGATCATCACTCTAATGAATTCTATGATATGCATAAATAATGATTATAGATAGATGTGTCAAAACATGCTAATATCCCTACTTAACCCATTTTGCAGTGGTTAAAATATTATTCAGGATAACCTGCAAAGAATTACAATCTTGAAAACACCAACTCTAATTTGCACCGTTTAATGACTGTTGGTTTTGTATACGGTCCACAAACTCTTAAAATCAATTTTCTCGTGTAAAACTCTTTATAAAAGTAGTAAAATATTTTTCAAATTTAGTTTTGATATATACACAAATAAAAATATAACAAATTATAGTTGATTTTCAAAGAAAAATTCATATTATTTTGTAAATTGAGTATAACAACATATATCTTTAAACTAAAAACTAATATTTTGACTTGCGAGATCCGCTTTTATGGACATTTAAAATTAGTCATAACCCGTCTACTTAACCCGTTTTGTAATGGACTAAAATATTTTCCGGGTTAATCCGTAAAGAACTACAAATATATATTTTTAAAATATATATGGATAGATTATTATTTAATATGAAATAATATTTTTTAATATCATAATAACTAAGAAACTAAATACACTTTTGAATGAATAAAACATCTTTTCTTATTCTTTACAATAATATTGAAAAACACTTATATCCTTTCATATTTCAATTATATATTCTTATTTGTAATAGCATTATATGTAATAAACAATAAATTTAATGTTAATTTCTAAAATGACTCCTCAATTAAGGGTGAATTACAGAAAAGTACAAAAAGACACTTTGACTCTTAAAGCACTTTTTCCTTGTTCATAATTGAGAAACCCGATTTTACCCTTTTTACCCTTACTCAACAACAGGTCGACGCTTCACCATGTTTCTTCCGAGCAAATAATATCTCTCTCTCCTCCCGGCTTTATCAATTCCGTCGCATCTTGCTCACGCGAAGAATCTTCAAGTTCAGCTTCCGTTGGTTGGTTGCTCCTTCAATAAATCTCTCACTCAACTAATTAAATAACCTCCGTTCTGCCTTTCTCTCTGTTCGGCGGATGTTCGCCGCGTTATCGAAATCAAGAGGATTGAGGATCCATCTTTCTCAATCTCCGGCTTCGTTGACCTTGATTCTCAATTACTACGAAGGGATGTCGTCTGTGAAGCTTAGAAAACTAGAGATTGGTGGATTCGATTTTCACATCTCATTCGATAATCAAATATTGGAGCGATTTTGAAGATTATCTGGGAAATCTGTCGGTGTAAATTAGGTCAGTGGATATGTTAAGTGGGTCGGGTGTGCGTGGATGGAAGTTTATGGATAGTTTCGTGAATGCAAATTAAAGGACTGTTTCGTGGTTTTGTATAATACGTGGTTTGATTCATCTCGTGGGAACTTCCACAATTTCGAAGACCCTACGCAGAGGTATGCTCATATTTACTACTCAATTCCCGATATGGGTTTTGTGGAATTCTCTTTTGTTATTCCCAATTTCAGCTCCTATTTACTGCTCCAAATTTATCAAAATTGATTGAATTGCAACCTTCTTCGAGTTTGCATTGCGCAATAATCGTTGATTTCCAGTTGAGACAATGAGCATCGCGTCAAAACTGTGGCTTTAGGAAACTTTCAATAGCTATAGTCTACCCTATTATCGGGTGAAATACTCATATCCAAAAGAAAACCTGCAATCGGGTAAAAACTAGCGTGGACGATTATTCCGAAAATGTTCGGCTCGTGTTGGATGGCGAAGTTGTGGACATGAGATCGTGGAGCAAATCCAACGGACAGGGTTTCGAACAAAAAAAAGAATACTTCGTCGAACATTTAAAAGTACAAGATGTGGACATAATTCAACGGACAAGGTTTCGTGGACAGATTTAGTGTTAATATATGGACTTATTTGAGAAATCATTTGTAGTACAAATCTAAGAACCAGAGTTTTTACCTATATTAAAATTACCGTCATTAATACTAAATTTACCGTGTTAAGAATAAGTCTACCACGACAATATTAATCTACCGTCATTACAATAAATCTACTGTCACCAAAAAAACGAACCATCCGATGATAAATCTGCCGCCATTACAAAAAAGTCTACCGCGGAGAATATTAATCTGCCATCAAAGAAAATAAATCTATCAATTTGGTCAAATATCTACCAAAAAGTTAACTGATCGCTCGTTAAACCTATCAACCCTTAACAAATCTGTTATCATTACAAATAAATCTACCAAAAAATTAATAAATCTACCGCCCAAAAACATATCTACCACCTCATAAAAATATGTCTACTGAATGAAGTCTACCGTCCATCAAACAAATCTATTGGCCCAAAATAAGTCTACTAGCCCAAAATAAGTCTACGGTTCGGATATTAAGTCTACCAACAATAATTAAATCTACCGTCAAAGAACGGTAGACTTGTTTATCTGAGCGCGCAAGTTTTCTGTAATTAAATCAAACTTCACTTGACGTGGATTAAAAATAGTAATGGTAATATCGTAATTACGTTTTTGTTAACAAAAACCAAAATGACAAAATCGGTATCCTAGATTATTCTAATAATTTAGAAAGATTTTTGTTAATAATTAAGAGATTTTTGAAGATTAGTTTAGTTATCCTTCCGATAGTAAACCGATCAACTTTATCTTTCATCAACATAACCCTAACGTGGCATCAGGACGTGTCACATAATTGACGAAAGTTGATTAACTTGTCCGATATCAAGAAAAAGAAACGTGTTATATATGAAAAAAGAAAAGGCAGGATATTGGAAATACGAAGGACACAGAGAAAAGCATGAAAAAGGGAAAGAAGAAGAGACGCAGCAGAAAGGGAAAGAAGAAGACGGTTTTAGATGGAGTACGTTCGATACTACAATATGTTAGCTATTATAGTTCACCGGATCTTCGTATTTCTAATATTGGTTGGCGTAAACTATATGTAGGAGAAGGTAACAAATTAAAGCAAATTGTGATGGAGAGGGCCTTGACTGAGCAGGTCAAGGAAAGGCAGGAAATGGAGAAGAAACTCCAAAAACATGCCAAACTATGGATTATTTGAAACGAGCAAAGAGAGAAGAGGCTGCTTCATTGATTGAAGCTGCATATCAGCGAAGACTGGTAGAAGAAAGAGAGTTTTATGAGCGCGAGCAACAGGTAAAACCTTAAAATAGTCTTTCTTTTCTTATAACTTGGTTATGCGTTGAAGTATATGAGGTCCTTAGAAGCTCTTCTCCTTTTCAGCGTGAGGTACTCAGTAGAGAGTGACTTGAAGGATAAGAAGATGTTGTCCAAAATGGTGGATAATAAGGTTAGTATTAATATGTCAAGTCGTTTCTTTGAATATTCATCTCTACGTGTATCTCTTCATTTTTGGAATTCTTTTTACATATGGTGAAGACATCCTCTGATACGAATGAGGAAGGCAGCTTCTCTGAAGGTGATTTTCTAATAATAACAGGGGCAGGTGATGATCGAGGAACAGAAGGTGATTTTCTAAGTAGCTTTTGTCTGGAAAGTAAGATCGATCTAACAGGATACATAAAGTGGTGGGGAGTCAACAAAACCCGTCAACCAGAATCTTCATCAAAAGCATCATATGATTCAAGGTAGAAGATGCCGGTACTGAGCTTAAAACACTGGAACACACATCCCAGGCAACATAACCATACAAAGGGCCAAACCTTGGCGTCCTTCGTGGCACCAGAGAAAAGAAAAACAAATATCATCACCATCTTCCACCTCTTCTGCTTTAAGCATTTTGTCGGCATCACCTGCTTACAAGAGCCTGGAGGAGAAAGTGCTGAAGATCCAAGAAATTAGCAGCACTAGAGAAAATGATGAGAATGCAAATTGTAAACATCATCAATATGGAGAAGAGTCACATCAAGGAAATAGAGAAACCGATCGTGAGTCACGGAGTTGCTTTAGGCGGCGGTGCTGCTGCCTCTTTGTCTCTCCAGAAAAGCATGTACCCACTTACCTCTACTGCTCCATTGCTCACCAACTACAATACATTGGATCACCTCGCAGACCCTATTCTCTGGACACCATTTCTTCCCCCAGGATCCTCTCATACTTTAGAGGTTCGTATTCATTTATCTATCTTCAATTCATATAATTTTCCTACAGAGACAAGATTTTTTTTTATCTGATGGAAACCAGAGACTTCACTGGTTTACTACAACATATCCTCCTTAAGTCATATTATTGTCTCTCTTTCTTCGTAGGTGACAAAGACAGAGACGAGCTGTTCCACATACAGTTACCTCCCACAAGAGAAGTGAGCCGTTCCCTTTAGACTTTCTGTTTGTCTGATTCACCTTATCGTGAGATGAATTTGTCGACTTGACATCTCTATATATCTCTCTTGTGGAGAGAAAGTTGGGAGAAGTGTGACAATGGTCTGAAGCAGGAATGTAGAGGTTTTTTGTTAGTGGTTGTGTTTTTTATTAAGTGTGGAATATAGAATCATTGTATTTTATGTAAAACAGGAAAAAGATATTATTATAGTATATAAATTTTGCTCTTATAACTTCTGCACAAGGTAACTTGATTGTCACCGATCTAATCATTCATCTCTAATTCTCTACCATAAGGTTTGAAAAATATAACCTTCACATTGTGTAAACTCTCTGCACAAGACTCATCTAGTTTTGATACAACTAACTGAATCCCACCACCCAAATAGGGAGTAAGTATATAACAATTCCGATCGCAAAAGAAACCGCAATGGTGAAAGATGCATACGCATAGGCTCTCCATAGGTGATCACTTTCTCTCATCGCATTGAACTCAGCCATTAAGGTGGAAACTGTGCTTAGACATCCCAACAGACCAAACTGTATGCTCGAAGCAACCGTGTTACATGTTGTCGTGTTCACCTGTTTCCCAAAATAGATACAGAAAATGTTATCTTGTTTGGTAGAGAGAGAGAGAGAGAGAGAGAAAGTTTATACCGATTTCTTTAACGTGGCCAAAGCTGCCATGACACAAGCTGCAGCTACATTTGCAATGAGGGTGCCAAATGGGACCCACCTCAAGTGTTGTCTATTTTTTCTCAGTCCACACCCGTTGAGTCGGGCTAGGAACCATCTGAGCCAGACACCAGGGGCTGCAACTAAGCAACCTAACCATAGCTGAGCCTCGGTTGTTCCTTTGTCAAACTCTTTTACAAGAAGAGTGGCACTCACAGCGAGTAAAGCCACAAGAAACAGAAGCATTAAGGTCATAGACACAATATGGCTCTTAAAGGTGTTAGCCTTGAGACAAGAGTTTCTTTCCTCAGAGCTTCTTCTACGAATAAGCCATCTGAAACCTTTGGCTGTTTCAACCCCGAGAATGATGGAGTATGATGTGAGAAACAATCCTGCAAAGTTGTGTTTGCTGTAAACAAGTATATTTCATCTAATTTGGTAGTAATTGGTGATTTTGAAAGGGGAATTCTGTATTCACCTAAAAGAAAGCCAAGAACAGCGTAGACCCATTGGCCATCGGCACTAAGATCCAGCATTTTCTGGTTCCAACCGCTGAATGTTGTGAGGCTTCCCAAATAACCAGTTGACAATCCGATCGCTAAAAATTCAGAAACTCTCGCTATATCTGCTTTGAATACGACGCCAAACCAACCCATCAAGAATGATCCTACCTATAAGGAATCATGTGTGGAATTGTCTTAAGAGAGAGACAGGTCTATAAAGAAGGTGGGTTCTTCAAGATGAATGCATCGTGACTTTTACCATGTTGGAGGGAAGATCAAGGTACAAGATGCTTCCATCACTAGTTACTCGAGCACCAGTTGGTCCAAACAATTTCTGCAGCAAATATCTCGTAATAGCCTGTTTATTTGGAGACAACAAGGGAATTACATTGATTAGCAACAAAACAAAGCACGAACAGAGAGCCAGAAAGAGAAACATGGAAATTAAGAAAACGCAAAAGTAAAGCCTCCGAAACTTACCCCAAGAATACCAAAAACAGCCAAATGAATTAGGCACGATATGTATTCCAAGGATTTTGGTATCACACGCTCTTCTTCATTTCCCTATGCAAACCACGAGCTATCATAAATCAAAACATTGAACTGAGAAACCAATACTAACAGTTTTAATGTGACTATAAGAAGTTAGAGATGGTCTTTACCGGATTGTTGGCCTCATGTGACAAGAGTGACTTCGTTGGTAAAGGAGATGTTATGTCCACATGCAAAGGTTTGATTACAGAAGTTGTGTTCAAGTCTCGAATGTCATGTAATACATCTTGTTCTTCACGAGAAGTATCATCAGTCCCTTGTTCTATCAAATCCTCAGCAGACAAACGGTTACTTCTACCACTACTATGCCTTCTCCGAAGTGAGCGATCCCCAAGATCACCAGCCTCGGAGACACTCTCACTATCGGCATCATTGTTAATCAGGAAAGGCATGCTACGTGATAAGCTTAAAGAAGAGCTTACACTGCTCTCTCGACTAAAACACTTGGTTTGATAAGGTTCTACGTGGCTTTTACCAGAATCCATTGGCTGTGTAGCCAAAACACATGACTTCTTAGAAGATGCTGATGATGAAAATGTTGCTCCACCTGCACATATGTTAAACCATAGCCACACACACAAAAAAGAAAGGACATAAAGGAAAGTTCAAAAAGAGACGAGACACAATCGAACAATGTGGCAGGTAAACATTAAATAAAGTTAAGATATAGAAGTCAAGAGTGCCCATTTGTGAATTCCCAAGGACGATTGAAGAGTGTTTGCAAAACCATAGATTGTCGTTTGATACTAAGACAAATTCCCAATACTCATAGATAACACATATCTGTAGGATACAGAAGTAAGAGAAAACTATAACACTTGAAAAGAAAAACGCATCTGCCACAGGAGGAATCTATAAAAAAAGTGTTTATCAAACTTGTTCCACCAGGAAACAGACGATAAAACATAAGCTACGCAATGCAAGTAGCTAGGGAGCACAAAAACCGAATTTGTCGATCCATAAGGTACGTCCACATGTTTTCCAATGGCTGTCAATCTCAGTGAAGTATAATGACATATTTCACTTTGCTTGTTCAGGATATCACGTGTTTACTAGACAGACGATAAACATCATTACTCAGCAAACACATGTAATTCACATTATATACAAAATCAAGAATAGATCTATACATGAATTGACCGAATTTCCAGTCAAAAACCGATAACCATGTCACATATAATCAAAAAGATCAATTTAAACCTACACCAACAATCACCACATATAATCAAAAAATCACACATGAAAATCTACGAGTAGTAGAGATTCTAAGATCGGAACTCGAGTCGACGTAGATCCTGGTTTATATTTTGTTTATAGTTTTTGACAAAAACTTTTTGTATATGCTGGTTTGCATAGGGAAAGGAAGAAGAGCGTGCGATACCAAAATCCTTGGAAGATATCGTGCCTAATTCATTTAGCTGTTTTTGGTAGGCCTGGGCATAAAACCCGGACCCGAAAAACCCGAACCGACCCGACCCGAAAAACCCGAACCGAACCCGAACCAAATTTTTGCGGGTCCTATTCGGTTCCTATCTTCTCCAACCTCGGGTACCCGACCCGAACCCGAACCGAACCCGAAACCCGAATTCCAAGGGCTAATTATATTTATATTCAGGTTATTCGGGTTATCTCGGGTTATTTTCGGTTTATTTCGGATTATGTTTGGTTTTTTTCGGGTTTTTTTCGGGTTTTTCGGATTTTTTCGGGTTTTTCGGGTAATTCGGGTTTTCGGTTCCATATCAGGTTTTATTTAAAATTTTAAACCAGACCCGAACCCGAACCGAACTTACTCGGGTCCAATTCGGGTCTTATCATCTCCAATTTCGGGTACCTGAAACCCGAGAACCCGATCCGAACCCGAACCCGAAACCGAAACCCGAATGCCCAGGCCTAGTTTTTGGTATTCTTGGGGTAAGTTTCGGAGGCTTTACTTTTGCGATATGCTTAATTTCTATGTTTCTCTTTCTGGCTCTCTGTTCGTGCTTTGTTTTGTTGCTAATCACTGTAATTCCCTTGTTGTCTCCAAATAAACAGGCTATTACGAGATATTTGCTGCAGAAATTGTTTGGACCAACTGGTGCTCGAGTAACCAGTGATGGAAGCATCTTGTACCTTGATCTTCCCTCCAACATGGTAAAAGTCACAATGCATTCATCTTGAAGAACCCACCTTTTTTTAGACTTGCCTCTCTCTTAAGACAATTCCACACATGATTCCTTATAGGTAGGATCATTCTTGATGGGTTGGTTTGGCGTCGTATTCAAAGAAGATATAGCGAGAGTTTCTGAACTTTTAGCAAGAAGATATAGCTGAGAGTTTCTGAACTTTTAGCGATTGGATTGTCGACTGGTTATTTGGGAAGCCTCACAATATTCAGCGGTTGGAACCAGAAAATGCTGGATCTTAGTGCCGATGGCCAATGGGTCTACGTTGTTAATGGCTTTCTTTTAGGTGAAAACAGAATTCCCCTTACAAAATCTCCAATCACTACCAAATTAGATGAAACATATTTGTTTACAGCAAACACAACTTTGCAGGATTGTTTCTCACATCATACTCCACCATTCTCGGGGTTGAAACAGCCAAAGGTTTCAGATGGCTTATTTGCAGAAGAAGCTCTGAGGAAAGAAACTCTTGTCTCAAGGCTAACACCTTCAAGAGCCATATTGTGTCTATGACCTTAATGCTTATGTTTCTTGTGGCTTTACTCGCTGTGAGTGCCACTCTGCTTGTAAAAGAGCTTGACAAAGGAACAACCAGGCTCAGCTATGGTTAGGTTGCTTAGTTGCAGCCCCTGGTGTCTGGCTCAGATGGTTCATAGCCCGACTCAACGAGTGTGGACTGGGAAAAGATAGACAACACTTGAGGTGGGTCCTATTTGGCACCCTCATTGCAAATGTAGCTGCAGATTGTGTCATGGCAGCTTTGGCCACGTTAAAGAAATCGGTATAAACTCTCTCTCTCTCTCTCTCACTCTACCAAACAAGATAACATTTTCTGTATCTATTTTGGGAAACAGGTGAACACGACAACATGTAACACGGTTGCTTCGAGCATACCGTTTGGTCTGTTGGGATGTCTAAGCACAGTTTCCACCTTAATGGCCGAGTTCAATGCGATGAGAGAAAGTGGTCACCCATGGAGAGCCTATGCGTATGCATCTTTCACCATTGCGGTTTCTTTTGCGATCGGAACTATTATATACTTACTCCCTGTTTGGATGGTGAGATTCAGTTAGTTGTATCAAAACTAGATGAGTCTTGTGCAGAGAGTTTACACGATGTGAAGGTTATATTTGTCAAACCTTATGGTAGAGAATTAGTGATGAATGATTAGATCGGTGACAATCAAGTTACCTTGTGCAGAAGTTATAAGAGCAAACTTTATAGGGTTTATATACTATAATGATGACTTTTTCCTGAAATGATTCTATATTCCACACTGAAAAAAAACACAACCACTAACGAGTAGTAGAGATTCTAAGATCGGAACTAGAGTCGACGTAGATCCTAAGCACATAAATTATCTAATCAAACCGATTCAAACACAAAAACCAAAGCTACGATTTCGAATCCGAAGCGAAATAAACATAAGGAGACCATTGTAGAAGGCGATTCAAAAACCCGAGAGCCATTTATGGAAACGCGATTCAATTATACGGATCACGAGGTCGGAATCACGATACAAAACAGATCAAACGGAGGAATCTCTCGATCGATCACTCTGAAAGAACCCTAGCTTAGATTTGTCGATACAGCTCAAAAAACAGAGAGAAACAAGATCGAAATGCGTAGAAAAAATCTCAGGGAAGAGATAGCGAACCTGAAATCACGGCGGATCGAGTGAGAGACGATGCAATGTGAGTCCGAAGAAGAAGAAGAAGATATGGACGGAGAAGGAAACGCTAAGGGAAAAAGCAATGGGGAGTTTTTTTATTTTGTTTATAGTTTTTGTATATGCTGGTTTAAAACAAGGAATAATTACATAAAGAAATGACTTTTCCACTTATTAATTACATTATGATAAAAGACATTTAACTTTTGAGACACTTTTTCTGTATTAAAAGACTTTTTTACCCTCTTTGTTCTCATACCACACACTTCTTCTAATATTTCTCTCGGTATGTCGCAGAGTAAGCTTAAAAAGCTTAGCAACTTTCTCTCATGGAATCGTTTACATCAAAAAGCTTATCTTTCTTTCCCCTTTTTTTGTTTTCTATTCTTTCTTTCTTAACTCATTAAAAACCTCTTTGCTTTTGCTTTTTAATTCCTTACAATTCACTCTAATAATCCTCAGATCTCCGATCAAAACAAATAACTCCCTGACATTTGTTTTTCTGGATCGCCAAAAAATCTCGTCTTTTTGTTTTTTGGTTCATGGGAAACATCAGCAGCAGCGGAATCGACGGTNGAAACGCGATTCAATTATACGGATCACGAGGTCGGAATCACGATACAAAACAGATCAAACGGAGGAATCTCTCGATCGATCACTCTGAAAGAACCCTAGCTTAGATTTGTCGATACAGCTCAAAAAACAGAGAGAAACAAGATCGAAATGCGTAGAAAAAATCTCAGGGAAGAGATAGCGAACCTGAAATCACGGCGGATCGAGTGAGAGACGATGCAATGTGAGTCCGAAGAAGAAGAAGATATGGACGGAGAAGGAAACGCTAAGGGAAAAAGCAATGGGGAGTTTTTTTATTTTGTTTATAGTTTTTGTATATGCTGGTTTAAAACAAGGAATAATTACATAAAGAATGACTTTTCCACTAATTAATTACACGATGATAAAATACATTTAACTTTTGAGACACTTTTTCTGTATTAAAAGACTTTTTTACCCTCTTTGTTCTCATACCACACATTTCTTCTAATATTTCTCTCTGTATGTCGCAGAATAAGCTTAAAAAGCTTAGCAACTTTCTCTCATGAAATCGTTTACATCAAAAAGCTTATCTTTCTTTCCCCTTTTTTTGGTTTCTATTCTTTCTTTCTTAACTCATTAAAAACCTTTCTGCTTTTGCTTTTTAATTCCTTACAATTCACTCTAATAATCCTCAGATCTCCGATCAAAACAAATAACTCCCTGACATTTGTTTTTCTAGGTCGCCAAAAAATCTCGTCTTCTTGTTTTTTGGTTCATGGGAAACATCAACAGCAGCGGAAGCGACGGTAGACGCCGTAGACGGCGGAGCAATACGCTTCCAACGGCGGCTCCACCAACTCCTTCTCTTCCTCCACCACCACCTCCGACGACAAAAATACCAGCTAATCGCATCGTATTCGCCGCCGCTACACCGTACACAAACCCCAACCCAAATCAGCATTACTAGTACCCTGGTTACTACCCTCCTCCGCCACGAAGGCTCGTCCACGCAATGTGCATCCACGGTAGCTCGTCCACGCTAGTTTTTACCCGATTGCAGGTGATGCTGAGAAACAAAGTTTTCAGTTTGGTCCAAGGTGTCTCTTCATCTATAGTTAGGGATGTGAGGTGATGCTGAAAAACAATGATCCTGCAAGGCAGCTTCATGCTTCTCCTAAAGGTCTTTTTCACTTTAATCCTTCAAATCTTTTCTCTATGAATGATTTTGATATAAATGGCATGTCTTGGTTTCCAATAAGGCAGCCATGAAAATTTGATTTGATCGTATCCACGATATGTTGTCCACGATTACTTCTCTACGTTTTGTTGTCCACATTATTGTTGTCTTACTTTACTTTTTGACGATGGCTATGCAAGTATTTTTGAAATGTATTATTAGTTGAATGTGGATTCTCCTCATCCACGTGGACATAGCTACTTGTACATATAATCAATGGACAAGTCTTTGTGGATGTAGTACGTGTGGATGAATATATGAGAATAACAAGCGTAGACGGATGATTAGCAAATTAGTGTGGACATGATATCGTGGATAGCAATTAAAATTATACTGGTTAAAATTTTTGTGGCTTTGTGTTCTACTTCTGGTTTTGGGACTAGTTAGTGCAAACTTTTGCATCGTGGACAACGTATGGTGGACAAGTTGCGTGAACAAAGTGTAATGAACTAGGTAGCATGGACACAGTTGCGTGAACAAAGTGTTTTGCGCTTGTTTTTCCTTTCTAGACTTTTCTGTTTCTTGATGCAACTCGGATATTCAAGCTTATTTTGCGTGAACAAAGTGTAGTGAATTCTGTCTGAAGCTTATTTTGCTTTCTGGTCTACAAGTAGACATCAGTGGTTGGTATGTTGATAGAGATTTCAGGTTTTATGTGGTTTGTTTGTTCCAAAGTCAGAAACTTTGTTATGTTTCTAATTTGGATTCAGAATTGACATATCTTGGTGATTTTTGGAGTGTAGGATTAGATTATGAAGACCTGAAGAAGAGCAACAATTACAAGGGGAATTGGCTCATCCACACAGGCTCGTCCACGCAGGCTCATCCACGCAGGCTCGTCCACTAAGGCTCGTCCACGCAATGTGCATCCACGGTAGCCCGTCCACGATAGTTTTTGCCCGATTGCATGTTTTGGATATGAGTATTTCACCCGATAACTTATTAAACCCCTGAGATTGTGATTTGCTTGTACGCACACACTTGTCCATTAAAAAAGATCGTGTTTTTCTTTTTTTGCACGACAACGAGCATCGTTCTCACACCAAAATACATCTGCACACGTAAAAATTCAGCATAAACCAAATTCAAGACAAGATAAGTTTTTTGCATAATCTAAACAGTGTGGAACCATGATCCATGGTCATGCACGACATACGTTATCAATAAAGTTTACAATAATTCTTTTCTAAACACCTTGTCAGAAACATTGATAAAAAGAAATGGATGTACTACAAATGATTCCTTAAATAAGTCCATATATTAACACTAAATCTGTCCACAAAACATTGTCCGTTGAATAATGTCCACATCTTGTACTTTAAAATGTTCGACAAAGTATTATTTTTTTTGTTCGAACCCTTGTCCGTTGGATTTGCTCCACGATCTCATGTCCACAACTTCGCCATCCAACACGAGCCGAACATTTTCGCCATCCAACACGAGCCGAACACTTTCGCAATAATCGTCCACGGTTGCTCGTCCATGCTAGTGAAAGTTTCCTAAAGCCACAATTAATTTGATTCCTTCTTCCTTGTGGTGATACAAAAAGATTGAATCTTTATCATAAGATCCAATATGCTATTACATTTATATACAACTTTACTGGGAAAAATAATGTTGTCATTTAGTTTGGGATAACAAATCTCAAATCATTTGACTATGTGAACCCGATTTTTTTATAGCTACTTGACTTTCATGATCCATCTTTCAAAACTCTCGTAATATGGACAACGTTTCGTGGATAACATCTTGTGGACGAGGACAAAGATCTCCAAAGATTTAGTACACTAACCAAATGAATCAGATTTATACAAAATAACCGTAACATCGAATCTATGGACATTATTCATCATTCTCGTTCTCTCTAATAGGAGATTTGTCCACACAAACATGTCTACTAAGACTTGTCCACGCAAACTTGTCCACGCAAACCTGTCCACACATACATGTCCACACATACCTGTCTAGATAAACATGTCATTTTAACACAAAGGTAAGTCATCAAACACTAAAGCTCAGGATGATCAGGTAGAGAAGATCCCCACTGTCCACAATCAGATAAAGCTCAGGATGTCAACGTCTCTTATCAAATTTAGCTTCTCTAACAAATGACTAGGAATCATCACTTTTCAAACAACTTGAGAATCAATGGATCTCGCTTCAACAAAGACTCCAACTTTCACAAAGGAGCACACGCTTCTAGATGTTACGAAACTTGAGAAAACTGTATTAATAATCAATCAATCAAATCCGCATACCTGAAACTTCAAAGGCTGTGGCACCTTTGATATTAGCGGAACTTGCAACAATGGTTTCTCCTGGAGTCATCAAATGAGCAGCCAATGATTTATCCCTGCACATCTCAATTCACATGCCTTGTGGGTCACCATAAGCTCGGAAATTTAACAAATCTTTCAAAACCAAATCAATAATCGCAAACAGTAGGATTTGTAATCTAAAGGGGGAAAACGCACGTTTGAGAATCAATCCCATCGCCATTCGTGACTAAAACGATGGGTTTGGAGTCATCGATCTCTTCCTCTGCCGCCGCAACATCGACGGAATCAGAAGTAGACGGAGCCTCCTCCGCCGATCCATCGCTCCCAACTCCTTCCTCGTTCCCTCCTCTTCTCTTTGAAAGCACATCCTGGAGATTCGAGACAAGAGCGGCTGACAAGCCGTTGTTCTTCGCGGAAGTCGAGGTCATCGTAGACAAAGAGGGAAGAAGAAGAAACGCAGATGATGTGGGACTGTGCTGAAGGAATCAAAACCCTAGCGAGAAGGGGAAGAAATTGAACACATATCGGGTCTTAGGGAGACAAAGGAAAGAGAGATGCTTTAATTGGTAGAGAGAGAAAGCTTGAGGGAGAGAGTACTTGTGAACTGTAACAATTGATTTTCCGCTTAGATAGAGAAGAAGAAGAAGAATAGTGACGCACAATTTTTCCCAAAGTTTCAGATACAGTTCATAAAGGGTAAAATCGGATTTCCTAATTTTGTACAGTTGCAAAAGTGACTCAAGAGTCATAAGTGACTTATATGTAAAAAAAAGTGAAGAATGTTACTTCTGGTGTAATTCACCCTTAAAACAAAATTAGTCTGGCTCAAAGTTATCTAAACCGGAGTCCAGATTCCAAACCGGGGGGGTCAAATAGAAAACCGTAGGGAGATGAGAGATCGATATTATAAAGCGGTTTCTCAATTTATCTCAACTAGGTGAGAATCCACTCGCGGGTATTTTAATTTTAAACTATCTTGTAGTTATATGTTTTTTTAATTGTGTATTTTTGTTTGTTTTGTTTCATGACATATTTTTTTTTCTTTGACTTTGTTCAGCTGTTGGAAACTTTACTTTATAATATTCAATTAAGTCGGGCTGCTAGATCCAATGGTTTATTTCCGACTATGTAATATCTTTGTCTCGCAGTAAATCTAATGATCCCAAGTCCCAACTAAACGAAATATCGTTTGGATTGATTATTATTAAAAAGTAGTTGGAAGTATGTTTTCATTGCTGTTTCTGCCCATATTGAAAGTTTGTATTTCATCTTCCTCCTTATGAATAGTATTCAATTTCTTTAGTTGTGAGTATTTAGTCAATTGAACTCATGTTTATTTTTTTTTTGAAATCGTATATATTTGATGACTTACCTTTGATCTCTTCCTTTGTTTTTTCTCAAATGTTTTGGTCAACGATGACTATCTCTCCGATTTTCAAGAGCATGAGACTGACCAATGAATGAATCCTTCACAAAATTCTCAACAAAAACAAATTTTATATAGTAGATACTTCTCTCTTTAAATATTATATAGTAGATATTTTTAAACATAATCATTTTATAAATCCTAAATTCTAAACCTCAAACACAAACTCTTAACCCTAAACCCTAAACTCTATACTTCTAATTCCTTAATCATAATTCTAAATCTTAATAAACTCTTACATATAAACATCAAATAATATACAAAAATTCAAAACTTACAAATAATATACAAATAACTCTTACAAATTTTATAAAAAGAGACTGACTTTTCATTGGTTACTACATTAAGACGAGGATCACAATTTCTTACACATAAACATCAAATAATATACAAAAAAATCCAACACTTACAAATAATATACAAATAACACTTACAAATAATATACAAATAACCGTTTAAAAAAAGACGGATTTCTCATTGGTTACTACATTAAGACGAGGATCACAATTTATTTTATCCTCCACCGTTGATAAGATTAAATCTAACGGACACAAATCTTTTTTATTTTTCTCTTAAACAATTTTTTTTATCTCTTCTCCTTCCTCCTCTTCTCCCTCTTCTTCTTCAGATCTAATCCCCTTATTTTCAGATCTCGCCGCCGTCAACAACATCTTCTCCTCCGGTCCCTGGCATTCCTCCGCACTCAACGACGCAAGAAGAGTGGTTGAATCGACGCGTCGCAGTGAGTTTTGTGCTCACCGCTCACCGCCGGTTCTGTGCTCACCGCCGGTTCTGTGCTCACCGCCGGTTCTGTGCTCACCGCCGCATCTGTGCTCACCGCTCCCGTCCTTGCTTCCTCATCCGCTTCTTCTTCTCCACGTTGTCTCCTTCCTTCTCTTCTTCTCCTCCTCTTCTTCTTCAGATCTAACTCTATTTTTGTAAGATCCAGTTCCGATGCTTACTGTCGGTTCTGTGCTCATCGGTCCCGTCCTCGCCGCTCTGCTCTGATGCTCACCGGCGGTTATATACTTTAAGGAAAATGTTGGTGAAACATAAATAACTTTGGATATAATTATTGGATTTTTAATTTTTTGGTGTGTAATTGACATACTATCAAATTGTGGTTTGTATAGAGGTGATAAATTATTATTTTTTTCCTTGTAAGATTAGTAATTAATTGTTTCTTTAATATAAATGGGAAAACTTCTGATTTTTTTCCTCTCTTTTATATTAATTTTGCGTTTTAGGATAAATTTAATATTTTTTATTCTTTGGGAAAAACAAGCTCTCAACTCCAAATTTCCGTAAGCTTTCGGGTATCACGGCCTCATTGGTTGGGTTGCAATGGGAGAAAAAAGCGCAAACATAACAATAGAGCTGTCCAAATGGGCGTGGACAGCCCATTTGGACATGTCCAATATTGACCATTTTGATTGCGGACAAATAGTGACCATGTCCAAATGGGTTGTCCATTGGTCAGAATATATCATATTGTTTAAAAAGTAAAAAAAAAAATGAACACAAATGTCAAAACTGCAAAATCGTGTTTTCCCGCCAAAACTGCAAAATCGTGTTTTCCCGCCAAAACTGTGAAATCGTGTTTTTCCGTCAAAACCGTAAAATCGTATTTTCCTGCCAAAACCGCAAAATCGTATTTTCCTGCCAAAACCGCAAAATCGTATTTTCCCACCAAAATCGTATTTTTCTTCCAAAACCACAAAATCACGGTTTCCCGCCAAAACCGTAAAATTGCGGTTTCCCGTCAAAACCGCAAAATCGCGGTTTTCTGTCAAAACCGCAAAATTGCGGTTTCCCGCCAAAACCGTAAAATCGTGTTTTTCTGCCCAAACCGTGAAATCGCGTTTTTCCGCCAAAACCGTAAAATTGTGTTTTCCCTTCAAAACTGTAAAATTGCGGTTTCCCGCCAAAACCGTAAAATCGTGTTTTTCCGCCAAAACTCTAAAATCGTGTTTTCCCGCCAAAATCGTGAAATCGCGTTTTCCCGCCAAAACTGATTTTAAGAAAATGAGAATGAATTTCGATTTTCCCCCAAATCGATTTTAACCTAGCTTTTAAAGTATTTTGGGCCGACCAATGTGCACATTGTCCAACCCGTTTTGTCCGTGGGCGAAGTTGGACCTAGCCCATTTAAACCCACTTCGTATATGGGCTTGTCCATGACTAGTCCATAATGTTTTGAACGAGAACAGCCCATGGGCAGCCCCGCCCATTTTGACAGTTCTACATAACAAGCGCTCTCACATGTTCTTCTCAAATTTGAATTGTTTTTAAATTGATTTGTTGTCTTAGGATTATTTGATTCACTTGAGCGCAAAGATTCTCTTCTCTAACAAGGAATTTTGGAATTGCATGTATCTTCTCTCTCGTCTCTTTCTCTTCTTCTTCTCCAACAAATTGAGCCATATTCTCCAACAAATTCAAAGTTGATTTTTTTTTCGTCTTCTTCTGCAGAACAAACACAATTGTTTGAAGAATCTGGAACAAGCAGAGCAACAGAACAAAACCTGCGACTGTGAGTTTTTTTTTCAAAATTTTCCGTTGTCGTTTTTGTTTTCAAAACCTGCGTTATCTGATTTCTTCTTCTTCTTCCACAGAGCGAACGCTCTAAGAATCTGGAACAATAGAGCTACGGAACCAAACCTGCGACTGTGATTTATTTTCAAAATTTTTCTTCGTCATTTTTGTTTCAAAACATGTGAGTTGTTTCCTTCGTCATGTTGATATGCGATTGTGAGTTTTGTTTTTCAAAATTTCCTCCGTTATTTTTGTTTCAAAACCTGTGAGTTTTTTCCTCCGTCATGTTGATTTCTTCTTCTTTTGCAGAACAAACACAATTGCTCGAAGAATCTAATGACAGAGAGGATTAACCGGGTTTATGGTGGTCGGCGTGTGCCAACTTGGCTGCTGCAACTCTATTACTGAACTCTCCTTATGGAGATACCGACAAGAACCTCTGGATATCATAGAGCCCAATGGTGTTGAAGTTAAGAAGAGATATGTCTTGATAGATGATACCATTGATAAACTACATGAGGCTATGATGCATGCTGAGGATGCATCTGCTCTTGTTGCTGCAGTTGTTAGTTAGAGCGAATACGTATGGAAGCCGATAGTGTTGCAGCGGGTAAACAAGGGTTTTTTGAAGATCAATGGATTTCGATAGACGCTTGTTGCTTAGGGTTCACACTTTCTTCTTAAGAAAACAAAGAACTCGAAGACTTATAGTTTTGAGAAGAATTCTCTTTATTAATCAAAAACCGAGGCTCAACTTATACTAGTTTATGAAAACACTAATTAAGATGACTTGGAGTTTAAACATCTCTTAGTCGACGTATAATCAAAATAAAAGCCCAAATCCAAGACATAAAACAAAAGCCCAATGATAGTAAAACAACGACACAAACGAAGAGCCAAATAACATAGGAATGAAGATGTGTTACACATGGATGAAGATGTGCTACATCAGGTCTCCCGGGGTAGGGAGAAATTTTGACCTCGAATTTTCAGGAGTATCACTCTCATGGAACGGGAACATATGCTTGACGTTGAACGCATCAGTTGTATGCATGTCTGGCGGAAGACGAAGGCGGTAAGCGTTGTTGTTCATCTTCTCCACGACGTCTAAAGGGCCAATCTTACGAGCTTTCAACTTATTGTATGTGTGTTGTGGGAACCTATCCTTGGTGAGGACCGCCCAAACTCTGTCACCAACATGAAATTGAAGCTCTCGACGATGACTGTCAATATGAGATTTGTAGTTGGTTGTAGCTAACTCAAAATTGTTACGAACCTGCTTGTGAAAGTCCACAAATTCTTCTACCACATCACAAGTTCGACCATGAAAACGTGTACGGTCTGGTGCCACGCTGAGATCAAGAGGACCCCTCGGAGTCAATCCATAGACAACATGAAATGGGCTGAAACATGTACTCCTATTAACAGCATGGTTGTGCGCAAAGCATTGTAACAAATCTCCCAACGCACGATTAGTCACCTCCATTTGTCCATCCGTTTCAGGATGATACGATGTGCTCATGTCCAAGCTCGTACGTAAGAGCTTCCAAAGCGAATGCCAAAAGTGGCCAAGAAATCGAGAATCACGATCTGAAATGATAGACAGAGGCAACCCATGTAGCTTATAAAATTCTCGAAAGAAAAGAGACGCTACCTGCGACGCATCAGTGGTCTTCTTACAAGGCACAAAGTGAGCCATCTTAGAGAACCTATCGACAATGACAAAGATCGACTCATGGCCCTGTTGCGTTCGAGGTAAACCAAGAACAAAGTCCATACTCACGTCAGTCCAAGGCTGTGTGGGGATTGGTAAAGACAAACATAACCCAGTGTTTGACGCATGGCCTTTGCATGTGTTACACACACTGCAACGAACAACGAAACGCTCAACGTCACGCCTTAAGGTTGGCCAAAAGTATGATGCAGAAACAAGCTGCAATGTCCGATCTCTTCCAACGTGACCCTCATTGTGGAGCTCCTTAATGATGTGAAGACGAAGGCTACACTCGGGAATGCACAATCTGATGCCTCGAAACAGAAATCCATCCAACACAAAGTAATCATCACTCGTTCCAGCATGTGCATCAACCCATAATTTTCCAAAGAAAGGATCAAGTGGATGTAGTTCAGGGAAAGATGCAAATCATGTAACCGAATCATGAAGAGTAGTAAGCAAAGAATGGCGTCGGCTGAGCGCATCAGCTATTTTGTTCAGCGAACCAGCCTTATGCTTAATCACGAAAGTGAACTGATGTAGTTAAAGCTTTAATGGATAGAATAGTGATCCGTTGATTATGAAAATACCCGGAAAACTAGGATAATCACAAGATTATTCGTTCAGTCTAATAATCCCCGAATAAATCAAGCCTTCTTAGATTCGTTAAGATCTCTCTAGATCTACCAAAAATAAGGAACAAAGAGACAACACTCAATTTTATTAATCAATCAAAACTGAATACAATCATAGGCCTAAGAGGCAATTTATAATAAATTTCAAAACACTAGAAAAAACCCTAAAACAATAAAAGGAAATTGTCTAAATTAATAAAATAGATAATAAAGATATTTGGAATATTTCCAAATATCTCCATGCATCATGAACTGTTGAAGATAAGCAAACCAAGAGGCATGGCGAGAGGACACCTTGTCTTGAGAACCCATATGTTTTAGTGCATCATGATCCGTGAAGAGCACAAATTCCCTGTGAAAAAGATAGTGGTGCCAATGCTTAATTGCTTGAACTACTGCATAGAGCTCGACATCATATGTGATGTAACGACTACGAGGGCCAGCCATTTTCTCGCTAAAGAACGCGATGGGGCGTCCGTGTTGGCTCAAAACTACCCCGATGCCAGTCTTCGACACGTCAGAATGTAGCTCAAACGGTAAAGAGAAATTGGGCAACGTCAAAACCGGAGCAGGTGTAAGCTTCAGTTTAATCGCCTCAAATGCTTGGTCTGCCTCAGCGGTCCATTTGAAGGAAGGGGACTTGATGCAATCAGTGATAGGGGACATAATGCTGCTGAAATGAGGCACAAATCGGTGATAAAAAGAGGCAAGGCCGTGAAAACTTCGGACTTCCGTGATCGAAGTAGGAGCTGGCCAAGTGCGTATCGCATAAATTTTTGTCGTATCAACTTCGAGTCCTTGAGCAGAGATAATATAGCCGAGAAAGAGCACCTGAGAGACACCGACAACACACTTTTCGCAGCACCAAAATACATTTTCTCCACGCAAAACCAGTAACACAATACGTAAGTGTGTGAAGTGATCAGCAAGCGACGAACTAAAGATCAAGATATAGTCAAAATACACTACCACGTACTTGCCAATGAAAGGACGCAACGCTTGATTCATGACTCGCATGAACGTGGTAGGAGCGTTGGAGAGGCCGAAGGGCATGACCAACCATTCAAAAAGTCCTTCTCTTGTCTTGAAAGCTGTCTTCCATTCATCACCCGGACGAATACGAATTTGATGATACCCACTCTTAAGATCCATCTTAGTAAAGGTGGATGCAGTACCAATCTGGTCGAGAAGATCATCAAGGCGAGGAATAGGGAATCTGTAGCGCACTGTGATCTTATTGACTGCGCGACTATCCACACACATACACCATGAGCCATCTTTTTGGAATCAAAAGTGCTGGTACAGCGCAAGGACTAAGGCTCTCGCACAAATATCCTTTGGCCAACAATTCCTCTACCTAATGTCGTAGTTCGTCATGTTCTTGTGGACTCATCCGGTAATGCGGTCTGTTAGGGAGTGGTGCATCAGGTGCAAGATCAATACGATGTTGAATATCTCTTAACGGTGGTAATCCACACAGTAGCTCATCTAGAAACACATAAACAAACTCGGTTAACAACTCTTTGAACTCAGGTGGTGCATCTGAAACAATCTGACTTGAAACCAGTGTTGTAACCAACACAAAAACCACATCGGCAGAGCGAATTTCCTCAACAATCTGAGATTTGGTGATGAGTAAAATCGGTTTGCCCGACGGAGATGCTGTTGGTGGAGCTGGTAAATCAGAACTCGAGACCACATGTGCAGCAGTATCCTATGTCGGAAGTACAGTAATACGCTTATTTTCATATGAAAACGTGTGTGTTAGCAAAACCATCATGAGTCGTGTGTCGGTTATATTGCCATGGGCGTCCCAACAAAAGATGACACGCATCCATCGGAATCACATCGCAACAAATACGGTCTTTGTAACTTGTACCCACAGAGAAAGGCACACGACAACGTTTGGAGATCCGTAACTCCGTCTTCGTATTCAACCACACAAGCTTGTAAGGTGATGGATGTGATTCAGTAAACAACGCCAATGTGGAGACCGCTTCTTCGGAGATAACTTAGTACAACTCCTTGAATCGATGATAAATCGACACACCTTTCCCCGTATTGTGCATGTCGATCGAAAAATATTGGTACGCAACCACGATTCCTGAATCCCTGGTGGTAATAGACAGTTCATGCGTAACACAAGATTAACACATTTGTCACCTGCAACCAGTTCATCCACGATGACGTCTTTTGCACTGAGATGGGATATGCGTAACACAAGATTAGGTCCTGTGTCACCTGCAATCTGTTCATCCAACATGACATCTTCAACACTCTCTTCATAATTGTCATAGACAGGTTCTTCATCCCCATAAAGACCCCGACGTCCAGCTTTAGGACATGCAGATTGGCGATGTCCTTGTTCTCCAAATACTCCCACACATGGAGGGCAGGTGGAGTCGAACTCGACACCGGTAAGATGGCAGCAGAGGTGTTGCAACCATTGGTACACTTGCTCCTTGTTATGTTTAAATTTTTTATATGAAATCTAAACATATAAGAAATCGGGTACTTTTAAAAAAAAATTATGATTAATTTTTAAAAACATATGAAATAAATATATATTTTGAAGAAAAAATTTGGTGAAACATATGTCATATGTTCTCGTACGTATACAAATGACACATACATATATAGTTTGGTCGTGATTGTATATTAATAATTTTTCCTTTTTAAGTTTCTTTTGTTATAATGGAAAGGATTATAAACTTCTAAGTTTGGTCGTATATTAATAATTTTCCTTTTAAGTTTATAGTATATTTACAATTTTCATTTCTTAAATTTGGTCGTGGTATAAACTTTTAAGTTTCTTTTTGTCACTTTCCTTTATTGTAAGTTTTTCTTACTTATTTTTGTTTTCTATTTTTTTAAGATTGCTTTTTTTAGTTTTTCCTTTTAAGTCTAAAGTATATTTATAATTTTTTTTTTTTAAGTTTGGTCGTGGTATAAATTTTTAAGTTCCTTTTGTCACTTCCCTTTATTGTTGGTGAAACATATGTCATATGTTTTCGTACGTATACACATGACACATACATATATAGTTTGGTCGTGATTGTATATTAATAATTTTTCCTTTTTAAGTTTCTTTTTGTCATAATGGAAATGATTATAAATTTTTAAGTTTGGTCGTATATTAATAATTTTCCTTTTAAGTTTATAGTATATTTACAATTTTCATTTCTTAAATTTGGTCGTTGTATAAACTTTTAAGTTTTCTTTTGTCACTTTCCTTTATTGTAAGTTTTTCTTACTTATTCTTGTTTTCTATTTTTTTTAAATTGAAAAATAAGATTCTAGACGGTGAAAAGAACAAATTAAAGTTTACAATGCAGCTACGAAAGATGGTGACGAAGTCCATTCTTATTTATTATGTGTTGGATGGATTTCAGAGGGTTTTTTCACTCATGAAGCATATAAAAGGGCCACGAACATGCATATTGCGACCACCTGCAAAAGAGTATAGAATATAATTTACTCTTACCTTTACACCCAAAGCAATAATTAATTAGAGTGTCGATGATGAGCTTCCCATCTCTTAGACTTCCATTAACATGAAAACGAAAAGATTTATTTATCTGTTAATAGTTGTAGCGTGATAGTATCTATATATATATATATCATGACGCTAATCTAATATTAAATTCTTATTGGTCTCTATAGATAACCAACCAAGAAAAAGAAAAATATTTTTTAAAAAATCTATTAAAAGACATCAATTCAAAATATCTTCTGATCACAGTATATGTGTATTCAAGCAATGTACATGCATAAAGATCCAAAGAGTGATGCACAGACGAAAACTCTTAAATATTGACTTCAATAATTCATTATCAAGTCATGATCCAAATGTTAGTGTTTGAAATTTCTCTACAAATTGGATTTGGGTACTACTTGCTGTTATCCATTTCTATTATTCTAACATACAACAAAATTAAGAAAATATGAAAGAAAAATATTATCATTGAAATTATTGATATCGTGATAGTTGAAGATCGTCAACAATCTTATATCACAACTGAGTTACTTGCGTTGTTGAAGACTTTATTTGCATCGGAAAATATATTATCTCTGCGAAAAGGCTTTTTTATTCCCTGACTTTTGTTATGTTATTTTTATTTATTGAAATATCTACTACATTCGGTGAAATTCAAACTCAATTTTTTTTTAATATCATAGCAATTTCTAAATCTATACAATCACCCATTGATTCCAAAATTATATGTTACATATAATAAACTAATTATAAAGTACATAACTTTAAAAAAAAATTGAAACTTTTTCGAAAAAAAAGTTATGAAACAAAACCTAGTATATTTAATATCATTTGTTAATAAGTAATTCTAATTTGCGTCATGATTTTTCTGACACGTTATAATTGATGTGTCTACATACGAGAGAAAGAATATGACTGGCCGTGAAAAGCGGTGGAGAGATGCGGAGCAGCTCGTGATGGATCACCACCACTCTTCTCAACCTCCTCCTCCCTCTCTCTTTCCTCCTCCTTAGCCGTCTCTCCTCCGCCGCCTTCCTCCTCTCCTTATCATCGCCGCCGCCAAAAAACACCGACTCTTTCTTCCTCAACACAACCCCTGGCTACTGTACGCCGTCGTTTCAATAATAACAATTCATACTCTAATCCACAGCTTAATCACCAAGATCAGAACTTCCAAAGACACCACCAACCGTTCGATCGGTTTCTATTATCCACGTGTCGGCATCGGGTGGCTCATCCTTTTAATTCTTCAATTCTCGTCGGATTAGGCCTTCAAGGAACGATCTCTATAGGAGTCAGCGGTGATAAACACAATTTCTTGACCAGACTCTTGTTTTTCTTTGGTCTCCATGAGGTGAGGCTTCAATGGTATTGAGTGATCGTGAAGACGGTGGTAGAAAGCGGATGTGGCCGGAGAGAAGAAGAGACGGTTGTAGAAAGAGTGGATTTGGCCGCTAGTTGCAGTGCTTTGTGGTGGTGGAAGCTTCGGGAATATGCAGAGGCTTTGGTTGGCGTGACGGACGTTAAGGCTCCGAATGGCACTTAGATTTAGGTGTGACTCCGATTTGAGCGAGGGAGCGATGTAGTTTGGGTGCGGTGTGATTAATCAAATTTTTGAATGGTAATACGATCCGTTATCTTATGTTTTCGAATGACAAAACGATTCGGGTGCGGTTAGATGACAAAATTACTTTAAATGTTATTGGTTATATTATTATTGTTATCAATGTTTTACGTAATTATTTGATGTATTTTCTCGCCAAAAACGCAATTCCGTGTTATTCTGCAAAAAAATGCGATTTCACGTCTTTGTATTCCGTGTTTTCCTGCCAAAAATATTATTCTGTATTTTTTGCCAAAAATGTGATTCCGTGTTTTCTTGTCAAAAATATGATTTTGGATTTTTCCGCCAACACGTGATTTTGCATTTTCCCGCCAAAAATATGATTTCTCGTTTTCTTGCTAAAAGCACGATTATGCATTTTTCCGCTAAAAACACAATTCTGAATTTTCCCATGCGTTTTTCCGCCAAAAACGTGATTCCGTGTTTTCTCGCCAAAAATGTGATTTCCAGTTTTTCTGCAAAAACATGAATCCACATTTTTTTTTGTCAAAAATGTGATTCTGTATTTTCCTACCATATGTGATTCTCTTTTTTTTTTCTTTTCCAAAAACGTGATTCCGTATTTTTCTTGGTGTTGTTTTTTCAACTATATATCTAGATGAAGCTTCCGTTGTTTTATTCTTCGGCCCATTAAATATATAGCCCATAAATTTCGTTGCGCTTAAAAACCTATTTCATAGTTAGTTGTTTTGACTCCCAACTAAATTTGGAATAAAGAATGAACGAATTCAAGTTCACATGTGTGTATATAAAAATACAGACAGTTTTTTGGCCACCAGATTTTGAAACCTTTTTTTTTTAACAAAAATAATAAATTGTAGGACAGTTTGATGTAATGATTATCGCATATGGAAGAGCACATCATATCCTAACCACTAAGTATACATGATTTATCCATTATATATGGTCCACATTTCTTTCTGGCAACATCCTATCTTCCATATCATATCATACCATATTATATCTATACATTTGAATCCAGCTCGACCATCAACAAAATAATTCGTAACTCAATACTTATTATGGTATTACCATAATTAAATACTTGATCTCTGTTGAGTTGAAATGACTGCGATCAGATGACTATGAGGGCGGTCTAAGGCATCTCCAGTTTCTAAGAGTGATGACACTGTTTTTCAAAGGCTAAGACATCGTTACTAAGACCCGCACCTCCGCCGCCCCCTAGCCACCGTTGTCGATCGCAAGGTTTACCAAGGTGAAATGGATGTGATGCATCTGTGTTTGTCGTTTCTCTTTTGGAGGAGGTAATAAGTTTTGAGATCGTGGTTTCGCTTGTGTCTAAGCTACTGACATCGGGGAATAATTTTGGTAGACTGAATTAGCGTTAATCATTTATGAATTATCACATACTATGAATTAATTATTTATTTATATTATAAGCAATATGTGACAAGCAAAAACGTGGTGTTACTGGGCTTATTCAGAATTTAACACTTTCAATATATTAAAACAAAAAAGATTTTTGAAGATGTATTTTACTATTTTATTTCATAATGTATAATGTATTGTAAATATTTTGATCAATACAATATCATATACACATATTTTCACCAATTTTCTTTAATCATCAATTATCCCCACGCTATCATCTAATTATTTTGTAAAACCTAAAAAATTTATTTAAAATTTATAATGCGAAAGTAATTTCCACAGGGATATCTAATTATCCAATCGCATCAAAGTGAAAATAATAATTAAAATCTATTCGTCATGAAATGCTCGAGAAGGCCCAATTTGGCCCATTCTTCAAATCTTGATCCAACGGCTGAGAAGTGAATGTCTTTATGATTTTTTTTCTTCTAGGTTTCCAACAATTCTCACCATTCTTGCGCCGTTTTTGATTCACTTTTCCGAAAATTTGATATGACGAAATCTATGCATACAGAAGAATCTCCGATGGAGAAGATCGCCAAGAAGACCCACGATGACGATTCTTCGTCGTCGTCTGTTTCCGAGCACGAGAAGCATGTTCAAAAGGTTCTCGGTGGTGGACTACGTACGTTTCCTTCTAAATTTCCATTTTTTCTATTGCATATTCTTTCACCCTCTGTTTTTTGTTAGAGGAAATTGATGTTCATAAAACAACAATCCCTAGTTCATTTGCAGAAGATCCAGAAGGTAGAAAGATCTTCAAACATGGATGAACAAAGTTTGTTACAAGAGAATTACAGAGAAAAGAAAGAAGAAGAAGATGAGATTACAATCTGATTTTTCTGGTTGAATTAAACGATGAGCTAAACAAGGCTCTTTATACTTCTCCTTCGCACGTGACTTCCTCTTTCCCACGTGACTCGTATTTCCTATGACATTTTTATCGTTTATCATCTGCGTCTGATCCGAATGCCAATGAATTGGATATTTGAAGTTGGGATCAACCTATTTATATGATTGCTTATGATTCGCTTTGTTTGCGCAGTTGCTGATCTTTTCCATTCTCAGTTGGGGATAAACCCCAATGGTTATATCGTTTTGGTTGATCGTGGGTATGACCTTTACTCTCAAGGACAAGAAGATGGACTAGAATATGCTCAAGCTCAACTTCTTTTGGATGAAAGTGTTACAAATTTCGAAGGAGCTGCGATGGCTTTGGTACAAGCCGGTAATGCTTACATGTGCGCTGCCCGAACTAAAAAGGAGAAAATACCGGCACAGCTTCATACCGCTTATGAACGGGTCAAAAATGGATACCAAAAGGCTGAAAGAATGTATAAACAAGCCTTGACGATTAATCCCGGTTCATATGTGGGTTTGCGCAGTTTAGGACAGCAGCAGTTGGAGATGGCAAAGCTTGAATGGTTTTTTTGCTTTGCAGCAGGGTATAGATTTATCGGATCAGGATTTAGAAGAGGTATTTAAGCTCTTTGATAAAGCAAAAGAGTATATGAACGATGCAACTAAAGCTCGTACATCACTAGAACTAGCAGAGCAGGCGAAGATCCATAATTTCTGGGGAAATTTGCTATTTGAAAGATCTCAAGTGGAGTACAAATACGGTTTAGCTGTTTGGGAGAGTAATCTGGAGTTAGCAATTAAATATTTCGAAGATGCTGGTGCTTCTGAAGCTGAAGTTGCAATTGTTACTAATAACCATTTTTGTAAGACAGGAGAATCAGTGGTCTTCGGCAAACAGCAAGCCTGAAGCAAAACTTCCGAAACTCAAGTTGCAAAACCGTTATGAAGGCTTAAAAGTTAAAACCGGATCGCGTCTGCAAATTAGTTATTGCTTTTGTCTTGACCATGGACTTGCATCACAATTATATGCATAGATATCTAAAAATAAGTGACGTTCTTGTTTATTAGTTCAAGTGCTGATCTTTTCTTCTTATTTTAAATCTGGCAGACTGCGTGAGATAGAGTTTTAGCAACTTTAATATATGTTTTATTTATAAAGAGTTCTATATTTTCTTATAATCTATCAATGAGTTTTGCTAACTAGACTTTTGAATTGAACTCTGTTATATATTATAGCAATAAAACAACATGGGTAAAAGGGTTTTGTATCTGAACCAAAAGGAAGAACAAATAACACCTAGAAGCCACTTGGGAACTATCACTGTTACAGAAAAGGCTTTAGGTTTGTGTATGAAAACAGTGATTCAAATGATTAAACTCTGTTTTGGGTTCAAATGATTTACAGAGGTTTATAAGCACAAAAAAGTTTGCTAACGGTGGCACCCAAACCAACCTAGACTCCAAATGCATATCATCAAACCGGTTAGAACCTCTGCTTCAAAATCATAACTCATGAGCAACAATAATATTAGTGTAAAAATAGCAACTTCTGCATATCTATGAATTGTTATTTTTTTAGCAAATCATTTCATCCTCACCAGAAAAAAAATGAAATAGCGAGGTATGTTTAGACAGATGTTACAATACAAAGAGCAAAGACATGTTTGAGACTCAGGACTCTATTCGAATGTTGGCTTCCTGATGCTTCTCAACGGGGTCTCGTTGAGCCATTAGAATCTCAAGTGCTGGCTCAAAGCAAACCCAGATGTGATCAGTTAAGTCCAAGCTGTGCAAGCGAAGTCAAGTTCTTGATTGAAGTAAGAGTTCTGGCTGGAAAACCAGTAATTTGCAGATGAGCTCAAGTAGAACAATTTACTAGTGAGCCCAAGTTTTCTCCGAGTGAGTGAGTTGAAAGATCCAGTCAAGGCCCCCAAGTCATCAATCTTCCATGAATATCTGTTTGAATTTCCTTCTAGTCCATCTCGCAAAGATCTCTGCAGCAGCAAACTTACGAGAGAACTTAGCTCTCTGTGCCAATTCCTCAAATATCTCTAGTTGTCCTCCTCTGTGGAAATCAGCAGAAAACTTGTTATAATCAATCAAAGGGGTTTTCATTCCTTTGTCAAGCATCTCCTCTAAGTATCCACATGCCTCTCTGGACTTCCCTTCACCTATAAGCCCTCTGATCAAAACCGTGTAGGAGTTATCGTCAGGACAAATCCATTTCTTGATCATCTCGTCCCAAACCGCTCTCCCCTTCTCGACATAAAGTAAGATTTTATTATCATGTTGAATGTGTGTATCGATGGCTCAATTTCGTTCTGGATCATCTTGTTGTAGATCCTTGTGGCGTGTTCCGGCAGTCTCTGGTTCGCCATCAGTTTGATCAGCGCATTGTACGTTTTGGCATCGGGGGAGGATGTCCCTTTTCTTGCATCTCCTTGAGCAGTTCGTAAACTGTCTCCAGCTTCTCCCGAGTCCCAAAACCCGTGATCAGACACGTGTAAACCGCAGCATCCGGTGGCAACCTGGAATCAATCATGTCATTGAAGTACTCAATGGCAGTTTCCATGCTCGACTGTTTGCAGAAGTCACGGATCATGATGGTATAGCTACGGACATCAGGGAAAGGTCCTTTGGATTTCATGACATGGAATTTTTTATCGCATCTGATTATTTTTCTGCACCTCAACAAACCCTCGAGCATGACGTTGTGAGCTACAATGTCAGGTTTCAAGCCCTGATCAATCATACCGTTCCAGATTCTAGCTGCTTCCATCAAGTTCCTCACCCGGCACCAACCATTGAGTAGGACAGTGTAAGTCATCATATTAGGCGGGCGTAAACCTCTCTTTCAGCTTTATCAAACAGAACCTGAGCTTCTTTTCCAAGCTTAGCCCTCCCAAGACTATCAAGCAAGCAATTAATCGTTTCGACACCAATTTTAAACTTGTACTTCTTCATCAACTCAAAGATCCCAACAGCTTTCTTCCTCTCTTCCGCAGCAGAGAAAGCTTGTACCGCGATAGTGAATGTCTCCATCGTCAATAGCCCTTTTGTACCCATCTCTTCGAGAACCGAAACCATCGTCTCGAACTGTCTAGTCTTTGCTAAAATACTCATCATGGAGTTATATGTTCTTGAATCATGAGCATACCCTTGTTTCTCTGCAGCCCAACAGAAGAACCTAAATGCAGGCTTCCTAGCATGTCGAAAGCGTTCTAAAACCTCTACGATCAGATCATGCGATAACTCTACCTTCATTTCATCAAGAACCGCTTCCATGTTTCTATCTAACGCAAACAATTCATCAATCACTTTGCAGACTCTCTCTACTTCTTCGGGATTAGTTCTTGATACAATACAACTGACCCCAATGTCATTATCAACGTCATCATCGTCTTCATCATTATCGCATTCAGATTCAATTTCGTCATCACATCCACCACTAACATCAGAACTACTAGTAGAGAAGCCTACTCGCTACAGAAACAGAGGAGTGTGGCAATGGAAGTTGAAGGTGAGGATGAGAAATAGAAGAATGAAACAGTCGAGAGAAGGGTAACGAGCTAGGACAGGAAAATCGCACTTCCTCTTCTCCTCTCCTGCCGATTACGCGACTTTGAGCGGAAATGAATTCATTCGGAATTGGATGAAGAAGAGCGAACGAAGAGGCAGTGAAATCGGTGAGAGCTGCGAGGAGTTTTAATGGAGCTTCTTCGCATATAGAGATAGAGCCATGGGGCAGCAGCCATCGAAGCTCGACGGCGATTAGCAATGGCGAAGTTGGTGAAAAGCGAGACTGATTAACGGCGGAGCAAAATCAGACAGAGCTTCTTCCCGTATTTGGGCCTTAATTTGATTGGAATGAAAATCATCGTGACCCAGTAAAGGCCCATAGGGATTACACAATTATACTATAAATGATGGTATTANTTATATATAAGGTGAGATGTGTTGGTATATATTATATACTTATAACAAAAGAGAGAGAGGGAAAAGAGAGAGATGAAAAGTAAACGAGAATAATATTGGTTTGTTATTTGTGTCTATTACAATGGCCAAGCTTACATATTTATGGCAAAGTACAAGTTCATAGCGTAGGAAGAAGTGGGTTAGGCATATTAGCACTAAGGAGGTGGTGGTTAATTATTCATTTCTTAACATTCTCTCTTAATTATCCATCACTATTAACGTATTACGTATTGCCTCGTTAAAAACCTAATCATGGAAAAACTTAATGGGATAAAAACCATGATCAGGAAAAAAGAGTGCAGTCTTCCCCTCGAAATGATGGATATGATCTTTTCTTTATAAATCACGTAGATGACGCATTCCGATACTTTGAATATGTTTCTTGAATGTTGTAGTAGGTGGCGCCTTGGTAAATAAATATGATGCGTTGTCACTTGAACGAATATATCGGATATCCACTTCTTGATTTTTCTCGAGCTCTTTTGTGTAGGAGAAAAATCTAGGAGGGATGTGTTTTGTTCTGTCGCTCTTGATATAGTCTTCTTTGTCTGGGCAACGCATGTAGCGTTATCTTCGTATAAGATTGTTGGCTCTTTGCTGGTGATTATTCTGGTGGCTTCTTGAATGTGGTGAGTTATGGATCTGAGCCATACACATTCTCTACATATCTCATGAAGCGCAATAATTTATGCATGATTTGAAGAAGTGGCAACCAAAGTTTTTTTTTGGGATCGCCATGAGATTGCAGTTCCTCCAATGGTGAAAACATACCCAGTTTGCGACCGAGATTTATGTGGATCTGATAAACATCTTGCATCTGCAAAACCAACTAAGCCAAATTTGGAATTTCGAGGATAAAATAATCTCAAATCAATCGTTTCTTGAAGGTAACGAAAAATATGTTTTATCTCATTCCAATGTCTGTGCGTAGGTGACGAACTATATCTTGCAAGTAGATTTGTAGAAAATGCTATATCCGGTCGGGTACAATTTGCAAGATACATAAGTCCTCATATAGCGCTCATATAAGGTACTTCAGGACCTAACTCTTCCTCGTTATCTTCACAAGGTTGGAATGGATTTTTTTTAGTATTGAGAGATCGATTAACCATTGGAGTACTCAAAGGATTCGCTTTATCCATATAAAAACGTTGTAATATCCTTTTTGTATAATTTGATTGATGCACAAATACTCCATCTCGGAAGTGCTCTATCTGGAGCCCAAGAAAAAATTTTGTTTGTCCGAGATCTTTCATTTCGAACTCTTCTTTCATATGAGTTCTTACATCATCAATTTCCTTTTGAGTTCCAATGATGTTCAAGTCATTAACATATACATCAATGATCACAAAACCTGATGAGGATTTCTTAATAAAGACGCAAGGGCAAATTGCATTATTCACATATCCTTTCTTTTGCAAATATTCGCTTAAGCGATTATACCACATGCGCCCGAATTGTTTTAATCCGTAAAGTGATATATGTAATTTGATCGCACATATCTCTCTGGATTTTGAGTTTAATATTGCAGGCATTTTTAATCCTTCTGGGATCCTCATATATATATATATATATATCATTATCAAGTGATCCATATAGATATGCTGTCACTACATCCATAAGATACATTTCTAGATATTTAAATGCCGCAAGGCTCATTAAAAAAAATTTAGATTGCATCCATAACCGAGGAATATGTTTCTTCATAATTAATTCCCGGTTTTTGAGAAAATCCTTGTGCCACAAGTCGAGATTTATATCTTGTGATTTCATTTTTTCATTTTTTTTTCGCACAAAAACTCATTTGTACCCAATTGGTTTTACATCTTTGGGTGTAGTGACAATAGGTCCAAAAAAATTTCTTTTATTGAGGGAGAATAATTCATTTTTCATGGCCATTTGCCATTTCTCCCAATCATGCCTTTTCTGGCACTCTGATACGGACCTTGGGTATGGATCATCACTTTCATAATCAATGTCTTTGGATACAGAGAATGAGAAAATTCCATCATTATCTTCTATTTCATTTCTATCCCATATTTTTTCGTCTTGGGCATAGTTAATGGAAATCTCATATTTTTCTGTATCATGTTCATCTTCTAGATGAATCTCTTTATGTGGTTCTCTTTGAACATTTTCATGTATGTCTTATGGACATTTTTCTTTATATGGTTCTTCGGGAACCTTTTCATTTTTTTCTCCCAATTTTTTTTTCTTTCGGGGATTGTTGTTTTTAGAACCAATTGGCCTCCCCTTTTTTTACTGAACTTTGGGTTCATTTGCTCTATTCCCATCAATTTGTTCTTCAAAAACGTTAATTCTTGATGGAGCATTTGCAGCAGGGATATATGATTTTGTCACCCTTTTTGTATCAGTGAACGCATCTGGTAACTGATTTGCCATATTTTGTAAGTGTACAATTTCCTAAACTTCGAGTTCGCGTTGATTTTTAGGGGGATCTAGGTGCAACAAAGACAGTGTGCACCATGTAACGTCTTTTGGAATTTCTTTAATTCCTCCCCCTAACGCTGGAAATTCATCTTCATTAAAATGGCAATCAGCAAAACGAGCCGTAAACATATCACCAGTTTGCGGTTCAAGGTACTGAATTATACTTGGTGATGTATAACCAACATATATACCCAATCTCCTTTGTGGCCCCATTTTTGTTCTTTGCGGTGGGGCTATAGGAACATAAACCGCACAACCAAAAACACGGAGATGGGATACATTTGGCTCTTGGCCAGATGTTAATTGTAATGGGGAATGTTTATTATATGCGCTTGGTCTTATCTGGACCAATGACGCAGCATGCAAGATAGCATGACCCCATATAGAAATTGGGAGCTTTGTTCTCAATATCAATGGTCTAGCAATGAGTTGCAGACGCTTAATCAAAGATTCAACCATGCCATTTTGTGTATGTACATGGGGGACCGGATGTTCAACATCGATTCTCATTGACATACAATAGTTTTTAAAAGCTTGTGAAGTGAATTCACAAGCGTTATCAAGCCTAACTTTCTTTATGGCGTAGTCAGAGAATATTGCTTTCAACCTGATTATTTGGGCAATGAATTTTGCGAAAGCCGTATTTCATGTTGTCAATAGACACACATGTGACCATCTATTGGGTGCGTCAATCAATACCATAAAATATCGAAATAGCCCGCATGGTGGGTGGATAGGCCCACATATATCACCATGTATTCTTTCCAAGAATACTGGATATTCATTCCCAATTTTGGCTGTGATGGCCGAATTATGAGTTTTTCTTGAGAACATGCATTACATGAAAACTCTCCCGATTGAAAAATGTTATGGTTTTTCAACGGGTGGCCATTCGAATTTTGCACAATCTTTCTCATCATGACTGAACCAGGGTGGCCAAGTCTTTCATGCCACACTTTAAATGTACTAGTAAACTTCGGGTTTACTGTAACATATGATTCAACTATATGAATCTTTGTGGAATATAATCCGTAGGATAATACTGGTATTTCCTCTAATATAACTTTCCTTTTCGGAATTAGTGATGTGATGAAAATATATTCATGAATGCCATTCTTATTCATGGTTTTTATATGATATCCATTTCTGCGGATATCTCTGAAACTTATTAAGTTTCTCTGGGATTTAGGGGAATATAATGCATCATTTATTTCAAATTTATTTCCCCTTGGCATTGAAAAACAAGCTCTTCCAGAGCCCATAATAATATTTGCATTACCATATATAGTATTCACCCTTCCGGCGGAATTTTTTAAATTTAGAGAGAATAAATACTTTTTATCTTTAAGTATTGTGTGCGTTGTAGCACTGTCTGTCAGACATAAATCTCCATCCCGAATCTCAGATCTTGACATATTCTAGATTTAA
>PKMM01016373.1:859085-897555 GCA_002933915.1 Eutrema heterophyllum | reverse complement strand
GCAAAAAAACCACAAGATTCAATGGAGAAGAAGAAATTCCTCAAGTGAGAAAAGATGAAGTGGAAGAAGAAGTTCATGTATGGGACATGAAGGCCAAAAGGCCTTGGGAGATAAGGGTAGCTTAGGATTGGGACATCACGGGTAGATATGCTAGGGCTAGAGACATTTTAGGCATTGGGTAGATGTGAGTCTATCCTTGTATGCATAGATTGCCTTTTACTCTTAGCATTTTGCTAAAGCTTGCTCATTCATTGAGAGATCCCTTGCATTAGAGTAATCCCATACATTTGATATCATCTTTATCTCAAAACCTTTACCCTAGCCAAATGGATTTACTTGCCTTGCATAAACATGATTCACTTGAAACGATTAATGAATGTTAAAGGATTGGATGACATGAATACTTGTGTAGGTTGAGGCTTGAATTTGATTCGTGTAGAGAAGGATATGGCTATCTCTTTTTGAGTAGACTTGTTTGATCGCATCTTAGAGCTAGTAACTTGGACATTGAGTGGAATTCTTTTTATGGTACTTGTGGATTTGAGCTCCCATTTTTAATCCTCTCCCTCTTCTTATTCTTATTTTCTTGAAGACAAACAAAGGTTTAAGTTTGGGGGAATTGATATATTCATATATTGCATGTTCTAGCATTTATTTTACTTAGAGTTTCGCGTCATTTGCATGCATAATCATGGTTTTGTCTTGCATTTAGGTCTTATTTAGAGTTTAGGACATTTGCAGTAGGTCCTAGTGAGTTCTTGCATGTTTTGGAGTATTTTCTAGGTGTTTGGAGGCAATTTGGGTATATTTGGAGAATGGACCAAAGTAGAATACAAGGGTCATCCAAACCTTCCAAAAGAACCTGAAGAGCGAAGGCTTTCCGATCTGATTTAGCTTCGGAGGTGTTCATGAAAGTTGTAGAGGGATGAGTTATATTTCTACTGGAGTTTGAAACAAGCCATTTGGACGTGTGGTTTGGGAGATATGACAGATTTACTGGAGGTATGTCCGCATGGCCGAGATGGTTTCTTCAATACCGAGTCCACTGCTCGGTATTGTCACTCGGCGTAGCAACCTCAGGGCATTACACCAAGTCCACAGCTCGGTGTAGATGCTCGGTATGCAAACAGAAGCAAAACTCCCTAGCTCCGAGCACAATACCGACCCGTGGCATCGGTATCTCACCCAAACCAGCCGAGCTCACCCGATGGGTCTGAAAGATCGGCCCGAACGAAGGGTCTTCAATCCGAATTAGCTTCGTAGGTCTTCATAGATATTCTAGATAATTGAGTTAGCTGTCATCTGGAGGTAGTTTCACGTCGTTTGGAGCTGTGGTTCAAAAGACACATCAGATTTAGGAAAGACATGTCTGTCTGCCGCCCAAACGAGTTCTGCCCGGAGTTGAAGCCCAGCAACTACACCGATCAGTTGCACCGACCTGTGGGCTCGGTATTGGCCACTAAAGACCAGATTTGACCCACTTTTGACCGGGTCATTACCCGGTTTGTCCCGGTTCGCCCACCTTCCTTTAAATAGTCCAAAAACCTAATTTTTGTGATCTAAGTTTTCTTCTTTCTAGAGTTGGGTTTTATCCCAAACTCTTCTTATGATTTTGGAGGGATTTTGATTGTTCTTCATACAAATGCCACTATAGAGAAGATTTCTTCAACTCTATCTTTTATTTATGCAATTTATTTATCTTTATGTCTCTTTCTCTTTTGTTCTTCATGTTTAGACTTTAAAGTTTTTGTTGGTTTTTGGATTATGCTTGATTATTGATGGTTTGATGATTGATTTGTGATGTTTAGATTCTAAATCATTGTTTTCCTTTCTTTCTAAGTGAACTTAATGCTAGATTGGGCTTGAGAGAGTCAATCTAGATCTTTGGGAATTTCACAACCACAAGGTGTTTGATGAAATTCCTCAAAGAACTTAGAAAAGAGATAAACATTCTTAACCTATGAGAGTAGTTGCTTAAGGTGTTTATTGGTTGATTTGAATATTGATCTTAATGCTTGCTAATCATTTCATCACAAATGAGAATTTGATCTTGATTTAGTGATTAGCAAAGTGATTAGTGCCTTGAGAGAGGATTAGTCATAATTAGTGATATTAACCTAAGGAATATCATAGATTGTGTGTATTAGCATCATTTGTTGATTGTCTTGATGGTTAGATGATGATGAATTAGGTTGATCCTTAGATCATTCACATAGGTTAGCTCTTAATGCTAGATTTAGATTGAGAGATCAAAACTAGAGCTTAAGCATTTCACGCCCGATAGGTGTTCGATGAAATGCTTGAACCGAACCTTTTGTGAGCTTTTCATGCCTAGCCAATGAGAGTTGATGTCTAGGGTGATTAGTGAACTAAGTGGAATTGTAGAAAGCTTGCTAATCATCTTATCACAAACGAGAGTTTGTTCTTGATTTGGTGATTAACAAAGTGATTAGTGCTACGAGAGTGGATTAGTCATAATTGTGAATTCCATGTTCTAGGATAATGTTTAATTCAATCTAAATCATCATTGTTTGTTCATTAATCGTCTTCTTGAGAGTTAAATCATTTTTCCAACACTTCTATCATTTGTTTTCTTTCTTGCATTTTACATTCTCTGTTCAAAAATATAAAAACCCAAAAACATTTGCTCTAGCTTAGGAAGATTCATGTATTCTTAGTGCATTGATCTTAACCTCTTTGGTTCGATCCTCAAATACTACAATGATATGAGTAGGTTTGAGTAATTGATATGAACTTAACACAAAATCTATTTATCACACATTCCAATGTTTGTGCGTAGGTGACGAACTATATCTTGCAAGTAGATTTGTAGTAAATGCTATATCCGGTCGGGTACAATTTGCAAGATACATAAGTCCTCCTATAGCGCTCATATAAGGTACTTCAGGACCTAACTCTTCCTCGTTATCTTCACAAGGTCGGAATGGATATTTTTTAGTATTGAGAGATCGATTAACCATTGAAGTACTCAAAGGATTCGCTTTATCCATATAAAAACGTTGTAATATCCTTTTTGTATAATTTGATTGATGCACAAATACTCCATCTCGGAAGTGCTCTATCTAGAGCCCAAGACAAAATTTTGTTTGTCCGAGATCTTTCATTTCGAACTCTTCTTTCATATGAGTTCTTACATCATCAATTTCTTTTTGAGTTCCAATGATGTTCAATTCAAGTCATCAACATATACATCAATGATCACAAAACCTGATGAGGATTTCTTAATAAAGACGCAAGGGCAAATTGCATTATTCACATACCCTTTCTTTTGCAAATATCCGCTTAAGCGATTATACCATATGCGCCCGAATTGTTTTAATCCGTAAAGTGATCTCTGTAATTTGATTGCACATATCTCTCTGGATTTTGAGTTTAATGTTGCAGGCATTTTTAATCATTCTGGGATCCTCATATATATATATATATATATATATCATTATCAAGTGATCCATATAGATATGCTGTCACTACATCCATAAGATACATTCTAGATTTTTAGATGCCGCAAGGCTCATTAAATTTTTTTAGATTGCATCCATAACCGGGGAATATGTTTCTTCATAATCAATTCCCGGTCTTTGAGAAAATCCTTGTGCCACAAGTCGAGCTTTATATCTTGTGATTTCATTTTTCTCATTTCTTTTTCGCACAAAAACTCATTTGTACCCAACCGGTTTTACATCTTTGGGTGTAGTAACAATAGGTCCAAAAACATTTCTTTTATTGAGGGAGAATAATTCATTTTTCATGGTCATTTGTCATTTCTCCCAATCAGACATTTTCTGGCACTCTGATACGGACATTGGGCCTGGATCATCACTTTCATAATCAATGTCTTCGGATACAGAGAATGAGAAAATTTCATCATTATCTTCTATTTCATTTCTATCCCATATTTTTTCGTTTTGGGCATAGTTAATGGAAATCTCATATTTTTCTGTATCATGTTCATCTTCTAGATCAATCTCTTTATGTGGTTCTCTTTGAACATTTTCATGTATGTCTTTTGGACATTTTTCTTTATATGGTTCTTCATGAACCTTTTCATTTTTTTCTCCCAATTTATTTTTCTTTCGGGGATTTTTGTTTTTAGAACCAATTGGCCTCCCCCTTTTTTACTGAACTCTGGGTTCATTTGCTCTATTCCCATCAATTTATTCTTCAAGAACGTTAATTCTTGATGGAGCATTTGCAGCAGGGATATATGATTTTGTCACCCTTTTTGTATCAGTGAACGCATCTAGTAACTAATTTGCCATATTTTGTAAGTGTACAATTTTCTAAACTTCGAGTTCGCGTTGATTTTTAGGGGGATCTAGGTGCAACAAAGACGGTGTGCACCATGTAACGTCTTTTGGAATTTCTTTAATTCCTCCCCCTAACGCTGGAAATTCATCTTCATTAAAATGGCAACCAGCAAAACGAGCCGTAAACATATCACCAGTTTGCGGTTCAAGGTACTGAATTATACTTGGTGATGTATAACCAACGTATATACCCAATCTCCTTTGTAGCTCCATTTTTGTTCTTTGCGGTGGGGCTATAGGAACATAAACCGCACAACCAAAAACACGGAGATGGGATACATTTGGCTCTTAGCCAGATGTTAATTGTAATGGGGAATGTTTATTATATGTGTTTGGTCTTATCTGGACCAATGACGCAACATGCAAGATAGCATGACCTCATATAGAAATTGGGAGCTTTGTTCTCAATATCAATGGTCTAGCAATGAGTTGCAGACGTTTAATCAAAGATTCAGCCATGCCATTTTGTGTATGTACATGGGGGACCGGATGTTCAACATCGATTCCCATTGACATACAATAGTTTTTAAAAGCTTGTGAAGTGAATTCACCAGCGTTATCAAGCCTAACTTTCTTTATGGCGTAGTCAGGGAATTGTGCTTTCAACCTGATTATTTGGGCAATGAATTTTGCGAAAGCCGTATTTCGTGTTGTTAATAGACACACATGTGACCATCTACTGGGTGCGTCAATCAATACCATAAAATATCAAAATGGCCCGCATGGTGGGTGGATAGGCCCAAATATATATCACCATTTATTCTTTCCAAGAATACTGGAGATTCATTCCCAATTTTGGCTGGTGATGGCCGAATTATGAGTTTTCCTTGAGAGCATGCATTACATGAAAACTCTCCCGATTGAAAAATCTTCTGGTTTTTCAACGGGTGGCCATTCGAATTTTTCACAATCTTTCTCATCATGACTGAACCAGGGTGGCCAAGTCTTTCATGCCACACTTTAAATGTACTAGTAAATTTCGGGTTTACTGTAACATATGATTCAACTATATGAATCTTTGTGGAATATAATCCGGAGGATAATGCTAGTAGTTCCTCTAATATAACTTTCCTTTTCGGAATTAGTGATGTGATGCAAAGATATTCAATGCCATTCTTATTCATGGTTTCTATATGATATCCATTTCTGCGGATATCTCTGAAACTTATTAAGTTTCTTTGGGATTTAGGGGAATATAATGCATCATTTATTTCAAATTTATTTCCCCTTGGCATTGAAAAACAAGCTCTTCCAGAGCCCATAATAATCTTTGCATTACCATATATAGTATTCACTCTTCTGGCGGAACTTTTGTAATTTAGAGAGGAGAAATACTTTTTATCTTTAAGTATTGTGTGCGTTGTAGCACTGTCTGCCAGACATAAATCTCCATCCCGAATCTCAGATCTTGACATATTCTGGATTTAAATTATTCATAAAAAAATTCATTAATAACTTATTTTACAACACGCTTTTATAACAAAAATACATATAACACAAATTTATATAAAAATGTTATTTTAGTCAACTTGTTGGGCGTTGATATCCTCATGATCAACGAGGAAATCCGAAAGATCGAGATGTGCATCATTATCAATGCCATCGAAAGAGGGTCCGGATTCATCAGAGATGAAGTTGGTTTCACATTCCTTTTCTTTTCCCTTTTGAGATTTTTGATACAAATCGGCCTAATATCTTGGTGTACGACATGTATTGGACCAATGTCCTTTCATGCCACATCAGTAGCAAGCATTTTCATAATCTTTGTTCACTGTTTTACCAACTTTATTTTCTTAAAATTTTTTATCAATTCTCCCGGTGTTGAAATTATTAAAATAAAATCCTCTTCCTTAGCCTCGACCACGTCCACGTCCACGTCCTCGACCATGACCACGACCACGGCCTCTACCGGATCCATGTCGTTGCCAATTATTGTAACTGGAGGCTACAACATTCGCTTATGGGAATGAAGCTGATCCAGTTGGACGAGTTTGATGGTTCAACATCACAAGCTCATTATTTTGTTCAGCAACAAGAAGAGTTTGCATCAAATCTGAGTAAAGAGTGTACTCTTTTGCTCGGTATTGTTGCTGCAGGATTACATTTCCAAAATGAAATGTTTGGAGTGTTTTTTCGATCATATCATAATCGTTTACTTTTCTCCACATAACACCATCCTGGAAGTAATTCCGAACAAAGCGAAATTATATTCTCTCACACTTTTGTAATCCTGAAATCGGAGATTAAGCCACTCATGTTTGGCTTTGGTAAGATCACGTATTTTTGGTGATCAAACCTATCTTTGAGCGATTTCCAAGGATCTGTAGGATCTTCTTTTGTGATGTATTGATCTTTTAGACCATCATGGATGTGATGGCACAAAAATATCATAGATTGTGCATTTTTCTCATCTGATGCCGTTTTTAACGCATCGATGGTATCAAGGAGTTGTTTTCCTCNTTATAGATTGAAAATACTGTTCACTAGCCGTTTTATGACCGTTAGAAGTGGCAAAAAATCGATCTGAAAACTTTTGATAATCAATCAGATAAATTTACCAAATTTCAGATAAAAATGGTTATATACAAGCAGCCGAGCCTCCTTATATAAAAACCATAATATAAACAAATATTAACAGCAAAATTATTGTAACAGAATCAACCATATTTAAACAGTAGATAAAATATGTGGCGGCTCAGCCGTCCAATATAATATTGACAATAAATAAAGAATGATAAGTAATTATTGCGAAAATAATAAATTAATAATGGGGCGGCCGAGCCGCGCTCCAATAATAATAACTGTAAATTTTTTGTCTGGACGAAATTGAAAATGTCTTCAGGACATTCATTTCATGGAGGCAGAGCCTGCCATATGATCTGAGGATACATAGTCTACCATATGATCATGATCGTGAAGGCATAGCCTTTCATAACGATCGGTTCGGGGAAGGCATAGCATATCACCTCGAAACAATATATAAACGTAAAAAGATTGAACATAAATTAAACTTCACCTTTTTCGGTATATGAACGGATCGGGGAACGATCGTGCTGATAACGTGTTATGAATTATAATATAAATATATTATATATAAGGTGAGATGTGTTTGTATATATTATATACTTATAACAAAAGAGACACGAGAGAGAGACACGTAAAAGAGAGAGAGAAAGAGAGAGCTGGAAAGTAAGTGAGAATAATATTTCTCTTTGTATTCGCTTGTTACTTGTGTCTACTTAGATTATCAACAATGGTTTTTAGTTTTCAACATCCATTTTTCACTTTTTAACACTCCACATTATCGTGGCCCAGTAAAGGCCCATTAATCTGGTTACATGTGTTTTACATAGGGATTACACAATTATACTATAAATGATGGTATTATTGTTATTGTTATGAATTATAATATAAATATATTATATATAAGGTGATCGATGTGTTTGTATATATTATATACTTATAACAAAAGAGAGACGAGAGAGAGACACGGAAAAAAGAGAGAGATGGAAAGTAAATGAGAATAATATTCGCTTGTTATTTGTGTCTATTACAATGACCAAACTTACATATTTATAGCAAATTACAAGTTCATAGCGTAGGAGAAAGTGGGTTAGGCATATCAGCACTAAGGAAGTGATGGGTAATTATTCATTTCTTAACAGTTATCTATTTTATCTTATGGTGAATTTAACCACTATATAGTATTATAGATTTAATTACTGTAAACACATGTAAATTAATTCAGAAATTTTAATAATAAATTAAAATGATGATTAATGTTTTTTAGTTATCGCATCTTATAAGTTATTTTTACAAAATCAATCACAACATTTTGATTTTTAAATTAGTAATGTAAGCTATGTGCATAATAGACACAAACAAAAGTGAGGATTTTTAACATTAGTAATTCAAAAACGGTCAATTTAATTAATATTAGTAATCCATAAGGGTTATGTCCATCATTCTTATTCATTATAGAATTTAGGGATAACAAAATCTATTTCAATCTATAATTAAATTATTTAATAAAAAGAATTCATCACGCGCGTGATAGCCACCCAGTATATGATTGTTAGTATTCTGATTTGACTAAATTATGTTCCTTCACACTATCATGGTTTGTGCTGCTGTGTACGAATTGATTTTGTTCCACTTAACCATTGTCACTAATGAGTAATGTGGAATTTTGTCTGCAAGAACCATCCCTAATCCCGATATCTCAATAGCTTTGATAACACCCAAGATTCTTATTGTCTCTTTAGATAATTATGGAATAACACTTACACAATCATTTGATTTCCCTGCAGTGTTACTCTACGTTCAACCTGTAAAAACAGGGTTCATAACCGCTGCCCAACTTGTAGACAAGAGCTCGGTGATATTCGTTGTTTGGCACTGGAAAAAGTAGCCGAACGCTTGAACTACCGTGTAAACACATGTCACTTGGATTCCCTGAAATCTTCCTTATTAGAGTAAGCTCAAACATAAGACTATACGTAACGTCAGGCCTTATAAACTGTTCGTGGGCTGGATCTGAGTGTTCTGTTGCGGGCGATATCCCTTTCCTAGTTGCTCATCTGAGGGATAATCATAAGGTGGATATGCATTCAAGGTTGTACTTTCAACCATCGTTATGTCAAGTCTAATCTTCGTGAAGTCGATAACGCCACATGGATGTTAACTGTAAGTACAAATGATTCATAGCCATCAATAGACTTAGATAAGTTATGGGGATTTGTTTAAAGTCAGAAGATTACATGAAAACGCATAAAGATTATAAAAGACAAATTCTTGATCATTTTGTTGGCTACCTTCCTTTTTTTTGTTTTGTTGATCTAGTAAAATTGATCCTCTCTCAGTTATTACATCGCTTGTTTCTTTAGAAAGATTGCTTTTCCAATTCGATCCGGTCTACTAGTTCGTACAGCTATTTACACCCTTAATGCTAAGATAGTTTGTTGCATCTAACAGGTTGATGTAGCAGCAATAATGATTTTCTGAGAAGTCGTTTTAGACGCGAATAGGTGTTCTTTTGTAAATTAATAAGCAACAGTGTTGACAAAATAACCTCGTTTTAAAGTCAAAACAAAAATCAAGCTAACATAAGCCCACTAACTCTTGCAAAATCAGGCAATGCCTGCACAACATGGGAAAAAGGGTTTTGTATCAGGTTACACATCCAGATCAAAACTATCAGGAGTGAGGATCTGAACCAAAACTAGTTCGTAAGCTATTTACATCGCTTGTTTCTACGGAGACTTCACACCTTGAGATGAAGAAGGATCTGGATCTGTCCAGAACAGGCCTTCATTTTTTATGAGGTTTTCGGGGACTTTCCCGTTCTGAGATCATCCCAGAGCAAATATATATTTGATGACCATTTTAGTTCCTGTCTTGAATCTTTTCTGTGTGCTAATATCACTCGGAATTTTCTCTTGACTAATTCTCGAAGTGTAGCGGTATAGTCAGAGTCTCCGGATATTAATACCACGTTTCCATGAGTCTCATGTTTCTTAAATCCCGGAAATGCCCAAGCCATCATTGATGTCATAATAAATTTATCAGCAACTTCTCTTTTACCTGAAAATATTTGAGCAGAGAATTTGTTCAACTCTGTGAGGTTCAACATTTACATACATATAGAACAATTTGAGTTTATCGTACCTTTGTGATTTACGTGTATGAGTTCGATTCCTTTCTCTTGGAGGGCATCCCAGTGCTTCCCAGTGCCAGTATTTTGATCGCCTATACCCAATATTTGGACAAGACCTTCCAAACCCAGTTTACGAAGGACAACTTTTATATTCTTCAAAATATTAGCAGGATCAACCTCTCCGACTGGGGTATTTTCTATATCCCAGAACAAAAGTGTTCTGGCCTTTTGATAGTTCGGCTCAAGTTTTCATCAAAAAGGACAATTTGTAAGGAGAATTAAAACTTAAAAGCAATTGATGGGCAAACAAAAAAGATGCGAAATCTTTTTTTTAGTGCACTAATTTTGAACATGAGGTTTTGATATTCTTTACATTTTAATAAACCATCTAAATCAATAAATCTAATTTTCTAAGATTAAATCTAATTTGGTTCACAACTACATTTTTTGTTGTTTAATCCGATATATAGTTTAACACCAAGAAATTTAATAGATATTATGATATATGGAGCTGAATTAGATATCTATTTCTTTTAATATTTATGAATAACTAATTTGTGGATAAAACCCGCGCGTATGCGCGGATACTAATACTAGACACAAATTTTTGTGTTCTAATTGTGAACCAAATACATAGAGATTTCAGAGCAAAACAAAAACAATGTTTATAAAATAGAAAAAATGGTAAACGATCTATTTCCCCACGAAAAATTCCATATCTAGCCAGATCCCCATCGAACTATGCCATATGTATATCTCCCCACGAAATGAAAGTTAAAAACGTAAATCCCTCCGAAAAAAAAGTTAGAGGCTTAAATTCCACAGAATAAAAGTTCGAAACCCCAGACCCCATATGCCTTGGTTTTAGTTGGTTTATTATTTTCTAATTAAACCTAAACCATGTAAAACCAATCCTAAACCGGATTATGACCTGATTATTGTTAATAAACCGTGGATTATGACCCAGACCCGACTAAACTCCTCAACCCAAATTCCCCAAAATCGAAAATCCCCCAAATCCTAGAACCCTAGAAATCGAAATCGAAAATCAATGTTGAACGAGAAGATTGAAGTCGAAGACGAGATCAATGGAGTTAGTCCTTCGAGCTGAGCATGACGAATGCGATGTGCGATGAGGAAGCAGTGGAAAAAACAAAAAGAACTGTTTTGTCAATGTTCACATGTCGGGACCAAGTTTCAGAATTTCGATCAGAATGAACATCTTTTATTGCATTAATTTGAAGAAGCGAGGCATCGGCTTTTGATGAAGGCAGGCATCGGCTTTCCGAATTTCGATCAGAATGATTTTGTTCTCACTTAGGCTAGCTCTTACCGGTTTTAAAAACTGGACTACAACTCGGAAATAGTTGAATGAGAGTGAAAAATAAAAGACTTTTCATTGTAGAATATTGGTGGAAAGGTATATAAAGAGCTAAGCGAGTATGATATTGAGTATCGACCTCGAACTAGCGCTAAGGCACAAGTATTAGCTGACTTCGTTATCGAGCTTGCAGCGAGCAGCGAGATGGCTGAATCAAGCTCTGTAACCTTGCTGCTCTACGTTGATGGAGCTTCTTCAAAACAGGGGGCAGGTGTTGGAATCCACCTCGTATCCCCAACCAACGAGGTCGTAGGACAGTCTTTCAGGCTCAGTTTCTCAGCATCGAGTAATGAAGCCGAGTACGAGGCTTTAATAGCAGGTCTCCGACTCGCAGTTGGAATAGGGATACGCAGCCTGAGGGTATTCAGCGATTCTCAGCTCGTTACAAGCCAGTTCCATGGAGAATATGAAGCCAGAGACAGCAAAATGGAATCTTATCTAGCGATAGTCCACGAGCTAGTTCAGCGGTTCGAAATCTTCAACCTGACGCGGATCCCGCGAGGCGAGAACACGATCGCAGACGCGCTGGCAGCTCTCGCCTCAACTTCGAATCCTCTTATGAAAAGAGTGATTCCAGTGGAAGGAATCGAAAAGCCTAGCATTAACATCGAAAGAGATGTTGAAGATTTAATGGAAATTGATGTCGACAATATGGAGTTGGATGTAGTGCTGGCCCCAATAGAGGACGACCCTCCTCCCGAAATAAGGGAAGCTGAGGACCCGGACCAAGCTCCGCTTGACGCCAGGCATGTTTCCCTCCGCGAAAAAATGGTTGCGAGAATTGATTGGCGAGCAGCAATTATACAATACATTGAGGGGGGTGAGGCTCCCCCCAGCCAGTAGGAAGCCCGTAAACTCAAAACTATAGCTTCAAGATATTGTATAATCAGTTCTCGCCTCTACAAACGAAACGTGAATGGCCCCTACCTGATGTGTGTCCACGGACTCGAAGCTTTCACGATTATGCTGGAAGTTCACATGGGGCTCGTGTGGCAGTCATTTAGGAGGGAGGGCGTTAGCCATCAGAATCAAGAGACAAGGGTATTTGTGGCCCACCTTGGTCGCTGATTGCGAAGAACACTCTAAAGCATGCGACAAATGCCAACAACATGCTCCCACTTTGCACCCCTTGCTGGCCTTGGAAACCCTTAGCAAATATGCTCACGCCCTGATTTGGAACGGTTTGTTTGGGCTGAAAACCACCTTGTTGCGGGTAAACTTGATCATGCGGGTTTTCAACGTTGGTGCTTCTGTATGAGAAGTTAGGATGATTTCTGTAGTTCTGGTTGAAACCTTTGTTGAAGAACCCCTGATTCTGTATGTAGTTCACCTCATCTTCGTATTCTTGTTCTTGCTCAGCACTCTCTTTGTAGAGTCCTTCCTCTCTAGTGTCTTCACAAGAGTTGACAGCTTTTTGATTTCCTTTAAGTAGTGCTGCAATGCCATTAACCTTTGCGAAAAGCTCATCCATCCTTTGCGTTTCAGCACCACTCACGCGTCTCGTTCTGTCATACTCGGGATTTCGATGGCTTGAACTCGCAGAAAGATTTTCAATAAGCTCATAAGCTTCCTCCTTGGTCTTTGTCATGAAGTTGCCATTGCTGGCTGCATTTAGACAATTTTTGGAGTCCCAATCTACTCCATCGTAGAAGATGTTCAGCACTTGCTCGTCGGAATAACCATGATGAGGGCATTCCCTTAGGTATTCTCTAAAACGTTCCCACGCTTCATTGAAAGGTTCACCGCCGTTTTGCTGAAATTGAGTGATCTTGATTCTGAGGGAAGCGGTCTTGGATTTGGTGTAGAACTGATCCAAGAAAGCCGACCTTATTGCGTCCCAAGAAGTCAAAGAACCCGGCTCTAGAGATTTGAGCCATCTAGCTGCTCGATCAGCTAAAGAGAAGGAGAAGAGCTTGCATTTCAAATAGTCCGCAGGGACTCCATTTGAGCTTGTAGTGCTGCAAATCTCTTCGAACATTTCAACGTGATCCATGGGATTCTCCGAAGCTTTCCCATAGAACAGATGTCTCTCGACGAGAGCAATGATCTGAGGTTTGATCTCGAAGTTCTGCCTCTGAATAGGCGGTGGACGAATAGCGGTTCTGTCCTGGTAAAATTGGTGAGGAGTGTCAATACCCCCGATTGGTCTGCGTGGAGGCTGTCTTTGATTCAACTGGTGTTGAGCAACAGCAGCTTGCCTCCGAGCTTCAGCTCGTCTATGGACATCAGCAGCAGCAGCTGCTTGGTTTGCATTGGCATTTAGATCGCCATCTCCATCATGAGCAAGAGGAGGAGGGTTCAAGAGGTTCCCTTCCTCGCCATACTCGTGATGTTCGTCTCCATCAACAGGCAGATTTTGATTGTCCGGTAAGTTAGCCATTTCTCTCCTTTGCAATCTAGCTCTGTTGTTTTCTCGTTCCACTCTTGCCAAATCTTCGTTGTTCAACTCAAGCAGATTTTCAGAGCCTTGGCTTCTGGTCATGTACCTGAGATGCACGGAAAAGAGCAACAATAAAACGAGTTAGTAACGACAAAAAGAAATTCTTAGTCTGAACTTTCGTCCAAGACTCATAGGCAACAATTGGTCCCCGGCAACGGCGCCAAATTGATTTTCAGTGTGGTTTCACCAAGTCAATTAATAACTAAAATGCACACTATACCGCAATCATAACGGTTGTCGATTGTAGCACTTTAGGATCGAATCCACAGAGATCAATGTTACGACTATGAGAATGCAGGATGAAATTAAAGCTAAGACGAATGACACATTTTTTTTTTGGTTTTACGGTTTCGAAACTAAGAACGATAACTAAAACGGTGCAAATTCAAATAGAGAAAACGTTAAGCCTCGGGTGACGTTGCGGGAAATCACGAATAACGGTTAATGCATCTTAAACAGGGGTTAGCATTAAGAAACGTCTAGAACTCAAACCTAATAATAGATTAACCTCCTCCCGGAGTATTAATCCCTATGCTTTAAAACTATGAAGACTAACTCCCGTTGAATTCAAATGTTCTAAGCATGCTTTTCTAGTTCGATTTGATAAGTTCACAAGAACGCCTTAACATCAACTCCCGTTGGATAAGGACGTTTTGCTCATCTAGGATAATTCCGGCATCTAGACAAACACTCCCGTGCGCTAGATAACCTAAGATCAAGAACCAAGTGATCAGTTTAATTCAAGCATTAAGAACTCCCTAGACGAAGAATCCACCGAATAAATCCCCGTTTAATCTATCCTAAACCGTTAAATCATGAAATCCCTTAACACCCTTGGCTTAACTAAGAAACTACTCACTCATAATTGCAGAACAAATACAGAGAAATGATGAAGAACACATGATTAACAAAACAGAAATAGAAGAGATTAAGAAAACTTCTCCAATATGTAGTTCAAAGGTTTGCTTTCCAAGCTTACAAATCACCAAGATCACAGAGAAGAGTACAGAGTACAATGTCTATGTTACATCTGGGCTTAGACCCCTTATTCTTGAGTGTTTTTCGTCAGAGAGAGAGAGAAAATTAGGTGAAATAGTTCAAAACACGTTTTTTACACTATTGACAGGAGCTGGATCGATCGATCGATCCCTTAAGGGGGATCGATCGATCGATCCCTTAAGGGGGATCGATCGATCCCATCTCTTTTTGCTCGGTTTCGCCGTTTTTCCGTTCTAGGCCTCCGGACTCCGTCCCGAAATGCCTTTACACCTGAAATGACTCCTAGAGGACTAAAACAATCGAAAAAGACTCGATTATGTACAAAAAACGCAAATCGGAAAATGTCAAAAACGCAACACATCAACATGCTCCCACATTACATCAGCCCACTGAAAATTCGTCTTCCATCTCATCTCCATACCCCTTTATGAGATGGTCTATGGACATAGTAGTACCTTTGATAACCTCGGGAAAAAGGATGTGTCGCTTCCTGCTCGTCCTTACTGACTACTTCACCATATGGATAGAAGTAGGGGCCTTCCAAGTGGTTAAAGCAACACACGTGGAAGAATTTGTATGGCAAAATATAGTTTGCCGGCACGGAATCCCGTATGAAATCGTAACCGATAATGGCTCACAGTTCATTTCAAATCGGTTCCTCGAATTCTGTGAAGATCACAATAACATGCTGATAACCTCAACTCTGCGTTACCCTTAGGGAAACAGGCAGGCTGATGCAGCAAACAAACTGATATTGAGTAATCTCAAGAAACGATTTGACGCAGGGTCTCTAAACGGTCCGGATCTTTGGCTGAAAGACTGCCTTTGATCCATTGAAAAGTGTCAGCCTCTAAATGGCGAAAATGATAAATAGTTCTAAACGAAAGATTTTTTTATCAAAGTAAATAATATTAAGCCTCCTCGCAGGAGCATAAGTTCAACCAAAAGGCCCACTAGGGCATAACAAGTTCAACAACAATCGGAAATGGGTTTAAAGGCCTCCCCAGGCACTGAGTTCAAAAGATAATCTAAAAAAAAAAAAAAAAAAAGATAAAGAGAAGGGAAAATTCACTAGCCAGCAGGCTCAGTTGGCTTGCTCGCTAAGACAGGCTGGTCCAGGGGCAACGGGAAGTCCCTCCTGAGCTCCTGAGAACCAAGTTCCAGTTGGTCACTTAGTGCTTGCACATTCGACCCAGCAGGTAAAGTAACTGAATCCTCGGATATCTGCGGAAGATCGAGTTTGCCCAAGGAAAGATCGGATACCTGGACAATGGCGAGTTCCGCATCCAGCCTCAGCTTCTCAGCCTCGATATTCTTCTTCTCAGCCTCGAAGTCATTGATGGTCTTATTAATAATGTCGTCAGGAAGAATGATGTTGGACTTACACTCCATGATATGGGTCTCGGTGTCAACCTCAACCTTCTTCTTTTCAAATTTCTCCTTTATCCCCAGCAGGATGGCGTGGTATTGCTTGGACATCTCTTTCCTCGCAGCCTTCTCTGCCTTCTTCACCATCTCCTTTTGCTTCTTGACAAGCTTCCTCGAGTCCTCCTTGACTTTCTCCACCTGGACCTTGAGGCCGACGATATTCTCGCTGGTAGAGCGTAGGCCATCCTCAGCAGCTCCAGCACGACCCTCAGCAACTCGGAGGTTCACCCTCAAATCTTCACTGGATTTCTCCAATAGGGAGATCTGACCTTGGAGGATGTCTGAGCGAGCATGAGGTTCCCGAGCAGAGTCCTCCCACTTCTTGGCCAAATCGGTCTGAACCTTGACTTGACTCTCCAGGAGGACGATGTTAGCCACTTTCTCCTCACTCAGAGCAAGCCTCGCCGCCAGCTCGTCCCGTTCAACGACCAGGTCGATAATGGTCTTAGCCGCCCTCTCGACCTCCTCAAGCTGGGTGGTGGAGCGGAGATCCTGCTCGAACGAGTTAACCAGCTAATTCGCAGCAGAGATAGCCTAAAAAGAAAGTCAAAAACTCAGTAAGGAAATCAAAAAGTAAAGTAAGAAGAAAAAGAATTGAAGTTACCTGGCCCACCGCGCTCGCAAGCTTGGTGTAGCCCTCGGGTTTCGTCATATTTCTAAGGGATGGCAAGAAGCAAGAAGAAGGCCTAACGCGCCTGAAGAGATTTTCAAGTTGAGAGCTGTTCTCAACAATCGCTTCAAGACCATCAAAATCAAACCTGAAAGCGTTCGGAGAGCTGCCTCCGCCGCTCTGCGAGCGAGGTGCCACATGCCTCCTCGCTACTTCCTCGGCCTCGGACCCATCGCCGCAAGATCGCTTAAGGTGAGATTGGTGCTCGGCATAATGGCTAGGCTCCTTCGAGGACACCCTAGAGATTGACCTTTTGGAGCTCCCAGCTCGCGCATCATGCCGAGTGACCTCAGTCTCACCACCCATAGGAAGGCTGCCATCATCACCACGGTCAGCATTGGACTCGTGATGATCATCCTTTCTGGGTTCCTCACCACGCGAGGTCTCAACGTGGGCAGACTTACCGAGAGCCTCCTTGACCTTCTTGTCAAGAGCACCAGCTGGCGTCAAAGCTGGACGCAATCACATCCTTTCCCTGTACGAAAGACGCTCCGGTTTCTTAGGAGGGACTATCTTGTTGGATTCAGTGGAGCTGTCGTCAAGAATCAGGTTAACTTGAGAAGCGGCAGGAGCAGTGTCTTGCACTTGGGATTTGACCGGAGGACCAACCACAGCGAGAGCTAAATCTTTGGCAACAGCTTCAAGTTTCGGAATGAGGGATGAAATTGGAGTCGAAACTTGAGTTTGAGTTAGGACTTGAAGTTGAGTTGAGGGAGACGAATGATCTGCAAAACCAGGTGACATCGATTAAAAAGGGGAAAAGCCTATAATCTCTAAAAATAAAAAAATTACGGACCTGCGAGCCGGAGGGCAGCCGTAACGGACAACCTGGGAGCTGGACGATCGCAAGCCTGCAGAGTCCTGTCAACAGTAAAGTACTTCCAGTCGGAGTTCTCTTCTCTAATAAGATCGATGAGCTGTTGAACCTCAGCCGTCACAACCCTCGAGGAATCAATAGATTCGGCAAAAGGAAAGCCAAATCAGAATAAAAGAAAAAGCGATTAAGGAATTCCTAAAAGGGCATACGAGTCGGCTTCCTAGGGTTCATGCTGACCAGTAATCTGAGCCCAGGAACGCCGAAGTATCAACTCGCCCTCAATAGATTTCCCGGAGATTCTGAAGAAGAACCACTGCTCCCACCACTTATCCTCCCTCGCATTGAACCTAAAAACAGACCGGTTAACCTTCGCCGGAGAGTAATAGGCCCGCGAAGATTCGAGTTCGCCTTGACATTGAAGAGTTGGCGGAAGTCCTCGGTGTTAAACACAACTCTTCCTTAGAGCGCACCCAGAGCGCAACCAGATTTCTCATCGCGCTGGGCATGAGCTGGGTAAGGACGAGTCCGAGATCGCCGATAATGTCAAGGATGGCCGTCGGGATAGGAAAGGTGAGGCGGCACTTCAAGAAAAACACGGCATAACCACATGCAAAACTCTCCGGAGGATTTTCCGGAGAATCCTCATCCGATGGAACGAGGAAATCACAAAAATCGAGTCCGCACAAGGAGGAAATATTCTTGAGCTCCCTAGCCGAGATTGTGCTCCCCGAGTGAAGCCCAAACTGATCGGCGAGGGCGAGTGAAGCGCTCAGTTGAGAAGGGGAGGCCATAAAAAAAAAAAAAAAAGTCGAGGATGGAAGGAGCAAGTTGTCGGAAATAATGGGGGAAGAACTTTTCGCAGAAATAGACAAGTGATGAAGGAAAAATCGTAAGTGCGATTTAAATGAAGACAACTCAATTAAAAAAAAAAAAAAAGAAAGTAAAGTGGACATCATTACCTTGGGAGTGGGAAGTTGAGGTGACGTGGGAAACTGAAGCAACGTGAACCGTTCATTTATACAAACCGCCCACTCGCCCTATCACTTCCCTTAGATATCACACATTTAATACAAGATCCCTGCAATCTCGGCATTGAGCAAGCAAAGGATCAATCAGAGACCGAGATTGCGAGATCATATTAATCAAGACCCAAGATTGCAGCTTCGCATCCTCAATGATAAGTCAATAAGGATTCTGGGGGGCAAGTGTTGGGCCCAGATTCCGCACTCAAGGCCCAGCCCAAGTAAGCGGGCTCGACAAGGAAGGCTCGGCCCACGACGAGGTCTCACGAGCCTGTTTGCAAGCTGAAGTAAGCGAGGTCGCAAGGTAGAGCAACTCGACAAGCTGGAAGAACCGAGCACGCAGGAAAAGAGCGAGGTTGTTGGAAGCAGAAGCATGCATTTGACCAAGTCAAAGGGCGTTAACTTGAAATCCTATAATCAAGCTCAGCATTAAAAATGGAAATTATAGAATTAACTCCGAATTCAATGTAAATAATTAAGACTATACAGTTACGTTTTCAGGTAGTATAAGTTTGAAACATTAGCTTCATTGTAAAAGGACCGAATTCTTGGCAAATATAATAATATACAACTTTTCTCTCAATTTCTTCTAAGTCTTTCTAAGTACATTCAACCTAAAGCAAGCCAAGGATTGAGGTTGTGAGATTCTGCTCTCCAAAACTACTAGAACGCAGCCGCACGCTACTACAACTGCAATGTACTGATTTACGTGTTTTACCACACCAATTAACCTAATGTGCACACTACCGCAATCATAATGGTATGTCGTTGTAACACTTAGGGATCGAATCCACAAAGAGAATGATTAGCACAATAAGAATACAAAAAACTACTTAAACTAAGCTAGATGATTTTTTTGGTTTTTGTTTTTAAGAAACTAATTACGATAAAACTAAAAATAAAAGACAAAGAATAAAAACATACAGAACAACTAAAATGATTGCAAGCTAGTTTTAGAAATCAAGATTTAAAGAAAACTAGACACTAAAATCGGTTTTATCAAGAAACTAAGGATATGGATCGTAGGAAATGGTATTCGATTAGGAGTTTTCGATGATTCACTAATGATGTTTCTAATCACTCAATGAGCTTGATTATATGGCAAGGAACACACAAATAGTTTAACTCACTCCCATGATGCTAAACCTTTTATTGATAATTTGAATTAGCTAATCTCCCAATTGCAACCAAATTATCAACAAGCATAAAACGTAAGTCCTTTTTGGGCCAACAAATGATCTTTAGTCACGATTTCCACCTTGCGAAGCATCAAAAACATGTTTAGAAATCTTCTAGATAGTTTACCAAACCTCTTCCAAGTGTAAATTGTCCATGATCTATAAATTGAGTAGCTAGTTCAATCCTAGCTTTGAGACCACTTCTAAACATGAGAATTTCTATAATCTTGTTCTAAACATCAAAAGATCATCATATATCCATCTAAATCAACCATTCCCACAATCCATAATAAGACTACTCACACGATTTCCACCTTGAGAAGCATCAAAAACATGTTTAGAAATCTTCTAGACAGTTTACCGAACCTCTTTCAAGTGTAAATTGTACATGATATAGAAATTGAGTAGCTAGTTCAATCCTAGCTTTGATACCACTTCTAAACATGAGAATTTCTATAATCTTGTTCTAGACATCAAAAGATCATCATCTATCCCTCTAAATCAACCATTCCCACAATCCATAATAAGACTACTCACACATAACTAAATCACAAAAGAAAACCGAACAAAAGCAAGACATGATGAAAATAAGAAGATTAATGAAAGAAAAATAAGGAAATCTTCACTAAAATGGTGTAGATATTGAATGATTCATAAACAAAAGTGATAAGAGAGAAGAAGAAGACTTTAAACAGTGGTAAAAAGTACAAAAGTTGTCCAGAATTCGTGTGTAAAGAGTTGTTGAGACTCAACTACTAAGTGTGAAATTTATATAAAAGGGTTGGGGCCCAAAGTTAAGTGAAAAGTTGCCAGACAATCTTGATCGGTTTGGGGGATCGGTTTGAAACCGATCCCACTTGTTAATTCTGCCATCGATATTGGCATTCGGTTTCAAACCGATCGGTGCGATACGTCTTCACTCTCGTAACGACTTGAAACTACTTCCATTGGAAAGATAACTCAATTTCCCATAACTTTGATGAAGAGCTCCAAAGCTAAATCCAAAGGGAAGGCTTTCATCCGAGTCGATCTTCCAGGCACATATTTTCGATTGCTTCTTAGACCTCTCTTCAAGCTCCAAGCATCTCCTTTGATCCAAGCTACTCCAAGTCACTCCCAAATACCTGAGAAATGTTCCAAGAACACAAAACAACCTAGGACATCTAGAATGTAATGAGACTTAATTTGGACGTAAATGCAACGTACAATGAAAACTAGATGAAACACACAAAAAAACAAAGGAAAACATCAGACTCTAGACGATAAAATACATGTATATCACGTACGAAGCAGGAAGTTTGAAGTAGGTGACCTTGTGCTGCGAAAGGTGTTCGAAAACACCAGAGAAAGAGGTGCCGGAAAGCTCGGGACCAACTGGGAATGTCCCTACGAGTCACCGAAATTGTACGTACCAGCGTCTACAAACTCACCAAACCTAACAGCAGAGTACCAGAAAAGAGACCGTGGAACGTCATGAATCTCAAAAAATACTACCACTGAGTACCGACAATAATCGAACTACGTTGGCTTGATCCCTTGACGGGGTACGTAGGCAGCTCGCATCGCGAGTCCAGCCACCATCACTAAACACGCTCGTTATTCCATCAAGAGCTCGGATTGACTCTTACTTGTAAAATATTTCGTCCATGCGACAAAATCACTTTTAGCTCGTAAAGTCATCCCGCTTAATAATAAATATCTTTCATGTTATTCCAAGCATGTTCAAGGCCTTATGCGAGCCCGGGTCAATCCCCACTTGTACAAATCCCCTCATTTGTAAAGCCTTTTTATTTAATAATAAAAATCCTTATTATTCAAATTCGCAACTCGAAGAACATTGAGCATGATCCTTTAAAAAAAACAAAAAAAAGATCTCACAGTTCGTCGAACATATACGAGTTGCTCGTAAAAAACGGGGGCCTATACACCGCATAATTGACAACAAATTATACAAACGAAGCCTATGATCTCATTACGCTAAGTAAACGTGATCTCCCAAAACGATCCTACTTCTCATAGCTTGCGATTAGCTATACAAAACGATCTCTTAAAACGTTCAAAACAGCTTGCAGTGCGCATTTCGTAAAATGATATGCCAGAACAATCACAGTTCTCGTAGCTCGCAGCTCGTTAAACATGTACGACTTCTCACAGTAGTTACCCAGTTCGCAGCACTCTGCCTGCTAAACAAACGCGATCTCATACATCAACTGCAAAGTACACAGCTCGCAGCACACTATATAAAACCATCTCATAAACGGTCCAGAGTCTATCGTCGAACTCAACTTAGTATGATCAACTCGAATGCTACTTCACACTACGATCGCGACCTCCGAGATAAGACCTCTTAAAACGGTTTGAAGTCCTCAAAGATGATACTTCTTCACCTAACTCAGCCCTCGCCGAAACAACTCGCACTACAGTTAACCGATCGCGCACTCAGGAGAACCTCAAAATTATCTAAGGCAAAAAGGCGCCGCAAACAAACAACGAGTCGATCACCAGACGATCAAACGAAACTTTGACGAGCTCGATATACTTCGACCAGCGGTCCGGATCGAACTCTCGTTCCAAACTACAAACAAGCGTGAGCATCTCAAAGCATAACTACAATGCCTTAAGCTATTCACAGCTCGAATCAAACAAGTCAAAAAAAGGGGAACCAAACTGGTGATCGATCGACTTGGTGAACCGAACTCTTGATCCGAACAATCAAACGAACCTTGTCAAACCCAATATAATCCGATTTGATCTCTCAATCCGGATCCCAACTAGTCGATCACCAATGATCAAACAGAACCTCGGCAAAACAAGCACATTGTTCAAAGCTTCCCTTACTTATAAACATTTGAAACAGTTCTCTTAAAACCGAGGCATAAGTGGTAAGATGAGAAAACAATTAAATAAAAAAAATCCTAAAAGGATGAAAGCCTTCCCAGGCAAGAGTACGGAAGCAAATAAAGCGAAATCATAGCCTTCCCAGGCCCGAGTACAAAACGAATAAAACAAAAGCCTTCAAGGCATCAAATCCATAAAGCAACAAAAAAAAAGTAAATCATGACGAGCTCACTCATCCCAAGCTCCCTCCTCATCAACAACCTTCTCAACCACCTCAACCTCCACAACAGGCTCTTTAGGAACGCCCTCAGCAACACCCTCATGTTGATCCGCTGTCTCCCCGTTCTTCTCAACTGGCACAAAAGTTTCGCCTAGCGCGTCATTACTTCTGAACTGGTTCAAACCTCACCGCAGCTGGGTATCCGGATCAATCTCCATTGGTACCACAGAGCCTTCCAAGATCTGAGGAAGTTCGAGCTTCCCAAGAGAGAAGTCGGAGACTTTGGCCAACTCGTATGCCTCTTTAAAAACCTTCGAGGTTGCCCTCGAGACGAGCTAGCTCAGCAACAGGCGACATATCACCGCTGATGATGTCCTTCAGGAGCTCGATGTTTGATTCCACCTCCTGGAGTTGCGCCTCATAGGTAACCTCGAGCTTATTCTTTTCCCACTTATCTTTAAGAGACTACAGCAGTTCAAGATACTTCGCCGCGAGCTCGTGCTTTCCAGTACGAATAGCCCGGCGAAGCGAGGCAGCCTGACTCGCTGCTAGTTTGCGATTCTGTTCTGCGAGCTTATTGGCCCGCCTGATTGCCTCAGCACCTGAAGCCTTTGCATTACGAAGCTAAACCTCAAGCTTGTTTTCCTTCTCCTGAGATGCCTTGAGACTGGAACTCAGATCGTGCACCGTCTTCTTCATATCCTTGAGCTCTTCGAGCGAAGGCACATCTTTGACCCGCCGCTCAAAGATAGGAGCGTACTCATTAGTAGCCTCAAGAACCTGCAGAGAACAAAAACCATTAGAATTAATGGTAGCAGCAAAAAGACAAAACTGGCACTTAAATAAACGACTTACTCGCCCATGAGCAACAGCCATCCTCACATAAGCTTCATGTTCGGCCATGTCCCTGATAGCTGGAACAGCGCACTTTGCCGGCTTGCAGTGTCTTAGCAAAAAGGCAATTCCCTCTGAGTCGTCTACAATGGGACACCCCTTGGTATGCTTGAACTGCCAGTTGAACGCTCTGTTCCCTCTGGAACCCGATCCGTTCGAAGAGCTTGATTTCACATCAAAACCATGAGTTATGGTCCTGGCTTTCTTCACCACAGGGCGGAGGCTCGCTTCACTCTCCGAACCTCGAGACTTTCACAGAGAACACTGGAGTGGAGCGAGCTATAACAGATTCGTCTCTTGCGGGAGCATCCCGAGCTGTGCCATCTCCGCCAACGACGGGAATCCTCGCCTCTGCGGCAGCATATGTAGTTCCCATAGCCTCATTCAGGGCGGTCCTCAGATCTCTGGCGCGAACGGCGCCCGAACCCCCTGTTGGAGCCTTGATCCTCTCCCTCTCGAGATGACGAACTGAAGGTCTCCTTGGCATTTTTCCTTTTGCTTTGCGAACTAACTATTGCGAAGAGCTGGCGGACGAACTAGCGTCGGAAACGTCACGAGCTCGGTTTCCTAGCAAAGGTGAAAGAGCCCGATGTTAGGTGTCAGTTTGCTACCCCTAAGAGAAATTATCATATCTTACCTTTGCGAGGAGGGTCGATGTGAACAGCTCCAGAGATAATTACGGTAACAGAAGGAGGCACATAGTCAGCTATAAACGATCTTATAGGGAGAACGGTACGGAGAGCTGATTGAATCCTCGACCTCGTAAATGAAAGCCAACAGATTCGTCCTTAGCGCAGCTCTCGGAGATTGTTGTCCTCGGTAATTTTACCAGGTGAACCTAAAAAACAAAAGGAAAAGGAAATCAGTAATCCTTTCAAGAGCATATTGGTTAGAAAAAGAAATTCGTCAACAAATTCTGCGAGCTGTCGAAATCCTTATCTAACCAACGCTAGACGCCCAAATCGACGGGATCCTTCTGAAATCAAAATTCCCAACCGATGCCTGATCAATTTTGAAAAGAAAGAATTTTTCTCTCCAACGATCGTCCCTCGCTGGGATCCCTTCGACAACTTTCCGATGAGGGCGCGGAGATAAATAGAAAGTCCCCGAAAAGGAACTGTTGTGCTTTATCGAGCACATCTTGTGGAGCTCATCCAACCCGAAAGGAATATTTTCTTCTTGTGCCCGAACCGCGAGATCGATTGCATGGCGGATGAAATTAGGGTTCATTTGGGCGAACGCCATCCGTAGATCTGCCAATAAACAGAGAAGGTACTCCATATGGGAAATGAGAGGCCGCAATGCTCGAAATACGTCGTATACGCCGTGCAGTAGCCCGACCTCACAGTTTCAGGGGTCTCGCCATGACGAGGAAGCTCAGTCTTGACGGACTCCGGGACGTCGTAAACAAGATAGAGATTTTCGAGATCGCCGTGGGAAACTATCGTGTTCATATGCGGACCAAAACGAGCCATTGCAGCAAAAAAGNNCCTTTCAAGAGCATATTGGTTAGAAAAAGAAATTCGTCAACAAATTCTGCGAGCTGTCGAAATCCTTATCTAACCAACGCTAGGCGCCCAAATCGACGGGATCCTTCTGAAATCAAAATTCCCAACCGATGCCTGATCAATTTTGAAAAGAAATAATTTTTCTCTCCAACGATCGTCCCTCGCTGGGATCCCTTCGATAACTTTCCGATGAGGGCGCAGAGATAAATAGAAAGTCCCCGCAAAGGAACTGTTGTGCTTTATCGAGCACATCTTGTGGAGCTCATCCAACCCGAAAGGAATATTTTCTTCTTGGGCCCGAACCGCGAGAGCGATTGCATGGCGGATGAAATTAGGGTTCATTTGGGCGAACGCCATCCGTAGATCAGCCAATAAACAGAGAAGGTACTCCAGATAGGAAATGAGAGGCCGCAGTGCTCGAAATACGTCGTATACGCCGTGCAGTAGCCCGACCTCACAGTTTCGGGGGTCTCGTCATGACGAGGAAGCTCAGTCTTGGCGGACTCCGGGACGTCGTAAACAAGATAGAGATTTTCGAGATCGCCGTGGGAAACTATCGTGTTCATATGCGGACCAAAACGAGCCATTGCAGCAAAAAAGAAAAAAAAAAATTAGTAATCAAACCTCCTAAATAAGAACAGCTATGGAGTATCGACGAAAAGATGAAATCGATTCCTTAAAACCCCGATATCACTTGCTCAAAAAAAAGAGGAAAGATAAAGAGATCGCTGAAAATTCAGAAGTTGGAAAGTTAAAAACAAAATAAAAAAGGAGAAGTTACCTTGATTGAAGTGTGAGCATGTGCAGTTAATAGGAGACGTGGGGAGTTGGATTTATACGCAGTCCTGATTGATGTTATCGAGATCGCAAAGATCTCTCATTTCCCCAAATTTCAACCGTCCATCAGCATTATCTAACGCGATCACGATATCTTTTTAGAAGATTCGGAGTTATCCCCTCGGAAGCTAAAGAGTTTTCATTTCACTAACATCTCAGCCGTTCAATACCGCATCTCTCTTCATCTTGACCAACGATTTTTTTCATTAAATACAAAGTATTGGATTTAATAAAGGAAAGCGCATTTTTGGGATTGTTCCCGCCCTTTGAGTTCGCAATCTCACTAAAAGGGCTGGGGGGCAATTGTTGGTGTTGGATTTGACCCAAATCCGGCCCATTAAAAGCCCAATCATTTTCCTGATGAAACCAGTAGAAAGAAAGCCCATTTCCTTCCTCAGAGCCCATGTCGCAGGACATCCGCGAAGTGATCAAGGAGAATCGCTAGAATATAGGAGAGTGCGGAGCACGTGCCGCGAGGAGATCGCGGAGCAAGCAAGTAGAATAAGCACTATAAAAGGAGCTAGAAGCGAGAGTAAAAGGTATCTTTCAATCATTTCAACCTTAATCGCTCTACGAGCTCTTTTCACTTGTAAACTCTTACTAAAATCAATAAAAATCCAGTTCATCGAATCTTGTCTAATTTACATCGTTTAGCTTCTTCGAGACTCTTACCCATCTTCTCTCATCTCATAAATCACTCCAAATTCTTGAGTGTAAATTTTAGGATCCACAACATCGTACTTGCTATGATCTCAGAAGTATGATTCATTTTTGCTTCCCTCTCTTGTTCTCTTTTAATTAAATGTTTCGGGCCCAAAAATCAAATAATATTTTTTATTTTTTGACTTGATCAAGTCAAAGATTTCATCCCATAAAATCCGCCCACGAATCTCTCTAAGCGTGGTGATCAAGGATGAGATCAAATCTCTCACGTGGGCCTCCTTTGCGGAATTAAACCGCATCTCATCGACTACATATACAAGTCTCTAGTCTCATTCATTCTCACATTTTTACAGAGAAAAAGCACTCTGGAAAATTTAAATCTCTCTCTCATTTCTTCTCCTCTTCTAAAGTAAGTCTCGAGAGTATATCGTAGATATTTAGTTCGTAGATTCCGTTCTTGGGTGTTGCGAAACGGTCTCAAACGCGTTGTATTTTGGGATTCAAAAATTGCTTCGTACCGTCACACAATACAGGCGATTTATTGAGTTAAGAAAAGAGATTAAATCTCGCATTTGCGTTCGTTTTTTCCTATAACATTTTTTAAACTCTCGTTTTAACGATTTCTTTAATTTCGTTTCACTACTTATCGTTTCATATCTGTCTTTTATAATCGTTTATACTAGTTTAATATCGCACTTCTTCATCCGGTTTTTTTTGCGGTTCTAACGTGTGGTACATTTGTGACATAAAAGCTGATGATTGGAAGAGACTGTTAATCCCAACAAATAGAAATCAATGTCAATCTATTGAATTAAGCTTGATTTATTTGCAAAGTAATCTATCACATAAATCCCAAAGAGAAATTGACCAAATCCATCCCTAAACAAGAGCAGCTTCAATGTTGTAAGTTTCTTCTTCTTTCACAAGTCGTATATTCCTGAGAGTTAAGAGTCCCACTATAGAAAACCTCGATGGAAATGCTGTCCAAGATTGTCTTGCTCGGGGGTAATTGTTAACATGTTGTTCTTCTAATCACTACACAAAAAAGTGACATTGGTCCAGTTCTCACTCGAATTGCACTTGGTTATAACGGATTCAAAAAAATTTATGTCAATGTTGATGAGCTTTCGCACCATAACCAATGTTGATGATCTTCGTAAACAATGTCGAGCATAATCTAGTAGACCGGTCAATATATGCCTAAAAACTAGCATGCTTTTTAGTTTTTGGACAATAATTGACCAGTAATAACGCATAATGAAAATGTTACATACGACTAGATTCTGCTCAACCTCGTTCACGACTCACAAGGATTTCATCGAAGATCTTGTAAAGACAAACGACATAGGTTACGTACCGATCAACAATCTTTTTGTTCTCATAAACCCAAAACGTCTAGGTATGTTTTTGGAAAGCAAACTGAGACCTTATGGATTTACGAGAACAAATAAATGGTAGGGAAAGTAGATCTGAAGAAAATGATGGGAGATGATTACATAGAAAGAGAGGGAGGGCAAAACCCAGAGAATTTTTAAAAAAAATATACTAACTATATAATATTTGTTGTTAAAAAAAATATACTGGGTTTTTCATATAAAATGTTTCCATTCACATAATTTTGTGAGTACGGGACGTTTTTAACCAAATAATGCATTTACATAAGAAACATTTAATAATATTACATTCTTATTCCGCAAGCGGTGCGGATTAGGTGCAATTATTAGTATTTAGGTGCGGTTCTTAATTCTTTTATTTTTTAAGTTTTTTAAAATATGGAAAAAAATTGTGCAAGTTATTTATATGGATCCAGATAGATTTGTATGGGAAAAAAAACAATTTTAGTTATCTGAAGTATTAAAAAATAATTAAAATTAGATAATTATCATATCTGAACCTCATTTGTTACTGTCAAGATTCAATATATATTATTCCGCACTGCTTATTGCGTACTTGTTTTGTATAATACATTTTCCCGCACTGCTTATTGCGTACTTGTTTTGTATAATACGTTTTCCCGCACGTACCACAGTTGAACAACACCGCGCTCTCAATCCATTTTTTCCGCACCGCCTAATACACTATCATCATTCGGATCCTTAAAATAAAAGGGTAAATAAAAATTCTCTCAAAGGTTTGACAAAAAAAAAAAAAAAAAAAAAAAATTCTCTCAAGCTTTATAATAGTGAGTAGCGACGCGCCTAAAACGCCAGACGCGCCTTGAAGAAATCGCGTCGGAAACAAACGTTGTGTCGAGTGAGAGAAAAGGCAGAGTAAAACGATTCTAAGAGAACAACAACAAAAAAAACATCTCAAGATCCCTAAAAATTCCAAAAAAGGAACCCTAGATTTTCTCTCCTTCACGCTCCTTGTGTTCTCTCACTCGCTTTGCTTTCCCCACTCGCCTTCTGTCCTGCTTCGTCTTCTTTGCTCTGCTCTTCTCACGTGAGATTTCACTCTCTCTCCCTCTCTTGTCTCTATCCATTCTCGCTTAAATTCCTGAATTTCGTGGTTTCTTAGTTTGGATATTAGGTTTTTCTGCTTTATGATACAAAAATTCTGTATATTTTATGCTGATACTAACGAAAGTAAACTTCTTTATTCTCTGCTGTGTGAAAATTTTACTCATTTTTGGCTTAGAACCGGAACTTTCCTATTGCTATGTGTGTTTCCAAAAGCTAGCAATAGGAAAGCTTGATGTTTGTGGATGGATACATGTCTCGTGTTCTTATCAAGTTTGATTGTGCCATTTTCAGGGGCCAATGTAATATTATCTGTTGGAAAGATTTTAGTTTCCAGTTTCATGGGAGCCAATGGTGGGGTAGTTGCTTCTGAGTGTGTTAAGGTTTCTAGTGAATCCAAATGTGGCTAACTTGAAGATGGATTTGCAAGAGAGTAATCAGGTCAGTGATGCAGGGGACGAAAATATGGTTGAATCGCATACTAACAGAGATGTAGGAATTGTTGTTGATGATCTCAAAACAGGAGATCTTGGCTTTAGTGGTGATCTGGATCTTGAGCCACGGAATGGTATTGACTTCGATACCCACGAGGCAGCGTATTTGTTTTATCAAGAATACGCCAAATCAATGGGTTTTACTACCTCGATCAAAAACAGCCGACGCTCCAAGAAAACTAAAGATTTCATCGACGCCAAGTTTGCTTGTTCCAGATATGGTGTGACTCCCGAGTCCGAGAGTGGTAGTACTAGTAGTCGAAGGTCAAGTGTGAAGAAAACAGATTGCAAGGCAAGTATGCATGTGAAGAGAAGACCAGATGGGAAATGGATAATTCATGAGTTTGTAAAGGATCACAATCACGAGCTTCTACCTGCTCTTGCTTATCATTTCCGGATTCAGAGGAATGTCAAGTTAGCTGAGAAGAATAATATTGACATTTTGCACGCGGTTAGTGAACGTACCAGGAAAATGTATGTTGAGATGTCGAGACTGTCTGGGGGATATAAGAATATCGGGCTTCTTCCTCAGACCGATGTCAACAGTCAGGTTGATAAGGGTCGGTATCTGCCTTTGGAAGAAGGAGATTCTCAAGTACTGCTTGAGTACTTTAAGCGTATCAAGAAGGAAAACCCCAAATTCTTTTATGCAATAGACTTAAACGAGGAGCAACGGTTAAGAAATCTGTTTTGGGCTGATGCTAAGAGCAGAGATGATTATATGAGTTTCAGTGATGTTGTATCCTTTGATACTACTTATGTTAAGTTTAACGATAAGTTGCCACTAGCTTTATTTATTGGGGTGAACCATCACTCCCAACCTATGTTGCTTGGCTGTGCATTGGTCGCTGATGAGTCTAAGGAGACATTTGTGTGGCTGATAAAAACATGGCTTCGAGCAATGGGTGGTCGAGCTCCTAAAGTTATGCTCACTGACCAAGATAAACTCTTGATGGCCGCCGTTTCAGAGCTGTTACCAAACACTCGTCATTGCTTTGCGTTATGGCATGTGTTAGAAAAGATTCCTGAATATTTCTCACTTGTGATGAAACGGCATGAGAATTTCTTGCAGAAATTCAATAAGTGCATCTTCAGATCGTGGACAGGTGATCAGTTTGATATGAGATGGTGGAAAATTGTCAGCCAATTTGGACTTGAGGATGATGAATGGCTGCTATGGTTGCATGAACATCGCCAAAAGTGGGTGCCCACTTTTATGAGCGATGTGTTTCTGGCGGGAATGTCAACATCTCAGCGTTCAGAAAGTGTGAACTCTTTCTTTGATAAGTACATCCATAAGAAAATCACGCTGAAAGAGTTCTTGAGGCAGTATGGTGCGATTCTGCAGAACAGGTACGAAGAGGAATCTGTTGCAGATTTCGATACTTGCCACAAGCAACCTGCATTGAAGTCTCCCTCGCCATGGGAGAAGCAAATGGCAACAACTTACACCCACACGATATTTAAGAAATTTCAAGTTGAGGTGTTGGGGGTTGTCGCTTGCCATCCTAGAAAGGAAAAAGAAGATGAAAATATGGCGACTTTTAGAGTTCAAGACTGTGAAAAAGATGACGAATTTTTTGTAACCTGGAGCAAAACTAAGTCTGAACTTTGCTGCTTCTGCCATATGTTTGAGTACAAAGGGTTTCTCTGTCGTCATGCTTTGATGATTCTGCAGATATGTGGTTTCGCCAGCATACCGCCTCTATATATTTTGAAAAGGTGGACAAAAGATGCTAAGAGTGGAGTATTGAGTGGTGAAGGAGCAGACCAGCTACAGACCAGAGCTCAGCGTTATAACGATTTGTGTAGTCGAGCCATTGAATTGAGTGAGGAAGGTTCTGTGTCAGAAGAAAACTACAACATCGTATTGCGCACACTGGTTGAGACCCTGAAGAATTGTGTTGACCTGAACAATTCGAGAAGCAACATCACTGAGTCTAATAGCCAGCTTAATAATGGTGCTCCCGAAGAAGAAAACCAGGTAATGGCTGGCGTAAAAGCAACAAAAAAGAAGACTGTTGTTAGGAAAAGAAAGGTGGTTTTTTTGAATCGAAACTTCTCTCCAGTCCAAACCTACGTATTTGATACACGTTCGTTTTCTTAGTTTCAGAGCTTCAAAGAATTACTCAAATTGATCTTATGCAGGGACAACCAGAGGCTAGCCAAATGCTTGAATCTCAACAGAGCTTGCAATCAATGGTTTGTGCTTTGATTTGATCTTCTCTAATTAATTTGATCAACTTAACAGCGCATTTGATATGACATCAAGAGTAGGGTTTGCTGGAGATGGCTCTATAGTTTAAACATTCTGCTGTGGTTTTCTTATTGTTTGTGCAGGAAAATATAAGTTCAGAGGGAATGGATATCAATGGTTACTATGGTCCTCAACAGAACGTTCAAGGATTGGTATGCTATGTATGTTGGTTGATTGTTACAAACCTGGTTAAGTGATTCAACATCTATACTAAACCTGTTTTAACTGTGGATATAGTTAAATCTAATGGAGCCACCCCACGAAGGCTACTATGTAAATCAACGAACCATCCAAGGCCTGGTGGGTTGTATATATATGCTTGAATCAGAAAAAACAACACCAATGATCCATCACCCAAATATGTGCCAAAGTATAAGTTAATAATGTGAAATGATAAAGAATTGTCATGTTTTGATTTCAGGGACAATTGAATTCCATAGCACCGGTGCAGGATAGCTTCTTCACGAATCAGCAAGCGATGCCCGGACTGGTACCTTATACTACCTTATATTATAAAACTCCTCCAAAAGTGATTGTAGAAGTGTCGTATGAATGATCTTATTGTTGTTTTGTTTTTATTATTGTCACGCGCAGGGCCAAATCGATTTCAGGCCTCCTCCCAATTTCACTTACAACTTACAGGTTTCCGCTCCCTGAATAAAATTCTTAAGTTGCTCTACTTTGAATGAGAATTATCTTTCTGTGCTTGAACCACATGTTTGATATATATATATATATTTTTTAGGATGAGCATATGAGATCTGCCCAATTGCCTGGTAGTTCATCAAGACAGCTATAGAGTAACCTGTTTGATTATTTTGGAGAGCAAGTTTTGTCTCACGAAGCAATTGCAAGAAGCTTTTCCAAACATGAGAAAAAACTCACAGATCTTCGATGGAGCTAAGTTGCAATTAACAAGACAAAACCTTTTAGATTGGTTTGTGTATATTATGGGATTGCTTTTGATGTATGGGAAATATGACTAAATATTTTGGGTTGTGTCATTAGATAGAAGCATCTGTAACACTTTGCTAAAACACAAACAAGTCTCCTCTGTGTATTAAGTAAATGAAGCAAACTAATCTCACTACACAGAAGGGAAAACACACAAGAGAATTCATAAAAAAGGTTAGGCTAAAGCCAAAACCACACAATTGCCATGAGTTGGTGAAAGAAAAAGAAAACAAAAATATATAGTTGGTGAAACTTAAACGTTTGAAAAGAGGAGAACTAATGGACGGTTAAGCTTGGTCGATTTTAGAAGCAAACAAGATCTAGATGATGATGAATCTGGACAGAGATTTGGGTTCGGTGGGTGGGGGCCTTTTTATCCGACAGGTTCTCAAGTCAGAAACGAAATTATTAGAGCTGGTGTGACATTTGAAACAAGAGGCAAAAACAGAGAGGTTCGAATGGAGAAAGTGAATCAAACGTTCTTCTTGTCTCATGGATCTCCGACTTTGAGCATAGACGATACCTTGGAAGCGAGACAATTTTTCAAATCATGGTCCGACAAAGTTTTCCTCCAGAAACCCAAATCGATCTTGGTCATCTCCGCACATTGGGACACCAAATTCCCATCCGTCAACACTGTTCTCCGCAATTCCACCATCCACGATTTCTATGGCTTCCCTGATCCCATGTACAAGGTCTCTCTCCTCTTTCTTACCAAACCAAAAAACCAAACTTTGTTCTGTCCCAGATTCTAAGATGAACAGGGTTTGTTTTTTATTGAAGATCGTTGAAGAAATGCATCAATTTTGGGTTAATTACATCAAAAAAAAGTTTCAATTTTGGGGTCAATTACATCAAAAGTATCAATTTTTCAATTTTGGGTCAAAAAGTTTCAATTTTTAAATATGGGTTCACTTTTGAAATCTGCAGCTGAAATATGAAGCACCAGGAGCGATTGAATTGGGAAAGAGGGTGAAAGAGTTGTTAATGGGAGAAGGAGGATTGAAGCGTGTTGATGAAGATAACAAGAGAGGGCTTGATCATGGAGCTTGGGTTCCTCTAATGTTGATGTATCCAGAGGCTGATATACCGATTTGTCAGCTCTCTGTTCAATCATCTCAAAGTGGGAGTTACCATTACAACATGGGCAAAGCATTGGCTCCATTGAAAGACGAAGGTGTTCTTATCATTGGCTCTGGAAGTGCTACTCATAACCTGAGGAAGCTTGACTTTAATATCGCTAATGGTTCAGCCGTTCCGTGGGCTTTGTCGTTTGATCATTGGCTTAGAGATTCTCTCCTTCAAGGAAGGTAAAAGATTTTGCAAACAAATTTACAAACTGGTTAAATGTGTAGAGAGTCTCATTGATTGTTTTTTTTTTTCAGATATGGAGATGTGAATGAGTGGGAAGAGAAAGCTCCAAATGCGAAAATGGCGCATCCATGGCCCGAGCATTTTTACCCGTTACACGTCGCAATGGGTGCAGCAGGTGAAGATGCAAAGGCGGAGCAAATCCACACGAGCTGGCAACTTGGGACATTGTCTTATTCTTCTTATAGCTTCACTTCTTCACTTTGAAACAATGCATCTCTATCTTCACTTGTTGTGTTGTCTCTTCTTCGATTAAGCTTTTGTGTGTGCATTTCTCTTTAATAATCTAAATCATGTCCTGTTTACAAAAACAACTCCTCTCTGTTCTATGATGTATGTATGAATATGCCATGTGAATTTGAAGAAATTGTGTTCTTTATGTAAAAGCACATGTATCACTTTATCTCTGTATTAGCTTTCTGCAATTCAAATCAAATATTTTTGGTTTGGGGTTAGGAGGTTGCTTTTGATGTATGAATCTGAATTTATGGGGTTGTATGAAAATAAGGTACAATTCCTCTGTATTGCTTGCTTTTTCACCAATACAAAACCCAAAAAAATGGACTTTTGTTTGCTTCTTCCTATTTCACTTTGATCTTCTTTTTAGTTTGCACCACATCCCATTTTTGGCATGAATCGTTGCGCCGCTCACGAGTTCAACAGAATTCGGCGATCCACGCAGCTCCACGTCGAATTTCTGCAACAACATAGCTAGTGCGACGGTCGATTCCATTAGGGCAAACTGGTCTCCTATGCATTTCCTTGGTCCTCCACCAAATGGTAAGAATGCAAAGTCTGCTATGATCTGTTCTCATCATAATACCACACAAAGGAGGCAACTCTTGTTACAAAGCATAAGAGAGCTAAGTGCAGAAGATTTCAGTTTTACTGATTTACTATTTGAGAATGATGATCCAAAAATTTAGGCAGCACCTAAAAGATAATGACTAAGGGAAAGATTTGCAAGTTTTGGATTTTCACCTCGTTCGGGTAGAGTGCACCAGGGCTTCGAGATGGATCAAAGCCTGCCCAGCCTTCAATTCCATTGCTCTCCTTTGTTCTTAAGAACCTCTCGGGCTCAAACTCGTGCGGGTTATCCCAAAAGTATGGAGATCTATGGAGATTGTACACCTGAAAGTAAAGGCAGAAAATTAAAGAAAAGCAGGTTCCGTTGAGGAAGCATAAACGAATATAGAAACTACCACTTACAGAAATGAAGATATCAGTCCCTTTTGGAACTATATGACCTTCTTTTTCGCCTTTGTATCCTCCTACAGACGCAAGCAGTAGAAAGACATGGGGAATTAGAGATATATGAGCTCTGGACTAAGTCATCCTATAGTAATTGTGGAGATATGATGTGTTAATTCTACCTCCGGACCTCATATGATCATAATGGAATCTTTGTCTGTTAATGAAAGTAACTTTGTATACGCAGCGCTTAAGACAGTTCAGAATTTGAAGCATACCGGGCAAGGTTTCTGCTTTGAGAGTGCGTCGGATGAGCAAAGGTGGCTGAGGATAGAGACGAAGGACTTCTACAACGATCAGTTGTATGTACCTGCAGAAGCATGAAGCAAAGCGGTCAACGATTCAAAAAGAGATCAAAAGAAAGATGAAAGAAGATATCTTTTGAGTTAACGCACTCGAGCTTTTTCATTGATTCATATGTGGGTGCACCTTCACCAAGCACGGCATCAATCTCAGCTTGCGCTTTCCTAATTTTTGCAGGATTCTGCAAGTTTAAAAGCAGAACGTTAAAACAGTACAGTGAGATTTTCAAGCAGCCAAGGAAAAAAGAGAAAAAGACACGTAAGTGCATACTTGTGCAAGAAGGTAAACAGCCCAAGTAAGAACTGCTGCTGTTGTCTCGTGACCCGCAATTAGCATTGTCATTAGGTCATCCCTCAGCTGTTGAAACAATTGTGTAGTAAAGGATGAATCAAACGCAAAAGAAGATAACAAGATTGTTAATCAGAAAGTGATATAATCTTGCCTGCCGGTCATCAATATCAACTCCGCGCATATCGACTAAGAACCGCAAAAGACTTGCATCCTGTAAATACAAGAAAACACAATCAGAAGAATTTTTAAAAAGGACGGAGTCTTTAGTACACTTGCAGGAGATAAACGATAAGAGAACCTTGAGATTAGAGTAGTCCCTTTGCTGGAGTTTCTCTACATCTGTTTCCTGGGAGAAAAAAGAACAAAATGAGGACCGAACAGCATAATGAAGAACAAAAAAAAGTGAAATACCTGTCTTGTCTCTTTAGCATTTTGAATGAGTCCATCAAGGCAATCGTTTATAATCTTCAGATCACTTTGGAACTTTCTTTGCCTCGGTACTATCCATCTGGCTGGAGGAAATTTCCAATAAGGGAAGTAGAAAGTGGATCGATGCTCTGCCTCGAAAAGAGTTCCATAAACTGCCTGTGATGTACCACAAAAGATTCAAGTAAGAATGAACCATCCTACTTTGAAAAAACTTGGTGAAGAGCCAATCTAACCGTAGAATGATTCAAAGATCAAAAACCTTGATCACAGGGGACTCTTTTGTGACAGAGCCAAAGTCGTAGTTGAACACACTAAGCCCTATAATATCAAGAGCCAGACTCGAGAATTCTGCTTCCAGATCCAACTCGATCGTGTCCTCTCCCCTTGAAACTTCTTTCTCCCTTAAGAGTTTCTCAGATTTCAATATCATTTTCTCCGAACAGTCACTAAATACTTTGACCATGGCCTCCAGATACAATGCATGGAATGCAGGAGTGATAGCTGCAACATAGATTAAAACGAAAACAAAATCATTAATGCCATAATACTGCAATATCTGAAACATTAGAGATTACAAAACCGCTCTACCTCTTCTTCTTAACTTCCAGGTATCGAGGTCAGCCGGTATCAACCCTTTCCCCATAATCGGTTCTAAGATCTCAGCAAGAACTCCCTAGAGAAACACAGAAAGTTACTTGATAGTACCGAGGAAAACAAAATGAAACCATTGACTACTCAGTTACCTTGTCATAAGAAAACGCGTTTTCCCGGAGGACATGCCTTGCAACAATCGGATCCGAGATGACAACAAAGGCTTTTGGACCAAACGCAAGTTTATACACTCCTCCATGCTTTAGATAAAAACGTCACAGAATCAAACAAAGTTGATAAATTCAAGTAAAGCATTAAGATGATTATTTATAGCATATCTATTTACCTCCAAGAACCAGTCGTAAAGAGATAAGAAGAGAGGCTTTCCAAACAAATCAGAGACTGCTCCTTCAGCAATGGGCATTGACCCCAAACTTCCACCGTTTAAGAGATTTGTAAAAAGGTTGCTTGCATTGTCCAAAATGTTACCACTCGTCTTTGGCTCTTTGGTATTAGTAGATTGGCACCTAAAACAACGCCTCCCACAAAATCAAACTCCATTACTACAATAATACCAGTCCAAAATCTCTTACCGTATCTTCTTTGGTTCCGAATTTCACAATCCTCATCAAAAATCTAGGACACCTTTTCGACTTTAGCCTAATTCCACAGAAATCTATAGTTATCTCAACCTTTAGATCGAAGCAAAGAGCAGCAAAAAGACCCCAAATTTCATCAATCGAGACCTAATAAAGGTGGAATCAAAGGAAGAGAATTCGGAAGGGAGAAAGAGGCAGCGAAACCCACCTGATGGAAACAGAAGCTCTCCGAGAATTTCCAGTTTGAGGGTAGAGACCGAAGAGGCAGTAACCACTCCTACCCTCATGAAGACCGCCATGGAAGTAGCTCGAAGAGGCATAATGTGTAGCAGCGGCAGGAAAAGCCATGGCTGCCATCTACATGAATCGAAAATCTCTAAAGTTTGAAGAAGACTGAACATTTTGCTTCTTCACTTCTTCTTATCTTCCGCTGAAACGGCCACCACAAGCAGACACAAGACTGCATTTGCAAGAAGATTTGTGCTTCTGACACGTGTTATCCATTTCACTATTTTTTTTCATTGTTTATTTTTTGGGGAAAAAATATTTAAAATATATAAGATTTGCTAAAAAATACACAAACTATTTAAGC
>PKMM01016373.1:844864-857683 GCA_002933915.1 Eutrema heterophyllum | reverse complement strand
GTTTTTAGAATCACGGTCATATTTAATACTAAGAACAAATAAATCTACAAAAACAAATTATATGTAAACAATAAATCTTTGTCACTTATTAGAAAAATTATATCTATAAAAAAAATTATATCTAAATACAAAAAAAAAAGTTATATTACAAAATTTGATAAACAAAAATAAAATAAAATTCTCGTGCGGACGCACGGGTTAGAATCTAGTTCTAATTAAGAGTAAACTCATTTATAATTTTTTAAAAAAAAGCAATAAATTTATAAGATTTGGATCTGATGTCAAATTGTATGATATTGAAATTCTCAAAAACAAACTGGAAATATCTAAACCTAAAAAATTCTAAACTAGCTGCTCTACTCGAAGTTCTAGTTTTAAAATCGCACAATTCCGCAGAAAATTGTTAAGTTTAAGAGCACAATGAAAAATGGGAATGTTGTGATCCTCGCCGTCATCGAAAAAAAGATGAGGTTGCAGAGCGTGAAGAGAAAATTGTTTATCACCGCAAAAAGATTCAAAGTTCACCATTCTTTTCTGATGGATGGTCGTTCTTTAAAAATTAAGAATACAACTATTATAACATATTCACATCCATACGAGGCAGGGGCGGAGGTATGCAGCCGACCCCACCTAATTTTAAAATTTTTTTACTTTTTATATAAAGAAAAATATAATGATCCGTTAAAAAAAAATTTTGACCCCAGTTTTTTTTAAATTCAAACTTTGACTCATATTAAGTTTAAACCCAACTTCAATACACTAATAAATAATCTATAATCTCAATCATGTATTAGTTAATTTTATTTCTATTTTAGAAAACCTAAGAACAAAAAAAAACTTAACTAATTTGTTCTTCTTTGGTCATCGAAGACGACATCTTCCACAAAGAAGAGAGCCAGGACCGAAGGAAGTGCAGCAATTATGTTAGATTTCTTTGATAAGATTTATGTGCTAGTGAACGTGGTTGTAGCTTTTTGCAAAAGAAATGATAAGATGAAAGAAATTCAGCAGGGTACAATTGAAAAAGGAGTAAGTAGTGGTGAAATCAAGACTGGAAAAGGACTCAATCAAGAGTCTTCACTTCCAAGACCAAGAAATACACGTTGGGGTTCTCATTATAAAACGGCTACAAGATAATCTCCAAAATTCTCACCAAATGGCTTCAACCAGTTCTCAGCGACATCATCTCCAAAATTCAATCAGCTTTTTTACCCGGACGATCAAGTTTCGACAATGTTCTTATCACCCACGAGACTTTGCATTTTCTCAAGGGATCTGGCGCAACAAAGCACTGCTCCATGGCCGTAAAAACCAATATGAGTAAAGCTTATGATAGACTAGAGTGGGGCTTAATCATGGCGGTTTTGGAAAGACTTGGTTTCCATGCCATATGGATCAATTGGATCTTTCAATGTATCTCCACAGTCTCTTATTCATTTCTTATCAACGGAGCAGCTCAAGGGGCAGTAACCCCCACATCGAGGCATACGTCAAGGAGATCCACTCTCCCCTTATATATTCATTCTCTGTGGAGAAGTTCTCTCGTGGTTATGTAAAAGAGCTCAAGATAGTGGTTTACTTCCCGGAATTCGTGTCTCAACAGGAAGTCCAAGAATAAATCATCTACTTTTTGCGGATGACACCATGTTTTTCTACAAAACAAACATCCAGTGTTGCGAAACTCTTTTGAATATCCTGGAATCTTATAAATCAGCTTCGGGTCAAATGATTAACCCACAGAAATCATCCATCACTTTTTCTAGGAAAACTCCTTAAGATATCAGAGATCAAGTGAAGAGTAAGCTAGGTATTGAGAAGGAGGGAGGCCAAGGAAAGTATTTGGGCTTACCGGAAAGCTTTGGTCGAAGGAAAAAAAGACTTGTTTACTCTGATTGTAGATCGAATTCATCAAAAAGCCATCAGCTGGTCTACCCGCTTTCTATTAAGTGTTGGGAAACTTACCATGATAAAGTCTGTTCTATCATCTATCCCCACCTACTCAATAACATGCTTCAAACTTCCGACAAGTCTATGCAAAAGGATCCAATCGGCTTTGACTAGATTCTGGTGGGATGCAAAACCAGAAAAAAAAAAAAAGATGTGTTGGATCGCATGGTCTAAGCTAACAAAATCGAAGAGAGATGGGGGACTTGGTTTCCAAGAAATTCAAAAGTTCAATGACGCCCTTCTAGCTAAGCTTTGTTGGCATATTCTCAATCGACCAACATGCCTGCTAGCACGAGTTCTCTGGGAGAAGTATTGCAAAGACAAACCTCTACTTACGACTAAAGCACTTGCAGCTGCATCGTATGGATGGCGTGGAATCTTAGTGGGTCGAGATCTCCTATCGAAACAATTAGGGAAAGTGATTGGCGACGGCAAAGATACATCTGTTTGGAATGATCCATTGATCTCTTTAACCTCTCCATGCACTCCCCTCGGACCCCCAAATTTGCTCACTAAGGACCTGAAAGTCTCAGACCTCATCTCCGAGGAAACGCAAGATTGGAATCGAGAAAAATTAAGGAAATTCTTCCAATGTATGTCGCGGACATACTCTGTCTTAGATCGAGCAAAAAATGAGCAGAGGATTGCTATGTTTGGTTGCCATCTAAAACAGGAGATTATTCCTCGAAATCTGGCTATCACATCTCAATGTCAGAGAATCATCAACCTGAAGCTCAAGGAGTTTTTAATCTCAATTGGCACTCTGAGATTTGGATGGGAAATTTTTCCCCAAAGATAAAACTCTTCCTTCGGAAAGTTATTCAAAAGGCACTTCCCGTAGGAGAAAACCTTCTCAACCGTGGTTTGTTAGCGAATTCCTGCTGCATTCACTACGGTGAACTTGAAACAACAGAACATTTGTTCTTCCATTGCCCTTTCTCGCAACAAGTCTGGTCGAGATTCCTACATAGGCAAGGGTCGATGCATATGCCTTCACAGATTTTGCCTCAGCTCTTACGATGGCAAAACACATGATTTGTCTCCCTCCAACTTGTGTTGGACCAGGCCGCTATTCCCATGGTTGTGTTGGGCTATATGGACCACAAGAAATCTCCGACTTTTTGAAAACAGATTGTTTACTGCAGGTGAAACAGTTTCAAAAGCAATCATGGAAGCAAGAGAATGGCAATCTGCCCAACTCATGGAAATCTCACCAAAGTATGTATCCAGTGGAAGACCTTTTCGACAACAACATCCATGATCGATCTCCTGCCATTCTGATGCAGCGTGGAGAATTGATATTAAAACAGTAGGCACAAGTTGGGTCTTCTTCGATCACGACCAATCTGAATTGAGTTTTGGACAATCCGCATAATCTTTTGTCAGCTCTCCCTTGATGGCTGAAGCACTAGCGATCCGCTCAGCCTTAAACCATGCCCTGGAGATGGGCCTCGTCAATCTTTGTATCAAGTCAGATGCTCAGGACTTTGTCTGAGCCATCGCATCGCAGGAACCAATCAAGAAAATCTATGGACTCCTTTTCGATATCAAAGTTCTTGCATCCTTGTCTTAACTATCTCTTTTGTTTTTATCATGCGTGCTTCGAATGGGAGGGTTGATGCTCTTGCAAAGAGCTCCCTCCATCGCTTATCCCCTGTTTCAGAGATGTAAAACTCTTCTATCTTAATGAATTAGTCGTTCCAAAAAAACAAAAAAAAGTAGTTGACACGCTACTTCCAAAAACATGCCTAGTTCACTTTCGATGATTAAAATTTCGGGGCTAAGATGGTTGAATACAATTCGAAAGCGAATTAATTAAGTTTTTCAATGGTGTGTTTTCAGTAGTCTTGCGCAAACGTTACAAAGACAATAATCAAAATTGGAAAAAATTTAACTATGTGAATTGAACACATCAATTACTCACATTTTACCTTATCATTGAAAAGTGTGGTATGGTCAATGAGTTCATTCATTTTTTGTCAAGTTTTGTGGCAATTCTACAAACTAAGTTTGGATTAACAATTTTCCAAATCTAGATCCTAAATTTGAATTAACCTCTTTCTCTCCCTTGATGATCTTATCTTTGACATCAAGTTGTTTATGCGTATATTGCTCTAAATCTATAGTAAGTACATCAAGTTCTTGAAACATTGAACAATGATTAGTAAAATATAAAAAGAATTGAGAGAGTTTAATCCAAATAAGATGACAACTATTGATCTAAAACATTTTTTTTTTGGATTAAATGTGAAATTCATTGATCAAGTGAACAAATATTTACAAAGAGTTATTGGACCCATACATTAACAATTAAAACAGAGTTAAGGCCGAGAAACAGAGGCTGCATTGTGACCAAATAACAGAGCATCCCTTTCATGAGACTTCAAACCACTTATGAAGGAGATCTCGTAGCCTCAAGTTGGTTGCGTAATTAAGAGAAGTAATCCTATTACGGATGAGCTTATCTATCTGCCGAAATAGCTGCGACACGGAGTTATAACCGGACCCATTAATACGCGAGTTACGCTCCCTCTAAATACAAGAAATTGCTACTTGAAACACGAGTCGAAGGAGAATAAGGTGGGGTCGGTCTCCCGTGAAAGTCACAATACCATGAAGAGTATAAGTCCAATCGGGGATCTAAACGATTACCCAGGATCTTCTCTGCGACGTCGGACCACACGGTGAAAACATTTTTTTGTGATTGTCTTTCTTTCTTTGTAGACCTATCTAACCCGAATAAACAGACCATATTTGCTTCATGGGATAAGTATAACTCATGAACTATTTCTAAATTGATGGCAAAGATGGGATACACCAAGTCTATGGGGCTTGGAAAAGAGGGTCAAGGTTTAAAAGAGCCTATTGAAGCAACAAAACGTCCTCTACGAATGGGATTTGGCAATAAATCAGACCAATCATAGCCTATACTCCAGTCAATACTTCCTCCAAACCATGCTGAATCAGAGCGTATACTCGAGTCATTACCTCCTCCAAACCAGCAGTCAAACATAAAAGAAGAAGAAAAGTAAATAATTGAAGGAGACATCGTAGCCAAAGCAGCACATGTATGGAAAGAATATGTGTTTCTGTATGAAAATTTCAAAGCCGCTAAGGAGAGGCTTAAAACAAATGTTTAGTTACCATTTAGAATTCCATGTTAATTTTATGTACATTGGTTGCGCAAAAAAACTCACGATCTTGGTTTCTTAGGAAAATTTTCAATGATAGCTTGTTTGTAAGACTATAAGTGGAAGATAACGTCAACTCAGTCATTGTTTAAGGGATGTGATTATGTTGCATCATCGATATATAATATTGACCTATTATGATGAGGACATCGTGAGCAGCAAGGAACATGAAGAGGATGCATTGCTTGTACCCGTTGGACGAGTTACAAGAGCACGAGCCAAACAGTTTAAGGAGGCGCTTAACGGGCTGATTCAAGAGATTTTGGACAAGGAGAGCATTAAAAAATTGGTTGGTGATGTTGACTATCAAGTCCAGCCCACTTTGAGCCTAATACAAGTTCAAGAAGGCCCATGATAATTCACTTTATTTGCTGCCCAAATAAAGTGACGAAAATGAAGTCTAAAAGTCACCTTTGAAGATCAAGAGTCCTTTTGAAGTCCTAGGGTTGAATTCTCATTCAACTAGTCTTTATTCTCTTCGATTTTCAAGAATATTAATTATTTAGCTTTGTTTACAAGTTTCTTTTCCCTTTATATTCATCTAATCTCATTTGAGAACACAACCATCTTTTTATCAAATATTTTCTTTTGTGAGAGTGATTCTCATTTTGTTCCTTGTGAACTTTCCGATCCTTCGGTGTGTAATATCCATAGTGATCAACCGGTTTATCAAGTGTTTTCCATTACACTTGTGTGGCAATTCGCTAGCCAACGTTCGTTGTCGCGTTTTAAGATAGTATTGGGTCTTAGGTTTCATATACCTAAGGTTTGTGCTACACGAGTTCGACGAGTTGAGACATCCACCCCCTTGTTTCAGAGTTGCGTTTTAAGATAGTATTGGGTCTAAGGTTTGATATACCTTAGGCTTATACTATATACACGGATTTTTTGAAGTCGAGGATTATCCACTTCACCCTCTTAAAGACTAACTCCCTTGGGAATTCCGCATCATATTATTTTGATGCCTACAATTCAATTTAGTGAAAGCAAAAATCTACGAAATATTGTTTTTTCAAAAGTCATGTTTTATAAGTGGAGACTCTTCATGCTCTATAGAGCCCATTTCAACTTTTGATCTTTGCATCAAAACAAGACAACACACTTGTGCAACAAATTGAATCTATCTTTATGTTTTTACCCCAAAAATAATAAAAATAATAATCATCATTTATCTAGATTAAAAAAAATTATGATCATTTAGTGCAATTACTAAATTTTCTTACTTCAACTGATAAAAGCAAAACAAGATAAAAAGTTATAAAGACAAAAAACACACATTTTAGAAATGTATGTGAGAAATGAGAGGCGACAGACAAAAATAAAACGAGAGAATTGACAACATCAAACATTAGGCGACGACAGCTCTTTTTTAATCGACGTGTCACGTGTCCCAGAAAACATACCAAAAAGCAACGGCTACGATTCGTTTAGATGATCTTCCTTTGACCAAGTCGAGCCTATTAAAAACTATAAAATAAAGAAAGAGAGAGTCCATAAATACACAACAAGGGCAAGTCTATGATCCCTCGCATAGTAATAAGAAGATGGCCAACCCCAACAACGACTGGTCTCATTTCTACAACAACCAAACCTTCTTCACCACCGCAACCACCACCACCACCACCGCAACGTCAGCTGATTCTCCTATGAGCCCGGAAAGCCTCCGTGTTGCGAAACCAACACGTCGGAGGTCTAGAGCTTCCCGCCGTACACCCACTACACTTCTCAACACAGACACAACCAACTTCAGAGCCATGGTCCAACAATTCACCGGCGGTCCATCTGCCGTGGCTTTCGGTTCACCGTCCTCTGGTTTTAGTCTCACCTCGTCGGTTCCCGCTGCCGGACCTTCTTCTGTCGGCTATCAATACGCTAATTTTCAGAATCAAGCGGCTCATCACGAGCTACCGCAACAACAGCGACCGTATATGTTCTCGCCGGCAAACCACGTGAACACTCATCTTAGCTATCCTAATACGGTGGTTCCCGATGGTTTTGTGTCGGCGGATGAAAGTAGAGACGTTGGAAGAGGAGGAGGTTATGCCCCATCGTCGGAGACAAATAGCAATACTTCATGGTTGCAATGAGGAAACAGTGGGTTATTCTTTAGAATTGTTTTTTTTTTTTCTTACTTCAAAATAAACAAAACATAAAAGGAAGAAATGTTAGGTACTGACTTTGTTTGTAGCAGAATGAAAACTTTGACTATATTATCTTCTTTTTTTCTTTTGTGTTTTGTTTATTTTTCATATCTTGAGAATCTTTCTTTGTGTTGTAATAACTTTGTGGATGCATATATAAACTGAATAAATTTAAATTGCATTTTACCAAATTCAAATTGAAATAATTTAAATTCAAAAGTGAAAAAACTCATTTACTATGTGTAAATAGGGGTGTCAAAATAGGTCAAATGGATCATCGGTCACTAATGACCCATCTAATTACATGGGTCAATGGATCAAATGAGTGACCCATCACAAAAATTTGGCGGAAAAATGTGGAACCGCGTTTTTGGCGGAAAATGCGAAATCACGTTTTTGCCGGGAAAATGCGGAACCGCATTTTTGGCGGGAAACTGCGGAATCGCGTTTTTTGCGAGAAAATTTGGAATCACGTTTTTGGCGGGAAAAACGCGCAATAACATGTTATGATAGTAATATTGCTACGATGTCATGATGATATCATGATGATGTCATGATGATGATGTCATGATGATGGGTCCAATGGGTCACCNTTTTTTTTTTTTTTTTGGAACCAAGAGGTTATGGGCCGAAACCCGTACATTTCTTAAGGCTCGGACCAGTTTTTAATATTTTTATTCGTCTAAACTGCCACTCGATCATGTGACCTCGTTGATTACCTTATGCTATTTTTGCAATCTATCGACCTTTGATAACGAGCTAGTTTAATCTATATGGTAGAATACAACTTCATTATAATTCTATCTCCAGACATCAATATATATTTTTTTTTAATTAGGTGTTTCGCATAATATGGTCAGACCTATAAGAGCAACAGAGCTTATGAATGACGAATCAAGTTAAACATGAACAACGAAAGTCAAGGTAAAATTCTCAGAAGCGTATCCCATATTAGGCCTACGACAACCAATTAAGTCCAATAGAATTAACCTATCCAAAAGTTAGCTTAAGAAAATGGGGGACCCATGACATTTCATAAAGAATTAGTTAATCTCATTCTTAACCGATGTGAAATATCTAACACTAGTGCCCTTTTTAGACAGCGACGTTCTTTTCATTAAATATCTAACACTAGGCATAAAGAATTAGTGCCCTCTTAACCAATTGGGTGACTCGTATTTGGGCCTTTTCCATTTCGCTTCTCTCCAGCCGGACATCGCATGTCTGAGGATCGAATTGTTCTACTACTACTTGATGGAAGTCTAAGGCCCATGACCAACCCCAATAAAGTTTATAGGTGGAATATTCCCCCCCCCCCAAAAAAAAAACTAGTTTAAGAATGGGGGATCATGATCATGACACTTTATAAGGCATTTGTTGGTCTTATTCCTAACCGATGTGGATATCTAACAGACTTTTGTTTTTCAAGTATTTCTCTTTGAATTGTGTTTTGAATCGAATTATGAAGATAACGCAATATTTTAAAAGGTGCGGTGCAAGGAGGAGACACATAACCACATTGTTAATGATGCATACATAGCCATGTGTTTGTTGATGAACGACCGGACACAACTGAAATCTTCATGTAAGGATCCGCCATGAACCCGACCAACCCGGCAACATTTTTGCTGTCTTTAGGTGACTTAAATCTGTATATGGACTGCAATGGAGCTCTTTTTGAGCGAGTAGAGTAATGCAACGTGACTGCAATCAATTTGTGTGTTCACTAATCCTTGACTAGGGTTTAGCATTTAGGATTTAGAGTTGGTTGACTTATGAGAATGAGACGGAAATAAAATATAACCTAGGAGGATGAGACGCAATATTAATTAGTAAAGTATGATTTACTATTTTACTATAAACCTAACGTTTCCAANTATAACATTTCACCAAGGAATATGAATATATCATAATATAAGGTCTCCTCTTCTATGACATTGAATGCTAGCTTGATTCTTTCTTTAACTATATGGGATCCATGATTTTGGTTAACTTTTTAAAAAATTATTTGAGAGTTTAATTTTGAACTTCTTTTGCTTTTGGCAATAGTTTCGAGTATCATATGACTTCTACATGGAAACTTGTGATCATCTTTTTTCTTTTTCTTTCAATGTGACTAGCTTTAAGAAAAATATTAGTTGGCTTTTGCAATTTGATGAAGAATTTTATCTAAAGAAAGAAGAAAAAGAATAAATATTCTACTTCGCCGTTGCTTTTTCTTCGGAAACAGGAGAAAGTGAGTTGGTGAAGTTAGGCTACCAACATGTGAAGAATCTCACGTGATGTTTTTCTTTTCTTTTTGTTTCCCCTTTAATCTCACAAACAGAATTATAACTTAAAACTGAAATTCAATATGGTTGATTCTCTTGTTCAAAAAAAATATATATGCTTGATTCTGGCTTGGTTTTTATAATTCCGGCTCTAGGACTTTTTGGTTTTTTTAGTGAAGAAGAAGATGAGTGTAGAGAAGCGAATCAACGTGAGAGACGGGCAGAGCAAAAAAAAGGTAGACAAGAGAAGAGATACAAACGGAAAAGACGGGTTAGAACTAAGAAGAATATGAAACTCTAATCCTAATCCTTATTACACTTAAGCGGTTAGTTATTCTTCAATAGATTTCTAAAGAGCCGATCGATCGGTTTTTAACTTGAACAAACCGAAAACCTATATATGGCATTTTATGAATCTTATAGCTTAACAGNATTCTGTAGCTCTACTATATATGGCTTTGTAATTCTCATTATATGAAATTACATAACACAATATAATATTCTTATATTCAATATGGTATAAGAGTCAGGGCCATGCCTAATGAACAAAAAATAAGGCATTTGTCTTAGGCCCCTTAATATTAAGCAAGTTATAGGGGCCCTAGTTTTTTGTAATTTTATTTGATATATTGGTAAAATATGTATTTTTGGTGTTATTTTTTTGAAGTTAAAATTTTATTTCATCAAATAATAATATAGCATTAATAATCTCAAATATTTTACAAAACAATGTTTAAATTTGATTTACAACCTATATCTTATTAAAATAATTATATTAAATGTAATTTTTCTGTCATCGGCTTTAGGCCCCTAACACTCTAAGCACGACACTGATAAGAGTAGGTTATTTGTGTGAGTTTTGATCCACCGATCAAACTCAATCTATGCCCCTATTGTTTTCTCAAAATACATTTTTCTTCATTTTCTTTTACAGCTTTGTGCTCCTCCATTTTCAGTTTTCAAGCTATCGAGTTTCGTTCCTTTTTTTTTTTGCTAAACGGTAAATATCATTAAAAATGAAAGTTTAGGATTTACAAAAGAGCAGAACCTAAAGAATTGGTACCTTGGAAAAAATCAAATAAAAAACAAGGTAGCAAAAAGATGAGCAAGTTTATAAAGCTTCATTCCAGCCAAAGTTGCATGAGAATGTCACAATGATTTCGATGGCGTCTAGACAAGAAGATGTTACGGATATCTCTGTCAAGACCCTTGAAGATGGTTTGCGGTGGTATGGAGTGTTGATTATGCAAGACGTTGTTCCTTTGCTTCCATAAGTGGAAAATCGTTGCTTGAACGACTAGTTTCCTCAAAATTGTTGGTGAACTTTCAGATGCAGAAGAAAGAAGAGTTTCGTTCCTCGTTTTTATTTTTCTTTTAAGCCAAAGTGCTTCCATTATTCAAGTCTATCATGACTTCTGAATCCGAGTTACAATGATCTAACGATCGGCTCCGTTTTTGTATTTGTTTTTTTTGTTTTCTTTTTAAACCAAGTTGATCATTTTCTTAAGTTGATAATGACTTCTCCTAAGCTATATGCTTCTTTCGGCCTCCACATACATGTTCTTTGAGGTGTTCCCATCACGGTAAATCCATCCAACTGCATGGTTCAAGCGCAATGTTTCTTCTTCCTTCCTTATCAAATTTGTCAAAGATTCAATCTCAAGCTATTGTTTCCGTCTTCACTTCAGCTCCGCCTTGAGCTTGAGGGGGCGTATTAATGATATTCATCTATCAAGATCCCTATGATTACTCCCTATAATTATTCTATATGATTTCTCTCTATGATTCTCTCATTTATTATATGATTTTGTAGCTCTACTATATATAGTTTTGTAATTCTCATCATATGAAATAACACAACACAATACAATATTCTTATATTCAATATTTACACATATGTTAGATGAAAACTAAAGAAGCAAAACTCTAATAAGCAGAAAACAAAACTAGGAATAATTAAATTATATATTATAACTAGAATAATTAAGCGTTTTTTATTTTATTTTTTTCATTATTTTTTTCTCGATTACTCAAAACGGTGGTGTATCAAAAAATACTTAAACCAAAAAACTGAATTTAGTAAAATTGGAGTGACCATGGGTCCATGAGCGCTTAGGCGCCGAATAGACCAATTTTTTGAACCATGTTTTTCTTATAAGGATATATTTATCAACTAATTTTGGATCTAAGGAAGTACGGGCTTAGGTCTAGTTTCATTTTTAACCTGACGTTTTTGCTAAATTCATTTCAAACTTCTTTAATCAGATCACTTGTTAATAATAACACTAAAAAGTAAAGCATACTTATAAATCAATGATTAATCCAGTTGGACCTGACATTTGCGATCCATGTGTATAACTCTGCTTTAATGAGATCACCTGCTTTATCTCCCATGCAATGCATACCGAGACATCACACAACTGCCTTATTCTCCTTTCCAAGCTAGTCGGTCCGAATAGAGCATGCCAATACATAAGAGTATAAGACCAAAAGGTGAATAATCATGTAAGTCAACCATATAACAACAAAAAGTTTCAAGCCTAAATAGTAAAAACCTTATCGTTCCTACAAGTCTTTTAATTTTGCAGATAACTATCCAACCATATTATAACAAAAAGTTTTATAACCTAAATAATAAACCATCTTGTTACTATATAACTCCTTTTAACTTAATTACAGATAACTACCCAACCATCTAACCTTTAGTAGAAAGGCAGTGGGTCCAATGCCCCAATCCATGTATTGGGAATCTCTTTTAGGTTAAAGTGGATGGGATCAGAAGAAGACTTGCCTACTTTTTAAAATTATGGGGATTACAATCGAAACTTATAATAGAGCATGCCAATACATAAGACCAAAAGGTGGATAATCATATAAGTCACAACCATATAACAACAAAGTTTCAAGCCTAAATAGTAAAAACCTTATCATTCCTTTAAGTCTTTTAAGTTTGTAGATAACTACCAAACCATATAACAACAAAAAGTTTTAAACCTAAATAGTAAACCATCTATCTTGTTACTATTTTAACTCCTTTTACCTTTTTTTTTTTTAACTCCTTCCACTTTGCAGATAAGTACCATATAACCTTTAGTAGAAGCCAGTGGCTCCAATGCCCCAATCCATGTATTGGGAATCTCTTTTTAGGAAAAAGTGGATGGGATCTGAAGAAGACTTGCCTACTTTTTTAAAATTATGGGGATTACAATAGAAACTTATAATCATTGCATAACCTCCCCCCCCACGCGCCCCCCGGCCCCACGGCCCACC
>PKMM01016373.1:832514-843692 GCA_002933915.1 Eutrema heterophyllum | reverse complement strand
AAAAAAAAAAAAAAAAAAAAAAAAAAAACTCATAATCTTTATTTTTGTTCAAAAATAACTCAGATCCGAAAAATACAAATCAATCCTCTTATCTCCCAAAGTCACCCGCAAAACAACAGTGCCTCGTCAAATAGACTTTATATCGGTAACAGAATTCAAACAGCACAGTTTTAATCATACTGATTTTACAAACATCATGCCATTTAAAAATCATCGTGAGTTAAAGAAATTTTTTTTTCTTCTTCACTGATTAACCCAGAAATCAAACTCACAATTCGAACTCATAATTCGAACCCATAAATCAAACCTAGAAATCAAATCCAAAAATTGAACTCAGCGATCTAACTCGAAAACCCAGAAATTAAGCTCAAATCCACCAATCAAATTCGATTGCAAACTAGGCAAAATGATTGAAAGTTCATCTTTCCTATGCATCATCACCATATGTTTCACAATCATAAACTTGAAGCCTTGTTTAATTGAATCCAAGACGGCCACACAAACGGCATCAATCTCAAGCGGCGGAATCGATGGCGATCTGAAACGGCGTCGAACTTCTCTGCTTCCATGGTAACCGGTGAATCTGTAAAAACCAAATGAATCAGAATCATGGCGAGAGGCCATTGTCAGTGTTGAAATTGGTGAAGACAATCTTAGTGGTTGCTCTTTCCGTAGAAACCAAGGGAATCAGAATCATGAGCACCAAAATCCCTGGATAAAGAGATGTTAACTTACTTGCTTTTATTGAGCCATAAACATAAACAAAGAGATGAATTGAAGATGAGAAGAGATGGGTACCGAGTAGAGAGCAGCAAGCTGTCCAATGAAAGACAAGACGGAGATTGGGAGGCTGTTGAGAAGTGCATGTACGAAAAGGATTCCCCCATGGATACCAATCACAACATAGTCGGATCCTTCATACCCGCCGCCGTTTTTACCGCCGGTGGAGAGAAGCACGATCACCTGAATCACTTGTGCCAGAGAGAAATCAACGCTCGCCGTCACTGCCCACTGCAGACACAGACACCACAACCTTTTACTTTAGCCAGACCAACGATGTTGAACCTGAAAGATTGTCAAAAAGTGACACACAAATTAGAGAGACGATTTGCTTCCAATTCCAATTGATTCTGAGAGAGTGAGAAGAGAAGAGAAGCACGTCAGAAGAGTACCAGCCGGTCATCCAAGAGGCAAGTGGGGCCCATCGGGGGCCGGCGAGCATAGCACTCCAGTAGTAGAGACCACCGGCGAAGATAAACTCTCGTGGCGAGAGGGCGAGGCGGTGAGACGGCGAGACAGTGAGAGAGGAGACCGACGAGATGGCGTGAGGGCGTGACGGTGAGGCCGGAGGAGATGAGATTAGATCGGAAGACCCCCAAATTCATAAATCCTAATTTCTTAGTTTTTTCCAAAATCAATTTAAATCGTAGTATAAATTGTGTATCGTTTTTTTTGTAAACTACATGATAATAAAAAATTGGGTGCCGTTTTTGTTTTTATAAAACTCTGCGTTTTTGTTTCCATGTGCAATGTAAACGACGTTTTTTTTTTACACGTCATCATTATACATGTGGGTTATATTGCGGGTGACTTGACTTGCATTTTTCAGAGAACTGAGGGTTGCAAAAACAATAAAATCATGGATTTTTTTTTTGTGCAGAAAACTCATATATATATATATATATATATATAGATGCATGTGGTCTATAAAGAGTGTAAATGTGCCCACTAAATATTAGAATACGTTAGAATATTGTATGGAATAATGATTATGTCTCCATTCTATTTTTATTTTTACTCATGTTTGATTTTTGTTGGGTTTCTAAATTTGTTTGATGCTACCATCAAAACCTTACTATTATTACTCGTTCCGATTTATATAAGTACCGTTTTAGAGTTTTCACATAAATAAAAGTATACGTCTTAAAAGTACAATACATAAAATATGTATCAAAAATATAAAAAAACACTTATTATCTTATTATATAAAGCTGGATGCGCTCACGTGAGTGTTGTATATAAGATAATTCTTACTCATAAGATTGTAACATATGTCATTGTAAATTTAGATTGTAAATTTGTGACATGTGTCAATGTAATAATATATATATTTTAATTATTATTTATGTAATTTATTTTTTGCTAAAGGGTTTTCTTAAATTAAAAATAAACATTACGAAATAACACAAAAGAAGAAAATATTAGAGAAAAAAGGATTAAGGTTTGACTTAATCTACCGGAAAGCTCTTAAGTTTCCATAAAAAATGTGGCGGATGTGTATTTGTTTTTAAGGAATAATAAAATTTTGTATTTTTTTTATGGAAACTAATAAAATTGAAAAAGTAAAATAAGAGAAAAAAATAAAATAAAAAATGTTAAATATATAAAATATATAAGATTCATCTTATTATATAAAGCTGAATATTTTAAAGTTGCGAAATCGTGACATGTGTCAAATCAATTGATTCATAATCCTAAAATATAAAGTTACTAAACAGAAAAGAAAAGAAAAAAAATGTAAATTTATCCTAAAGCCAAAGTTAATAAAAAAAGAAAAAAAAAATCTTAATTTTTTCATTTAGATTAAGGAAATTAAACAATGGATTACTAATTTTAAAAAAAAAATCTAATTACTCACATCTATAAAAATAATTTGGAAGTTTGTCAGTTACATACAAAAAAATCAAAAGTCCATTAATCGTTCTCAAAGCTATTTACTGCATATGGTCCCTTCAAAGTATATATTTATTTCATCAGAAAATTTTGTTACTAAAGTAGTATATCATTTGTTTTCATGAGTAATTTAATATTTTTTTGCTTCTGGTTTTAGTTTTTTTTTTCACGGGTTACAAAATATTAAATTATAAACTGCATATATGCGGATCCTAATCTAGTATTTATAAAAAGTGTTAAACGATACTTATCTTATTATATAAAGCAGAATGTTTCAAAATTAGTAATTCGCACGATCGCGACATGTGTGTAGTCAATCGATTATATTTTGACATGTGTTCAATAAATTTCCAATTATATTTTGACACGTGTTTAATAAATTTACAATTATATCTAACCACATAATATTAACATTTTGACATGTGTTTAATAAATTTTCAATTATATTTTGACACGTGTTTAATAAATTTCCAATTATATTTAAACACATAATATTAAAAATAAAAGTAAAATTTATAATCGATTCATAATCCTAAAAGGTAAAAGGAAAAAATAGTAGTTATATTTATATTAAGAAAATTAAACAAAAACTATAAATAAAAACCAAAGTTTAAAAAATAGGAAAAATCATTTTCCAAATTAGAATAAGGAAATTAAACAATAGATAACAATCATAAAAAGAAAATGAATCAAAGTCAATTTTTTTTTTAAAAAACCATATTTCAGTTTAGAATAAATAAATCTGATTATATAAAACTGAATGTTTCAATGTTGCTAATTCACATGATCGCAAAATGTGTCAAGTCAAAGTTAGAAAAAATTTAAATCGATTAGTAAAAAAACTTAAAAATTCATAAAATTTAATAACCGATATATTAATAATAAAATATAAAGTTACCAAAAAATAAAATTAAAAAGTTAAAACATTAAATTTATCGTAAAAGGCTAAATTAATATAAAAAAGAAAAAACATTCCAAAGTCCAATTACACACGGTGAAAAAACAAGTCAATTACACACCAAAAAAATAAAAGTCCAATGATCGTATCCAAAGCTATTTATTGCACCTTTTCATCAAATGTTTATTTCAAGGTATATATTTATTTCATCGTAAACTTTGTTCCTAAATTTACTGCATCTCTTCACGGGTGATCTAATTTTGTTTTTCATTTTTTCGTCTTTAATTTTTTTTCAAAAGTTATACAATATTAAATTACAAACCCGCACTTATCTAGTTATATATAAAACGAATAAGTACTAATTTTATCACAATATTTTAATTAAAAATTCTATCAGTAACATTTTTAGGAAAATTGTTAAAACATTTTTCAAATACATATTAGTTTCTACAAATTATATATACCTTGAGTCTCTTTTGATTTATAAACATCTGAATTTAGTTTCACCTTCTGAAACTAGTTAAGATAACTCAATCAAACGGGTGATCATTTTCTAAATGATTGTCTAATTTGAATTTTTTTAAAATTTAAATATGGCTGGGTCACGTGTGTTACAAATTAATGAAACAGTGAAATTGTTTTATGAGCAAACTTATATAGGTTTCGAATGGTGACAGCGGTTTAGAAGGTGCGGTGCTGTTTTATTGCGGTGCGGTTGGAAGAAACGCATCATGCAAAACAAGTGCGGTTACTGCGGAACAAGCGGTACATGAAAATATATGAGTGGTGAAAAAAACAATATGCGGTGCGGCCCAAATGTGTGAATGATGAAACTGTAAAAAACGGTGCGGAATATATATTTTAGATAAATATTTTATAAATGAAAATGGATGATATTTATATGATCATAAATTAAAAATTATTAATTTGTTGATGATCAAATCTTTTTCATAAATTAATTACAAACCATAACTAAATAATTATTAAAATTTTAATAAATTTGTTTGGCATTTTATAATAATATATTGTTTGCTAAAATCAAATTAAAAAATAGATAAAAAAAACCAAGTAAAATAATATAATACAATATAGCCATAATCAAATTATTTTTAAAATTAAAGTTTTAATTTATAAATAAAACAAACTATATTTGTTGTTAAGAAATACATTAAATTCAAAATATTAAGTATAATCCAATACATAAAAATATTTATCGACTATTTTGATTTGCCCATAACATATTTGCTATATTGTCCCTTAGTCGTGTCATATATCCTCGGGAAAAGGGTCAAAACCAACATGTACTAAAATCGGTGTGCAAAAAACAACCCGAACTAAAATAGGGTGGCATTTCCTACCTAAACTACAACAAAATTCAAATTATCTACCCCAACTATCGAATCAGAGCTAAATCCTACCTTGACTATTAATCCATTAGTCAACTATCACAGAATGCTGACGAGGCATGACACGGTGGCCATTTGACGAAAACGACGTCCTTTTGAATCGATCTAAACTAAAAAAAAAAGAGTAAAACGGCATCGTTTTTATTTTGGGGAAAATTAAAAAAAAAACATTATCTTAATTTTCCAATCTCTTTCAGGCACACCGAATCAAGTCCTCAAACATCATCGTCTTCCTCTCTGACTCTCTCTCTCACCACTCACACCACCATGCTCTCTCTTGCGGCAACCACTCAAATCCTCAATCTTCTCCCCTTTCACACAATCCAAAACCAATGGATTATCTTCTCACTCGAATACCCGACCCGTGAACCCGAAACCCTTCACCATCAACGCCGCCTTGATACCCGCTTCAACCCGACAAGCCCCGCCCAAGCAACAGCTCTATCAGCCATTCCGTCCTCCTCTGTCTCTGATTCCTCCCACTGTCGAGGAACTCACCGGAATCTCCGGCGTCGAACAGAATTGTCTCATCGTCGGCGCACAAGTCCGCGACTCTTTGGTCCAATCCTGCGCCAAATCGGAGCTCATCGCAGCTTTCGACAGCGGAGGCGCAGAGCTTCTCTACGAAATCCGTCTTCTAAGCACAATCCAGAGTGTTGCCGCTGCTGAATACATCGTCAATCACGAATTCGACAGGAAAGGAGCTCAAGATCTTGCGCGAGTCATTAAAGATTATCCTCACCGGCGTGGAGACGTTGGGTGGAAAGATTTCGATTACAATTTACCCGGAGATTGTCTCTCTTTTAGCTATATAGGAAAAGCCCTAAATCGATCATATTGGCTGGAATTTTGTTCCTCTTGCAGAGAAATTGAAGATCTCTTCTTAGAAGAGGATCGAAGCTCGAGCCGGCGGCGACGAGATGTTTCTGATGGTCGGAATCGATCTGACGCGGTGGCTGAGATAGCTGACGAAACCCAGTAGACGATTTTCGTGGAGCATGCCGAGGATAATCGATTGACGGCGAAGCCGCCGGGATGTCCGGTTTAATCGGTGGCGTATTGAACCGGTACGAGAAAGTCAAAGAGCCTTTACGTTTCCCCGACGGAGATTTCACCTGAAATTTATTTGGTTTAATGGTTCGGTACAATCGTATTTATTTGGTTTAAGGGTTCACCTGAAATTACATATATCTGTAATTTGGTTTAATGGTTCGGTACAAATGAAAACGACGCCGTTTTGCTCTTTTATTTTTTTAGTTAAGATCGATTCAAAACGACGTCGTTTCGTCAAATGGCCACCGTGTCATGCCTCGTCAGCATTCCGTGATAGTTGACTAACGGATTAATAGTCAAGGTAGGATTTAGCTCTGATTCGATAGTTGGTGCAGATAATTTGAATTTTGTTGTAATTTAGGTAGGAAATGCCACCCTATTTTAGTTCGGGTTTTTTTGGCACACCAATTTTAGTACAGGTTGGTTTTGACCCTTTTTCCCATATATCCTCCATCTCCATCTTCTACATTAGTTGCTTCCATGTCATCTAAATCAGGCTCCCGATCTGTGTTGTTTATTCTCGTCTCTGTCATTACTTCTGCAAAGTCTGCATCTGAGAAGTTTGAAATTTTAATAAAATTATGAAATCCCATAATAGCCATTATCACTCTCTTTTGTACGTGAATGTTGTATCTTGGAAAATCAGAAAAAATCCTCAATTTCTTCTTCCAAACTCCAAAAGTCCTCTCAATAACAGAACGTAAAGAAGCATGACGTCGATTGAACAATTTCTTCTTTATTCTTCAGAGGAGGACCAGAGTTGAGCTGTGACATATGATACCTCACAACTCTATTACGTGTTGATTTATAGGGAGCCAAAAACCTTTGCTTGTTTGGATAACCAAAATCAACGACGTAATACTTATCGAAATGAGGCATAGGGAACTCATAATCACTTCGTTGTGCCATGGCCAAAACGGCTGTGTCGTGACATGACCCCGGGGCTCCATTCCAAATATATGTGAATAACATATTTAAATCACATATTGCCATGATATTCAAGGATGCATTATCATGCCGATTCCAATACATTCCTTGTAATTCAGGTTTCACTTTGACGCAAACATGAGTCTCATTCATAGCTCCAACGCATCCACTAAAATATGGATAATATACTCGGTCTACTTGAAGCCTTTCAGGAATTCGTTGGAGTTCTTGAATTGTCGGAGTTCTAATATAATCACATGCAAGTAGTTCAATCGCCGTTAAAACTTCACTAAATTTTCTCTTCACAGTCTCCTGATTTCGTCCAAACCTTAAACCAACACCTCTTTGAACTTCATTGTGTCCACATATCCATAGAAACATAGTAACACTTTCTTCAATGCTTATATTTAATGTTGGTTGTAGCCCGTAATTCGTTTGTAGAATGTTACACAATGTTGTAAAACATGGAAGTGACATTCATAGTAACTGAAGACAAGCAGCATCATCTTGTTGTAATCGACGCCAAATATTCCTCCATCCCAAACCTCTATCAGTTAGGGACGGTGCTCTTTGGAAATGTTGATCATAATAACTCAAAGCTGGTTGAATTACTAACTCCTCAAATTGCTCATTTTCCAAATTCCACAATTCAATTCTCTCTTCGTAACTTAGACTGTGGATGCCTTGTGATCGCAACTGGCATATACGAAAAGCCTGAAATTACATAAGCAGAATAAAAAAAAAAAAAATCATCAGCCAAATATTAACTAACATTAAACAATAACATAAAATACACTTATCCTTAGAATATAATTATTCATAAAAACAATTACACAATATGCATAGATAGACTACTGAAAAACATATAATATTTCAAGCATAAACGAGAATGATAAATCATTGGAAACTAATTCTCGTCTCCTGAATCACTTTGATGATCTTCATTTGTACTTGCATTTATTCCTTCTGAGGTTCCCCAAATATTGAATAGACCTCATGGTCTAGGAGTTTGTGAAACATGAGAAATTTGGTGTTTGGCGCACTGCGTGAAAGTTGGATGGCGAACCCCATGGTTGAATGTTTGGTGGAAGCCTCCACTGTGCAGCAGTTGGTAGTGTGCCCCATTTTCCAGCAGTTGGTGGTGTGCCCCATTGTCCGGCATTTGGTGGTGTGCCCCACTGTCCGGTATTTGGTGGTGTGCCCCATTGTCCGACATTTGGTGGTGTGCCCCATTTTCCGGCATTTGGTGGTGTGCCCCATTGTCCGGCATTTGGTGGTGTGCCCCATTGTCCAGCATTTGGTGGTGTGCCCCATTGTCCAGCATTTGGTGGTGTGCCCCATTGTCCTAAATGTTGACTCCCATATAAGTGGCTCGAGCTCAGCCTTTTTGGCAAATCTTGATCGTTCCGTGAAACACTAGTCATAGCTTCCAGCAGTTGTATCTTATCCTCGTCGGTACCTCCAGTTATATCTATGAAATTCTTACGCCAAAATTTAAGCTCTTTAAGTGAATCAATGCATGCCCAATAAAATCTGGTGTTCTTTGGAAGCTCCCACTCAAGGAATATCGCTTGCGCCTTTTTTAATTCATCGTAATCTTCTTGGTCAAAAATACATGGGCAAAGTTGTTGCAAAATTTGTCGTTGGAACTCTCTATAGCCAGTAATGGTGTCTTGTATGGTTGTCTCAAAAGATTATCTTCTACCCTCATGAGCTACCTCCAGATCTATGCGAACTACTCCCCCGCCTGACACTTGACTGAGAATTTTGTCTCCTCTTTTGCTCACCTCTTCCAACAGGGTTTCGTAATGTATCACGACTGAACTCATTCGAAGGGTGTCCATCATCATCAAGGTTAACACGATACACTTCTTCATCTTCTTGGGCTTCATGAACTTGAGTTTGAGGCATGTCACCACCATCGATGTCTGAGTAACCATGGCTGACATCATCTATCCGTCTCTCATTCATTATCTATTCTCTTCTTTGTCGTGAGGAATGTTGTGGTTGCAAAGAAACATCGTGTAATACAAAACAGCGTTGCATCACATCCCAAAACTCAGGCGGTTTTCGGTTCAATATACTAATTAATTTGCACCCCTATAATACAAAATATATATTATTTGTGTGTGTTTGTGTGTTTATGTTAGTATTATTTTTTTAGATGCGTTCATATTATCTGTTCCGAATGGTGACACAAATATAGTTCCGCATGCGTTTCCCATGAGACGCATTGCCCATTCAGGGCCATAATTGTAAGATGTCTTCGTATGGTACACTGATATTTGATATTTCAATATCATTGTAAGTGCCAAATTAGCAACTGTTTTTCCTTTCTGATTTAAGTTTGTTAGCATTCAGCATGCGATGCCAACAAGTTAATATAATACGTGAAAAAAGTTAATTTAGATCAACAACGCGTAAAGTGGTAATAGCCTTTGAAAACCTGAAACGACAAAAATCGTAAATCAGTCTATGCAAATGCAACTGGTTTTTATGTTTGAAGTAATCATTAGATCTTTGATATAATTTGCTTTTGTAAATTTGCTTATCAATTTTTCCATTTTTATCCCACTAGAAAGTACTATTGTGTATATATTCGTGATTGTTGTATCTGTCCCGAATGTGTGATTGATGCGATGTTTAGCCAATTTTGTTGTTCTCTATACAGTAATAGTGTGGTGGCTTTCGAGTAATGTGATACCATTGTCATGATAACACGGGCCATTAAATGTCCTTGTAGGCAAAATTCTATAGCTTTTTTTTTATCCACCAAATTATACTCCTACTAACTTTATTATTTATCCAAAAGATCACATCATTCATATTCAAATCCTTGTTTTTTTTTTTTAACTTTTTATTCGTTGATTAAGTAGATAACTAAATTATGGAACTTTTCGCACAAACAAAAACAAAATTATGGAACTTAAATTAAGTAAAGAACTATGAAATCACTTTCTTTTTTAAGTAAATTAATACCTTTCACGTGGATAAAAGAAAGAACATGATTATTTTATGTTTGGAATATATTTTCTGGATCTATCGAACAGATGATGTATAAAAAAATATCTAGAACACAACAAGCATATCCTACTTGAATGACACACCAATAAAAATATATGTTAAGGCAACACCATCAACCCATCAAGTCTATGTTCCTTAAAGATCGACTTTAAACTTTGTTTTGTTAACCGTGACGTAGAATGCAAAAAACTTTTGTTTTCCACTTCTACTAGCGCGATAAAATATGACTCAACTCTTATATTAGCGATGGGATTCCGTCGTTACCAAACGATACAACTCATTGAGCAATCGTTGTTAATATATTACTAATAGAACCGTCATAATCTTTTAGAAACATTTTTTTTGTAAACTATGACTATTTAGCCATAGATTATTTTGTCATGTGTAATTGCTGAACCAAATCGTTTATTAACAAAATTTACGCAATCAAAAGTAGTTAATCCATCCTTGTTTATTTGTACTGTATGATTATTCTATATCGCGGTTGTTACATGAGACTCATCGACGTCATCGTTTGTAACTCCTAGCGTGAAACAGAGGCCATTGTAAGTGGAGGATAAAGGAATTAAGCTGATTCATCGTTTTCTATGAGAATTAAAAGAAAAAACTCTATTTTTGCGTATATAGTGGGGAAAAAACAGTATACAAAAAAAAAAACACTTCTTAAGACAGAAGCACTTGCGGCTGCGGCTGCGGCTGCGGCTGCGATTCGAGCCGCGTCGAATATCGACTGTTTATATCCCGGGTCAATAGCCGTTACTTCTAATTTGACCAGTCTTTTTGTTACTTTTTTTGACGGGAAAACGGCCAATTCCCCATGAACTATGCGGCTCCTGATTATTCATACACGAAGTATCGTTCAATGCCAAAAACATCATAAACTACTTATAATTTTGAATTTCCTACATGAACTTTTGAAAATTGGCAAATTCCACCAAAACCCTAAACGGTGTTTGATTTCCGTTAACGGAATCTGACGTGGCTGACACGTGGCTTAATGGTTTGGTGTGGTTTGCGATTAAACCAAAATTTTGGTGGAATTGGCCAATTTTTGAAAGTTTGTGTAGAAAATTCAAAATTATAAATAGTTCATGTAGGAAATTCAATTTTTTTTTTTTAATTGCTGAGACCAAAACGACAATTAAAATGTGCACCAGCCGGGAATCGAACTCGGGTTTGCATCATGATAGGGTAATA
>PKMM01016373.1:797074-827128 GCA_002933915.1 Eutrema heterophyllum | reverse complement strand
AATTTTATATATAATCTTTCACAACTGCAAATCACTTAAAATATGTAAATATGTATATTAATCAGAGCATACAACTTCAGCAGCATACTGCTTCTGCTACTTAGTGCTACTGCTTTACTATCAGTTATACCAATCCAGTCCTAATCAAGAAATCGCACTAAGAGATCTAATTCTAAATATTGACGGGTACATTATTACTTAGTCACGAAATCACTAAGAAAGTCTAATATAAACACACTCGCTTAACAAAAGCTATGGCTACCCCTAATCACCAAAAGTTGATATATCGTTTTAAAGTTAAATAAATACAGACAACCTAAACTCATTTTACACAGTCCGGGTTGCACGAGTTAAATGATGATAGGTGGCACATAGATGGCCCAAGCCATGTAAGATACTCGTTAAAAAAATATTTCTTGTATCGTGTACTGTGCAGAGAGAATAAATGAATAATAAACTCAACTCATTTACCAAGTTCGTCACTTAGGAGGACACAAACAAACATAAAGCATGGCCATCTGCAACACGTACGAAGGATTCATACGTCGATCGTTGGAGGATTGTGATCAGCATGAATGACATGCTTGTACACGATAATGATCACATGTATCAATATGGCCAACATAAAAAAAAAAAAAATGGCCAACATGTCGCCATATTAATACAGCCTGAAAGGCGAAAGCCCATGATGTAGTGACTTTTTATTTTTATATAAAAATAAATAAATCATATTTGTTACGATAAAGGGATCCGTGACTTTTTTTTTGTTTTTAAAGACTTTCTAAAAAAAATCTGATTTGATCATATTTGAAAGAACTCATTTTTCATTTATCATTTTTCACCAATTCTCCTGCACAATAGTGGACGAATGTTTTCCTTTCAAAAAAAAAAAAAAATCCTTTCAAATTTGTTCATTCATTCAATTTTAGTGGGATTAGTTGAATTATTTTTATATACTTTTCAACTTAAATGGTAGAACTTTAGTAGAATGCTTAATTCCATCAACTTTTGTTCAACCTAAATTGTAAAAATTTAGAAGAATGCTTAATTCCACTAATTTTTATTTCTCAATATGCAACTATTTGCACCCTACCGGTAGAATTGTAGACGTCCACAAAATTTGTAACTATCAAAATTATTTACATAAAAAATAATGTAGCACTATTATTTAATTTGATAAAAAAAAATTTTTGCTCAAAATTTTGATAATTTCTTTACACACATGATTAACATTTACAAGTGAAAGCCCACAAATCTTAAATATTTGCACCACATTGTTAATCGTTTCAGCACTATAGAAAAAAAAAGACATCATATCGTTAATTCGTTCTACAATTTTTTTGTTTTTTTTTGTCTTATAATGATAATGATAACATTATTTAATGTATATACTTATTTTTAACAGCCGGCCAAAAAATGTGTATATTTAAAAATAAAATACTAAATAATCATTTGTATTTTGAAAAAATGTCAGTGTTCAAACATGGCCGACTAAAAAGTTCACCATCTCTCCATTTAATTCACAAATTTGTTTATCTCTATCACTTTTGGTTTTGAGTGTGAAATGAGAGATCATTATTTATTTTAGGAGCAAATTCGAAACAAATTGCAAAAATTGAAAAGTCGTAGAAAAAAAAAAAACGAAGAAAAGAAGAAAACCAATTTAGAAAACTGCGCGATTGGAGGGAAAGCCATAGAAGAAACATTTAAGAAGCCAAATAAAAAATAGCTTCGACAAAATTTTCAAGGAAGAAGAATGGGCGTTAATGGTGACAAGGTTTCAGGAGAAGGAACAGCTTCAGATCGGCCGGTTAGAGTCTACGCCGATGGGATCTACGATTTGTTCCACTTCGGTCACGCTCGCGCCATCGAGCAAGCCAAGAAATCGTCAGTAACCTTCAATCTCTGCCTCCATTTTTTTTTTTTTTTTGGTGAATTTTGATTTTTCTTCTATCGATGATTGTTTGCCGGAATCATAGAAATTAGGTTGAGTTTTGCGTTTTCCGGCGCCGGTTTGGGTCAATTTATGATTCAAATTCTAAATTGAAACGAACAATAAATTAGGTTTCCGAACACATATCTGCTCGTTGGATGTTGCAACGACGAAATTACCAACAAATTCAAGGGGAAGACCGTGATGACAGAATCTGAGCGATATGAATCTCTCCGACATTGCAAGTATGTTAATCCTGTGAAAACCACACCCATTGATTCCGGACCGGAGCTTGTTGGATTTGGAAGCCTGTTCATGTTTGATTGAGTTTTTGTTGTAAACAGGTGGGTCGATGAAGTGATTCCAGATGCTCCATGGGTTCTCACCACAGAGTTTCTCGACAAGCATCAGATAGACTACGTAGCTCACGATGCTCTTCCGTAAGAATCGTTAGAAGAAAGAACAAATTGAACATGTTAAATTATGATTTTGTGTTTTTCATCGTTTAAACTGTGTCCGTGATGCTTATTCTCGCAGCTACGCGGATGCTAGTGGAGCTGGAAACGATGTCTATGAGTTTGTGAGTAATCAACATGGAGAGGTTCTTTGTTTGGTGTCTCTTCTGTGATTCATGCTGTTTCTTAGCTGTTTGGGTTTGGTTTTCTGCAGGTAAAGTCGATTGGGAAATTCAAAGAAACTAAACGAACAGAGGGGATATCGACATCAGACATAATCATGAGAATAGTGAAAGATTACAACCAGTATGTGTTGCGTAATCTGGACCGAGGATATTCAAGAGAAGAACTCGGTGTCAGCTTCGTTAAGGCACAGTTTTTTTCCATTTCATCTTTCTTTGTTTCTCCCCCATCTGGTTTCCATCAATAGCCAACATGATAATGGTATATCCAACATGATACACTAACATGTTATGGGCTTGTTTACAACAAACAGGAGAAGAGGCTTAGAGTGAACATGAGCCTGAAGAAACTACAAAAGAAAGTGAGAGAACAGCAAGAAAAGGTGGGAGCCAAGGAATCTATTCTTATTATGCCTCAATGATTTTTCATCCTTTTCCCCTTTGATTTTCTTGATGCCTTGCTTGTGATAGTGAATAGACGGAATGGTTAAGCTGAACAATGGCCACTTGTGTAACTTCTGAATCCTGAATCTTTCTATATTTTCAGATACAAACCGTAGCAAAAACTGCTGGGATGCACCATAATGAGTGGGTTGAAAATGCTGATCGTTGGGTTGCTGGATTCCTTGAAATGTTTGAGGAAGGTTGTCATAAAATGGTAAGCAGGCATCAAAGATGATTAATTCTCAAGCGCTTGTGTGTTTCCATCGCTAACGTATGGTTGCGTATTTCACAGGGAACAGCCATCAGGGATGGGATCCAGCAGCGGCTACTGAGGCAGGAATCAGAAGAGAACCGGCTTTTGCTTCAAAACGGACTCACAATTGTCGAAGACGATGACAACGAACAAATGTCTGATGACAGTGAGTTTGCACAAGGAGAGGAAAAGTATAATGATCATAAAGATTGCTTAAATGTGAGCAACAAAGAGATTGAGGTTGTAAAGAAATGAGAGTTTTTGGATCAAAGTCTAATAGATTCCACAGTTATGGCATTAGGCTTGTTTATTCTGTTAAATTTGAATACAACAAATTCTGTTTCCAATCTCTACTTGTTTCTAAGACTCAAAATGCAGCCACTGATATAGAATCTATGATCAAACACTCCATAAAGTTACATGAAGAGCATAGATAGAAATAGATAAACAAATAAAATAAACGGAAATAAACATATATATTTAATTTGATCCATCAAAGCAAGAACCAACAAACATAAATTCAAATTGAAGTGGTATATTCATTTTTTCAGCATTTGCAGAAGTTGAGAAGCTTGACATCAGAGACTGAATCTCTCTTCTTTTTCGATTTCTTGAAGTGTTTTGAAGCTGCCTTTAGCACACCATCCCATCCCTAAACAATAACCACACAAAATTGAGAAAAAGAAGAGACCAAGAATCATCATCATCAATGTATGTATGTATGTACCTTGGTAGGAATAGCAAAGCAGCCAATTTTAGGAGAATCTTCATTCTTCATTGAAGACATGTCTAGTTTCACTAACTTGCTCTTTTTCTTCTTTTTCATTGACATCTTCATCTTCTTCTTCTTGCCTTGTTGAAACTCTCCGAGCTCAAGGTTCCGACAAACGCAGATGTCGGAGTCCAGATCGGAAGGAGTGGCGTAATTTCGTGGCAAGAGAGGAGACCAGAGAGAGCTCTGTGAGTAATCGAATCCGAAAGCAGAGTTATCTGGAAACTTGCAGAGTAGCTCTCGACACATTATTGGCTGTAAGTATTCGACTACTTTGGTTGTAATAAGTGGAAAATTCTCCTTCTCCTCTTCGTCTTCTTCTTCTTGTTCTTGTAGATTCATTCGCTTCACCATTTTTGTTTACCTCTTTATGTTTTCTGTTTCAGATCTTTTTTTGCTTTTCTGAGTTTCGTTGGGTCCTTTTTATATTTTGGGTGAAAGTATGATGAAGAAGAAAGACGACCGTTGGGGTCGGATGTGGGGCACGTGTTCTCTACTCATTGGATAGTGAAATTTCAACTTTATGTCCGAAAAGTTACCGTTGGAAAACTTAGATTTGGGATCGGCGCAGGAATATATATATATATATATTGTACAATGCGCACAGCCGAATCTAACATCATTAATATTTATTCAGCATATATCATATTAGCGATGATGAATCTGGTGATAACTCTTACCGTTACAATATACAGATTCAATCTAAATTCACCAAGAGCGATTTTGATTATAACGACTTATATAACGATTTTGATTTTTTAAAATTTACAAAAATATATAATTTTCAAATGAAAAATATACTATCTAGTATTTCTATTTCAAAATATAAGATATTTAGTTAAAATATACAGATAAAAAGTTATATATTTTTTTAAAAAAGTTTAAGATTCTTTTTTTTTTTTATGGCAAATCTCATTTATTGAATAACTAATTAAGGGCCGGACTCGCTCTACGGGAAAGTCAGTCCGAAACTGAGTTACAAACGTGTGAAAAAAACAGACCTCGTGCTCATATCCTTTTTGTGGAGAAATCAGCACATACATTATCTACATTGAAGAATCAACAAAATCGAGAAAGAAGAAAATTGACTTTTAAGACAATCAAACTCGTCCAACACACAAAAAACGCCGGCCAATCTTCTGGATCATCTAACATTTTCAAACAATCAGAAAATTAAATAACATGACTTTGGATGTGTGCCATCTTCAATCATTTTAGCTCCAAGACTTCTTTTATCTCTAAAGTAACATGACTTTGGATGAAAACTACCAAAAACACTACAAACTAACCTAAGACTCTCTAGAACATATAAGAACTCACTTAGACACCAAAACATCACAAAAAATTTGTTAAACAAAACGAAAAGACACATGTAAACGAAAGTAAACAATAAAAAGAGGTAAATGGAACACATCACTAATTAGCGCTCTAAACCATAACATTAACAACACTGGGTAACAATGGCACCAAAGGGAATGAAAAAGGAAAAAGAAAAGATAGCTTAAGAGAGAGAGAGAGAGAGTGAAAGATAATGAAAAGACTAGTTTAGAAGTACATGTGTTTTTTTTCTCATATGGTGATACTGATATCAACCAGGTGAAATACAGAAGTTAGCGGACTAACCGAGATGTCTCCGGAGCTAATAGTCCAAAAGAGGGAAACAAGATGAAACACACAAAAAAAATCACAGAGACAACAAAGATACTAAGACTTTAAAATGAGCCCTGAAGACTCGTAAAACGGCTTACCACACTGATTAAAAATCTAAACGAAACAAGAAACCTAACAGAAATCTCTAAAACATGAGATTAATGGTTGAATAGCGGATTTCTCCTTTAAACCTCGTCCCAGAATATCAAGAAACCGACAAAGCTATGAGTGCTATCCGAACAACCTAAAACCGAAAATATTGGGTTAACTTCAAACGGAAATCGGAGATAAAACTTATGCAAGAGCCTATAATTTCTCTAAAGATAATAGAGTGAGCATAGATTAATTATATTGGTTGAATTATTAGAGTAGTGATTATTAAGGGAGATGTATTGGATTAGGGATTTTAGGAGATTTTGGTTTTTTAAAAAAATCTCATGTTATTCAAGTAATGATTTCTAAATGTCTTACCAAATCAAATCATGTGTTATTGACCATGAAATTTAATTTAAAATCATTCAAAATCACTTACAGTCTCTTGTTATTCAATTAACAATTTGTAAAAACCATACCAAATCCACTGTTATTCAAACCTAAATAATTTTTAAAAGAACAAGTGGTGAAAATGATTTCGGTAGATTTTTTACATCCATTTTTTAGTTATAAATAGTGGTCAAGAAATTCATATCTACGGGTGTGATTTGGAGAGACTTCAAAAAAAAAAAAAAAAAAAAGGCGGTCTTCTAAAGCAAACCAGCTCATCCCCTTCTTCTTCTTCTGCAGAAATCTGACTCGAGTTCTCACTATTAATGATTCATGTCGCTTGCTTCTATGTCATCAACAAATCGATTGCTTCTTTTTATAATCAATCGTTTCTGATTATTAAAAGGATTTTCTCTCTCATTGACTCGCGTAAGGTTCGTCGCTGGTCGAGCCATGAGCTCTCAATCGAGTCACAGATTCTTCCAGCTGAGAGAAAACCCTATCATCGGCAATTCGGATTGGATTGTCATCAAAGAAATGACCAAGCCGGGGCTCCAGAAACTTCGACAGATTGCCTCCTCGCGACGACATCATACATGCTCAACGATTCTTGCCATAGCCGAGCTTTCCGTCTTGCAATTGAGAAACCGGTCTGAACCAAATTGACATTGGGTTCTCATTTTGAATCGTCAGATTTTACCAATTTTCTCTAGGTCCCAGTGATTAATTGAGACAGAGAATTGGTGTCTCTTTCTATGAATTTGCTTTTATCGGAAACAATTTCAAGTGAGCGAAATTGACTTGAAATTCTAATGAAGTTCTAATGAAATATTAGGAGTGTTTAAAATGGCTTTTGTAATTTGATTTTTTGACTAGTTTCTTGATCTGCAAAAAAAATATTTAGCATTCAAAAATTTTGTCATTAAAATGGCTTTTGTAATATATTGCTGGATTATCCTTACAACCTTATTAATTAACTTTTAAATCTCTGTAAATTTTTGAAACTTATGAATATGCAAAAACTGAATATAGATATGCTTGCTGCTCCGGCTTGCTCCTCTTCTCCCATTCAGCATGTTGAACTACCTCTTATCCGTAACGCCAATTCGGCTTGGCCTATATATACTTGCTTTCTTCTTGGTTAGGGATGATGGTAATCTAATCAAATCCAGATCTCAATAATCACTATAAGATGTTTAATCGTAATATCAAAAGAATACAGCTTGATACATTGTTCATTCACAGCCAATAACGCTTGCGTTAGTGTATGTTGGAACAACTCTAAAAGACCTTTCTGATGTGACTCACAAGTGGAGCGAATTCTCGCTAAGTCGCTGGGTAAGATCCGCGCGAATAATTTAACTACATTCTCATCTTCTTGTTTCAATCTCTCTTCTCAACCCGTGTTTCGCTATTTGCAGGCTTTCTTGATTTCAAGCCTTGTAGTATCCGGTTGGTTCGAAAGTTCTTAGAATTCATTTTCACCATAATAGAATCGATGTGAACCTGCAAAGGCACAGAAACACTAATGCTTCTCCTCGCTTTCTTTTATCTGTTTCTTTGCAGTGATATTAATGGTCTGTGTTAAACGCAAACACTTGGTGCTAACAGATAAATTTAGAGAGTGTTTTTCTTTTTGTCTATCCAAACCTGCAGATAGCGCTGCGGATTAACATTCATAGCTCCTGGGAAATAAAAGGCGCAGTTCAAAGGCAAGCATAGATTGGGGACAAGGTTTTGGGCACCATCTTTGTCAATAGTCTCTACTACACAACTGGCAAGGCAGTTTCGAGCATTCTAATGGCATAAGTAAGAAACAGTAAAACTAATGGGTTTAGTTAAATATCAATGGGGTTTATGAGTCAAGAGACTTACATCACTCATTAAACCCAAAGTCTTGGCATTTGTTGCTGGTCTCAAGATTCCCCTGGAGAAAGAAGAAGTTGGTTAATTTAAAGCGTCAAGAACAGAATCAGAAGTCTAATTAAGTCTAATATTTATTTGTTTAAAAGACGAGAAAGAAAGTTAAATTATTGAGAGTGTACCTCCTTCGAACCATAAAATTTCCGAAACTCTCGTTGCAGTCTCCCTTCTCCGGTGGAGATGGGTAAGTGGAAGAAGAAGAAGAAGCTGCTGTCTCGGCAACATTTAAGAGCTCTAAACATTCTCTCCAACAATCAGCACCATGCCAAAGTAGCTTCCCTGCATAAAGTAAAAAAAGTCTTATGAAACTAAAATTTTAACTTCAGAGTAACCCATAAAGGGGAAATTTTTCAATTACCTTTAGGGGAATAAGGGTGGAGGAGCCCTCCAGAAACTCCAGAAGCACCACCTCCGATGCCAATTTCATCATATACATCAACACTTAGTCTCAGATCCTTTGGACAGTCCTGCAAAAGAAACACATTTTTGTTAGTTGTTCGCCCAAAATGTTAAACTTTGGACCAAGTACTCGTATCGAATCAACAGAATGAAGTTGAGATTCCGGAAAACTAAGTACCTTAAGAAGGTGCCACGCAACAGAGATTCCAGCAAAACCCGCACCAAGAACGGCGTACCTTTATGCATAAAAAGAAACCCTTTACAAAAATCACAATGCGAAAGAAGAGAAAAACAGAGAAAAACGGAGAACGGAAACTAACCTAAGAGGAGGACGGTTGGGAAGAGAGAAAAGAAGAAGAAGAGACTAAACAAAGGGGAAACACAGAGGTCATGTCCGCCTTAAGATTTATATCGAACCGGTCGTTCTTTTAACACAAAACTCACATCACGGAAGTTTACTACGAATGTAGCATATATCTTGGAATTTTCCTTCATGGTGAGATTCTCATGAGGATTAAATGCACTTGATGGAAAAATAAAGTCAACTTAAGGTTTAAACGAGTTTATCACAAAATAGTCAACTTCATCTCCATCAATCATGTAAAACACAGTATCCTCCTTCCTAGATTCCATCTCAACCTTAGAGTCATCTATCTCATTTAAGATCTTATCTACATCAAGCACATCCCCTAGGTAAGTTTTTTCAAGAAGAGATCTAGATTCTTCAGGCATTGAAAGCTTAAACTCGAGATCATGAACATTCAAATCACATAGATTGTTAATATCAAAACATACTTCATGGTAATCTCTAGCAAGCTTTTCTACTATTAAGGCATCTAGCTTTTGAGTCTCACATATTAAATCATAGCATTCATCAATGAGCACATGAGTATGCAAACTAGAAGCTACATCTTCAATGCAAGGCAAATGACTATCCTCATAATCATATATTTCAAAGGTTGAGTCAAAAATACCTTATATTTGGCATGGTGGAACCCAATAGATTACATCTTTAAGTTCATGAGCTACCATTATCTCGGACATTGTGAGCTCCCTTCCCTCAAGTGCTGCCCGATGTGACATGAGGTTCAAACGGATCATAGCGGCTAGGTCACTCCTTTTCACCGTTGGGTTCTCTTCATGATGCTTATCCAACTCCACTTTTTGTTTTGGTGTGAGTACACTTTCATCAAATGGTGGTTCCACGTATGGCTCATCTTGAATGTATTCATCAAATGTGGCATCCTCTTCTTGTGGCCAATCATTGTAATCCATGGCCATCAACTATAAGAAACAAAAGGAAGAAAATAAAAAGTTAGTAAAAGTCAGTGTCTTAATCTGAACTCTAGTCCAAGACTCGTAGGTAACGCAATTGGTCCCCGGCAACGACGCCAAAAACTTGATACACTCAGAGTGTTAACCCTAAAAGTAACTACTGCAAGAGCACAGCTAATCGAAGTAGTATTCTAGAGATCGAATCCACATAGACTAAGTGAAACACTACGAGAATGCAAGAATAAAGTAAACCTAAGACTAATAAGAGTTGTTTGTGGTTTAATGCAATGAAATAACAAGCTAAATAAAAACAAATTAAACTTATGAATTAAAGGCGTAAGGCTTCAAGGAAATTCGCAGGAACCATGAATTGCAAAACAGAAAATCAGGCAAGGAAAGCATTAAACATCGTTCTCGAACTCAAATCACTATACTAGATCAATCTCTTCCCAGAGTATTAAATCTCTATGTATTAGATATATGAATACTAACTCTCGTTGAATTCAACAACCTAAACATGCATTATAAGCGAGTTTGATAAGTTCACAAAACACAATAACATCAACTCCCGTTGGTTAAGGATATTTTGCTCATATATGTTCTTTCAGGAAATTTAACAAACGCTTTCGGCGTGTAAATACACCTAAGATCAGAAACTAGGTCGCGAGTCAAGTTCCAGCAATAAGATCAACAATAGATGAAGAAACCAATCGATAATTCCCTATCTAACAATCTTAAATTAGCAATTCATGAATTCCCTTGAAAACCCTAAAACCTAACTATAAAATCTACTCACACATAGTTGCAAAGAATAAGCAAAGAGGTATGAGAGAAATCATAAAGAAATTCAATAGATAATAAGAGGGTTCAGAAATCTTCTCCAAATTTGTCAGAAGAGGTTCAGAGATCTTCTCCCAAGCATACAATTGAAAGAGATGAAAGATGTCTAAGAAAAAATAAAGCTTAGCCTCAAAAGTGGCTGAAAAATAAGTATATATATGTTCTGGGTCGAAATAGGTTGAGTTAAGATAATTCTGGGGCAAAATAGAAAATTTAGAAACTGTTTTTTTCGTATGGGAAGTGCATCAATCGATGCAAGGTATGCATCGGTCGATTTGGAAGCTCTTGGAAATTTCTGTCATGTTGCATCAATCGATGCACTCCTTGCATCGATCGATGAGTGCATCAATCGATGCAAGCCTCCATGTTCAGCGCATGATTCTTCTGCGAGGTAGATTGACCTGTCTTCAGTAAATCGGGTATAACTCTTGTTCGCACCGTTGGATTTTCTCCAAACCACTTGGAAATGAAAGATAATTCACAGATATATCTTGTGTCACAATTTCAGCTCGATCTATTGGTGGGAAGACCTTCAACAAATGTCAAACTTCAGACGCTTATGCATGACTCTGCATTCCCAGTTTCACATTTTGCAACCAAAATGCCTTGCTTTCCTCCAAATCAACCTAAAACCTGTAAATATTCGATAAAAGACTCTAAAAACACACTTTGATTCAATAAAAGACTCAAAACCAACATAAAAACATATGTTAGAAAGCGGTAAAAACCAAGTACATCATGTTCGAAGCAGAAATCGAGCCACATGCCGCCGTCTCTCAACCACATGCCGATATCTCTTAGCCACTGGCATCATTCATGCGCGTCCTTGCTGCAGTTACAGATGGTGCACCTCATTGACTGAGTTCTCCTGCATATGCGGCAATGTCAATTTGGTTGGCGTCTTCAACGGATTAATGTATGTTTTATTTTATTAGTTTTAATTAAAGATAAAATTAATTAGTTTAATTTTATTTTTAAAAGTTTTTGGGCTGTGTTTGAAAAAAATTAAGTAGTTGGGCTGTCCAATGATCGCTTGGTCCAGTTCGCTTTTGACTGCGGACAAAATTGGTCTTAGCCCATTTAGACTGCTTTATATTTGGACGTAACCATGACCGGTCCGTAATGATTTGGACTGGCTCACGGACACCCCGCCCAATTGACACCTATAGTTAGACGTCGGTTGAATCATCGCCCCCTTCGCTTACTAACGAGTCTTTAAACATTTTTCGCTGTTTAGCACTAAACAGCCTTTCACTAATTGAGATTAACACTTCATCTACTTTTTATAATGTAAGACGCACATGTTGAAAGAGACAAAAATGTTATTAAAGAGTATAAAAGTCGTAAAATTATTGAAAATAAATGGAAACTTGTCGGTTGATCAACAACTTGTAATAAATGCATTATATTGATCTACAAAGCACAAATGACAACTTGTAAGATGATCTTGCTCACAGCTTGTATATATCCACCCTTTTGACTTCAGATTGGAGACCAAAGTGACTGTAATTTCCTCGACCATTGTTTTCTTCTTTTGACGAAGAAATGGCAGATGTGACCGTGATTTCTTCGAGCATTGTTCAACCCGGTAACATCGGTCAATCGGGTCGGTCAAAGATCCATCTCACTCCATCTGATCTTAACCTTCTCTATCTCATACGATTATGAGATTTTAGCGTAGAGGAACTGGCTAATTTGAGTATTGTGACTTACTCTACGACCTTTGGAACGCTATCGAGAGCCTATGTTAATGTGACGTTACATACTCTTAGGTTTTCAGAAAGGAAAGATATTTTCTGTTTTTATCAAACTCAAAACAAGATAGATCGTTGCTCGTTTTAGTTAGAGTTGGCACGTGTGAATGATGGGGCTGACTTATAAAACTGGCTTACGCGAACACAGACTCGTTACTTCTCCTTCTGTTTAACAATCATCAAGAGAGACTCTTCTCTCTCTCCTTCTCACATCTCCTCTCTCTCTCGCGTAAAGAAAAAGATGGAGACCAAAGATGAACCAAGTGATGACAATGAGCCTTGTTCTGATATTGGCTCAAGCGAGAAGAAGAGATTCGAGGAAAATGCAGCTAAGGATACTCCTGTACTATCGTCATCATCATCATCGGTCTTGGAAGCAGGAACAAACCAAGACTCCATCAAAGAAACCGCAGGGAAGGATGCAGAAGCAAACGATGATGCGGACGCGGAGAAGACGAGAAATTTGAGTGTCGCCTATTCTGACATTCTTGCTGATATGGAAGCGAATCCAAAGATACTTGAGACTGAGGGTAAGAAGATGATTACGTTTCTTGGGTTTCAAGACATAACCCCGCTTGGTTGCAGTTCTGCTGCGTTGCGTCAAATTGATTCCAGTTCGGAGTCGATCGAGATTAAGAATCAAGAGCCAGTCTCTCTCAAAGAAAGGAAACAAGAGGCGATCAAATTAGGAGAATGTTTCTCGCTACAGGCGAACTTCTTGATAAGACAGATGAAGAATTACGCAAGTTTATTGTAGACGCTAATGGAGCGTTGGATGTGAAGGGCATAGTTGTATACAATCTCACAGCGGTTTTCGACGGCCTGAAGAAGAGTGTGAAAGAACAATCGATCAGACCTCGGATTGACCTCACTCAATCGTCTCAAACCATCAAGTTTTTCAAGCTTTTCTCAGAGGCAATCGCACGCCTGGAAGAGGTTATACGCTGCATTCGCAATCTTTCCCGCACGAGAATCTTGGAAGAAGAGCCAGAGAAACTCTCTGCTATAGACCGGGAGATGGAAGATTGCAAAAGAGAGCTCAGGAAGATTGATTTGGCGATCACAGAGGTGAAGCAGCTCCATTTCAATTCCAAACATTCCTTGAGTAGTGATGAGCCTAGAAGATGCACGATTCGGACGGCCAATCTGGAGGAAGCATACTTCGGATTATGGAACTCTCTGTTTCAATCAGGAAGGAAGAGAAAAGCAAGCTACTTTGATTCATTTTGTCCAGACTCAAAAGATAGTGAAGATTCAGTGTGTCAACCCTCGATTCAATAACCTGGAATACTCCTTTGTGCATAGTTGCGTGCGGCTTAAGAAATATCAGTAATCAGTTTCATTGGAGAAATATTATAAAAATAGTTTTGGGTACTCATTAATTGCTACTTTGGTTTCATATTATTTGACTCTAATGAATAATGTGAGGAAGAAGAGTTTAGTGGGAATTTGGTTCTACATGAGATGGAATCGAATCAAACAACCAGAGACTTGTTCAGATTTGAGCAATTGATCCAGGAACGAGAGTTTTTGCTGTGCAGCTTCGCTCTTTCCTTGTTTTCCCTCTCAATTTTGCTGTTTCTCTTTGTTCGTCTTCGTCTTCTTATTTTTTAGCCTTTCTTTCCTTGTTCTGTGTTTGTCTTCAACATCTTTACCTTTTACGAAACTTTTCTTATTTTGTTCGGTGATGGCACAAACTGTAAATTCGAAAACAAGAAGGGTGTTTTCTGTAGTATGTTAGGCCTCTCATTTGAGAGAAAGATGAAGGATCCTAGATACTTTTTTCTAAATATTTTTGTTGTTGTTAATAATCCAAGATTCGTATCAAATTTTCATTTGTTGTATTCACCATTGAATTCTCAATTAGAGACTTTCATCCTCTGTGATTTAGGAGAAGAAAGTTTCCATTGGCCTTTTTGACTTGGAAATTTTTGTAAGGAAGACTTTTAAAACGACGTGAATTATTTGGTTTCCATGAAAGAGACAAATATAAAATCAAAATCACCAAAAAGCATATAACATTCCAGATAACCACATACACACCATAGGTTAAGGAACTAACCCGATACATTAACTATGGAGTCTATAATTCATACATTCGTCTGAATGCATTTTCAGTTTAAGATCAAATACCACCAACGACTTTTTAATTTTTTTTGGATCAAATGTGAATTGAAGTTGTTTCGACTTTTATTACAAAACCATAAAATAGAAAACTACATTTGGACAGGATACACATACATATGCTTCACAAACACTTAAAGAGACTACAAGAGATGGTGTTCAATGGGCACTTCTGGGCTTGTTTCGACGGAACATTGCCATGAGCCACTCGTGTTTGTGTGGAGAGAAGATATGTCCAATCACCAATCCGCAGAACACACCAGGTCCATAGGCTATGGCCGCTGCTATCCAACTAATCACTTGTTCTTCTGGCTCCGACAAATCCTCGGGTTCTTGTGGTGTAGGATTCGGGACATGAGTTTCTCCGCATATATCTTCGAGACCGTAGAGTTTGGGGTTGTCCATGAATACTGAACAATTTTGCCTTTGAAACTGTGTGCCTCGTGGTATTGGACCTTCGAGATTGTTGTGGGAGAAATTCATGGTCGACAGAAAGGAGATGCTGCCAAGATCTCGAGGAATCTGACCTGAAAGCTGATTCCGGGATAGGTCTAGTTCCTCGAGATTTGTCAGATTTGCCAATGACGGAGGTATTTCGCTTGTGAATGCGTTACCTGATAAGTTGAGAAGACGCAATTCCTTCAACAATCCAATGGATTTCGGGATTTCTCCAACAAAATTGTTTCCCGAAAAGTCAATAGCTATGAAGTCTTTTCGGATCAGCTCAAATTCCGTATCGACACCTTTATTCACCATTTCCATCGAAATTTGATGTCTATAGTACGGATCGTCCATGTACATGCCACCAACTTGTTCGGATAATGTGGTCATTTCACGCCAGTGGGAGAAATAGAAAGGTGGCAAAGTTCCAGTGAAGTCATTATGTGAAATATCGATGACTTTTACACTCTGAAACCCAATGGACACATGGGGATGATACAACGGCCCGTAGAATTCGTTTGATCGTAGGATCAAGACATGTAATGACGGCAGAGAACTCAACCAAGATGGAAACTTGTCCTTAATTCTGTTGCCTTTCACATTCAAAATTTGCAAAGATGTGCAGTTGATCAATGATTTTGGAAGTTTTCCCTCCAACTGATTGCCGCTGACGTCAAATAGAAATAGCTGGGTAGCATTAACAAATATCTCAGGAAGAAGAATTCCACTGAAATTGTTGTTCCGCAAATTTAGCACTCTGAGAGCAACAACAGTATTCTTCAAACATTGAGGGATGGAGCCGCTGAAGCTATTGCTGGACAAATCTAAGATTCTAAACATTAACGATCTAAGCTTGCAGATCCAATAGGGTAATGGTCCTCGGAAAGAATTTGAACTAAGATCCAAGTTCTGGATTTGTGTTAAATCGGAAACTTCAAATGATTTTGCAAAACCGCTGAAAGAGTTGCGAGAAAGATACAACTCCCTCATCAGGCCCCCTAAGCAACCTGGTATTTCACCTTTTAACTTATTGTTGGAAAGATCAAGATATTTGAGTTTGACTAACTTTGATATAGATGTGGGGATTGACCTAGTGAAATTGTTGTGGCTAAGATCGAGCGTATCGAGGTTGACTAACTTTGATATAGATGTGGGGATTGACCCAGTGAAATTGTTGCCTCTAAGAACTAAATATCCAAGATTGGGAAATTTTGATATGGATTTGGGGATAGGGCCATCGAATTTGTTTTGATAAAGGTCTAGAGATTGAAGCTTAGAGGACGAAGATATATTACTAAATTCTATAGGTCCCTTGAACTGGTTTATCCACAAACTAACATATGTTAACGAAGGAATCATGAACAAAGATGTAGGAAAAGGCCCGGAAAATGAGTTTCCACCCACATTAAATTCCTCCAAGTTGTGGAATCCACTCATGTCAGGTGGAAGCGTGGATTCGAATTGATTATGGGAAATGCGTAAGAAGGACAAACTGGTTAAATTTACAAGTATAAGAGGGAAATTTTTACCCGTGAATTGATTGCCTGAAATGTCTAAATAGGACAGTTTCGTTAAATTGGCAAATGAAGCCGGAACTTCACCTACTAGAAAATTATCAAAAATTTCCAGATGTGTGAGGTGAGAAAGGTTTCCTAATGAAGAAGGAATTTCTCCATAGAGACCGCAATCGATAAGAGAGAGCTCACGAAGATGCTGGAGCTTGAAAAGACCACTATCTGCTTTCAAAGAGTTGCTGAGAGTGATGTCACTAAGGTCAAGTGAAATAACCTCGCCAGATTTAGCATCACACGTGACACCCCTCCAAAAACAGCAATCACCAATGGTGTTCCATGAACTTAAAGTTGGAAACTCGTGTTTGAACTCGAGAAGAGCATCCCTCTGGTCATGACGGCAAAAGTGGAGCATAGGAGAAGCAAGAGTGTGTAGAACGAGGGAAACCAAGAAGAAGAAATACAAGGTAACAACACCAGAAAAGCAATAAGATTGGCTTGGAATCATCATTACCTTTTTTTTCTTTTGTGTTTGTGTGGAAGTGATATGTTTTTATGCTGCTATTTATAAAAAAGAAAGAAAACAAAAACTCTATTTGTCTTGACTTTGGTAAGTCTTGCGTCAAGTCGTCGGATTCGGTTGGTTTTTCTTGACGGTGGGGTTTATGTGACTTTGTTAGTTCATTCACCACCTTAGCTCCTGTAATTTCCCAGGTTTTCTCTCTTTGTTTTCAAATCGATCCCTTAACTTCCAATTCCACTAAAATAACTCTGATCGCATCTCCCTAATTTTCACACTTTTTCATATTGTGCCCCAAACGTTTGATTTATTTCATACTAAACACATATCGGCCTCTGCTTCTTTATTTTTTTTTTTTGAGTTTAGTGGAAGCACTGAACCTGTTCGACGAAATGCCCGTGAGAGATATTTTTTATTTGATAGCTTGTTTTTTTTTTTTAAACATCATGTTTTATTATTTCAGCGGATACAATTGTGACTCAATCACAACATTTTTTGGAAAGAGATTACACTAAGTGTAAAGCATAAAATACAATAGACTAGAAGGCAATCGAATCTTCCGCTTCGATCACAATGGAAAAAAGATAGACTTGTACTAAAACTAGCCACGCCCACCTCTTCCCCGACCTCGGTGATAGCTTGTTTTATCGAAATGCCCAACAAGAGATATTGTATTTACAGTGTAAATGCCTCTGAAGAAATATCATTTCTTTGATCATATCTGCCGTTGGTTTCTAGCTCATCGGAAGGCACATTGTACTTGTTTACAGAGTAGTTAAACCAACAGATTTATTCATTTTTGAAGGAGAGAACTAGCAGCTGGTGGGATTTATTCACTTTTGGATATATCGGTTTAGTAATGAAACATGGCTCGATGAAGCAGCTCGAATTTGAAAATCTACTTCCACTTCCACCTGATATGGATCCTTCTACATGTTGTGAGACTTTATTGAGATGCTGGCAACTTCAAGAGTGCAATAATTGCTCACATCCATCACTATTCTGGTCAATTTCTGGTGTGTATGGATGGCCATATTTACGTCTTGGACTCTTGAAGGTACACATTTGCTTATTTGACTTTCTGGTAATCTTTGTTAATATTGCTACTGAAAAACATAAATTTTGGCAGGTGTTCAATGATTGCATCGGCTTTGGAGGCCCCTTATTGCTCAACAGACTTATCAAGTATCTTGAAAAAAGTCTAGATCCTTCATAAATATTTGTTATATATATATGATTACTGATGGAATATTTGACACTCTGTCTAACTTTAAGTAAATATACTGCCGATTGTGTTTGAAGTGTACCAATAGTTAAAGGCATTTCTGATATATGCTGCATGTCTTGTAGGTCCTTTCTTGATACACAATACACAATTCGTCTTTCAAAGCTTAAACTGAAGCTCCGATCTAGTATAATGAGTGTCATCTACAGGAAGGTAAAACATGTGAAAAGTGAAAACTGATATTGTAAGTGGTAATGGTTCCTTAATTTCCTTGAAACTAACCCGTCTGAAGTAAACTAGTTTCTTTTTTAACATCGGAAGTGAACTAGTTATCAAACAGAGTTTGTATATAATATGGGTTCTGGAACTTGTATCTGAAATCTTCAGGTTTTTGTTATTCTTTTTCTATTTACTTCAGCGAGTATTCAGTTCATGATATCTAAATCTCCTAGCCATTACTACAAACTGAGAGGCTCCTTTTGAGGATATTATACGATAGATAGTTACTTGGTGTATCAAACATTTTGGTTCTTTGGTAAAAGATGTTTTGTTTAAGAAGTTATATTGTATGCAGTGTTTGTGGGTGAACACAGCAAACCGGTAGGATTTTCTGAGGGCGAGATTCAAACATTTATGTCGGTAGATGCTGACCGCATTGTCAATTTGTGCAACAGTTTGCATGATATGTGGAGGTAACAACATCTGTTTGTGAACAGTGAACGTGTTAGTATCCGATATTGAGCATAAATAAAATGGTCACTCTTTCAATCTCATTCGACATATTTATCTCAGCCTGCCTCTGCAAATTGGGTTAGCTTTGTATCTTTTGTATACTCAAGTCAAGTTTGCTTTTCTGTCTGGACTTGCAATTACCATCTTACTGATACCAGGTACGAGCTTACGAGCCTACATTACAATTCCTAAAATCTGGAATGTCCTCTTTTCTCATGTACTCTACTTTCAGTCAATAAATGGATATCTGTGCGGATTGCGTCTGCAACAGAGAAAATGATGAAGTTAAAAGATGAGAGGTATGATGTCTTGTATTTCTCTATTCTATTTCTATTCAAGGGCAGTGTTTAGTTCTGCCACCGGTAAGTTTATTAAGTGTAATCCGATGGGGGATTCGAGTTGTATTTTCTCAAATTGTAAAAGATTTTGTTATCTATCAGGATTAGAAAGACAGGAGAGCTTCTACAAACATCCGCACACTAAAAATGTATGGGTGGGATAACTGGTTTGCTAATTGGTTGGAGAAAATAAGAGCCACCGAAGTGACTCACCTAGCGGTTTCATTTTCAAATCCCTCCTTTTGCTACTGAAGCTGTCGTCCTAACAGAGATTTTCTCTATCTCCAAGTGTTTTGTATTAACAGTTAAGTCTTTGTTTGGCTTTTCCAGGCGCGGAAGTATTTGGATGCTTGGTGTGTTTTCTTTTCAGCAACGACACCAACTCTTTTTTCTCTTTGCACTTTTGGTCTCTTTGCACTGATGGGTCATCAACTTGATGCGGCTACGGTAGTTTTTGAATCATTTTCAATTATGTTTCTGATTCAAGTAGAAAAACATGTCTTAGCAATCTGATACTTGAATTGCTTTTTTTCAGGTTTTTACTTGTCTTGCTTTGTTTAATAGCTTAATCTCTCCATTAAACTCGTTTCCATGGGTCATCAATGGCCTCATTGACGTAAGCTTATCTTTCAATCATGTTGGATTCTGAGAGTTGCATCTTTATCTACCATTTTCGTTAATAGTTTTTTGTAACCTTGTCACAGGCCTTTATATCCACCATGCGTGTGAGCAAGTTTATGAGTTGTTTGGAGCATAGTAAAGATTCCTCTATAGATTCTGGTTTGATCTCTGAAGACTTAGCTGTGTTTGTCGAAGACGCATCTTGTATTTGGTCAAATAACGTTGAAGAGGAACATAACTTGACAATAAAACATGTAAGCCTAAGAGTGCCGAGGGGATCATTTGTCGCAATTATCGGTGAGGTATAGAACTCGTCCCCACCTTTGTTTATATTATTATTATCTCTTTCTATATTTGTAGTATCATTCATCTATGATTTGGTGTCTCATATAGATGTCTTTTCATGTTTGGAACTGTTTTGTGCTTTCCTTCATTTTCAGGTTGGTTCAGGTAAAACATCTTTGTTGAATTCACTATTAGGTGAAATGCAGTGTGTTCATGGATCAATAATATTAAATGGGTCGGTGGCATACGTTCCACAGGTTTGTAAACTGATCAAATACTTTCTATGATTCTTTTCTTTTGTTGGTTTCAACTTTGAGAAGTCTTTACATTTACCTCACTCAAATGCAAGGTCCCATGGATTTTATCTGGAACTTTACGCGGAAATATTTTATTTGGGAAGAATTTTGACTCCAAAAGGTTAAGTAAATCGCTTCATCAATACATTTATGTTCTACTCTTAAAAATTTTGTTCTACATTGGTCGAGTTTACATATACACAAAGATACTTTCTGGTGTATTTTATATCGGAAATGCAGAGTTTTGATCTTTTTTGTAACTCTGTTAAACTAAGTATTTCGACACACTAAGTGCTTGCGCACTAGATGTTGATATTTCACTTATGGTCGGAGGTGACATGGCATTTATAGGCGATAAAGGAGTAAACTTATCTGGAGGACAGAGAGCTCGTCTTGCTTTGGCCAGGTTTGATTTCTCTCTTATGCTCTTTCACCATCTATAGATTTAGTGCTGTGTTTCTGATGATTGTGTGCGCATAATCAACAGGGCTATATATCATGGTTCAGACATGTATCTGCTTGATGATGTACTCAGTGCAGTGGATTCACAAGTAGGCTGTTGGATTTTGCAAAGAGCACTTGTGGGTCCTCTGTTGGACAAAAAGACTCGCATTATGTGCACTCACAACATTCAGGTTTCAAATCTCTCCTACAATGCAAATTTATCAAGATTCAATGTATGTTGTTGGGATCAAGTATTCCACATTCCGTCCGGTGTCTTGTTAAGGAGTGGTTTGTTGTCTAAATGAAGCCTAATAACTCATCATTTTCCAAAAATGTATCATAGAGGATTGATTTAATGACACCTATATCATTTTTTTTCTCATACCGTAACGCTGTTTCTATTATGGCAGGGGATATCTTGTGCAGAAATGGTTGTTGTGATGGACAAAGGAAAAGTGAAATGGTCAGGAACTGTTACCGATATACCCAGATCCATCTCTCCAACATTTTCTTTATCCAATGAATTTGATATATTATCCTCAAAACAGTTGACCAAAAGAAAAGAATCTATTTCTATCAAGAAAGATGATGTAGATGAAGTTAGTGAAGCTGCAGATATTGTCAAAGTGGAGGAGAGAAAAGAGGGCCGAGTTGAAGTAACGGTTTATAGGTAAACAATTTGCTTAACCATGTCTTCTTTTCTGGCTTATATAGAAGTAACTAACTGTTATCTGTTTTTGCAGGAACTACGCTGTGTTTTCTGGTTGGTTCATTACAATTGTAATATTGGTTTCTGCGGTTTTGATGCAAGCTTCCCGTAATGAGAATGATTTATGGCTATCATGAGATTTAACTCTGTTTCTCTACGTTATCGAGTTAAATTACTACTAATCTTGCAGATGGTTCTCTGTATCTTTTGCATCATTAACTCAATATTAACCTTGGTGAGGGCATTCTCGTTTGCGTTTGGAGGACTAAAAGCAGCAATGCGTGTTCATAGCGCCTTAATCTGTAAGCTTATTAATGCACCTACACAGTTCTTTGATCAGACACCAAGTGGAAGAATACTTAACAGGTTAGAGACAAGAGAACTCTTTGGATTATGTGTATTATTGTTCTTCATCTTGACCTCGTTTTTGGTTCCTCTGTTCAGGTTTTCCTCTGATCTATATACAATCGATGACTCTCTCCCTTTTATTCTCAACATTCTTCTAGCAAATTTTGTTGGCTTGTTAGGGATTGTTGTAGTATTGTCTTATGTTCAGGTTTGGTCACAAATCCTCTCTCCTTTCTTACACGTCTAAGTAATATTCTTCTGTTTTGTTGGACATGAGTTGCTAAAATTACTATATTATATGTGTACAGGTTCTATTCCTGCTTCTGCTTCTGCCATTTTGGTACGTATACAGCAAGCTTCAGGTACTTCTGCCTCCTGTGGTATTACAAATTAGCTACTCTGATTATACAACTGCTTTTATCTAATCTGACTATTTGGTTTTCTCTAAGTAAAAAAAGAGGAGTCGAAAGTTTTTACTAACTGAAGATTGTTTCAGTTCTTCTACAGGTCAACATCAAGGGAACTACGAAGGTTGGACAGTGTTTCACGATCACCAATCTATGCATCCTTCACGGAGACGCTTGATGGATCATCAACTATCAGGGCTTTTAAGTCTGAGGTAGTTTTGGTTCTGCTTCTAGAGGATTTGTTCTTATGATTGAGTTATTTCCAATCGTTTTGATTGAATGAATGTCAGGTTTTGCTTCTCCACAAATTGACAAACCTGTTTGCTAATTCCGGTTTAATTATGCATGACAGGAGCATTTCATATCTAGATTTATCGATCACTTGACATTATACCAGCGGACTTCTTACTCAGAGATAATTGCAAGCTTGTGGCTCTCCTTGCGTCTTCAGGTACACTAAGACATTAAATTCCCCAGGCCCAAATCTATATTGTGTAGCTTTCTTTTGGAGTTTAAGATCATTGTCATTCATGTTTAGTTTCGTGTGATCTGCAATAAATGAGTATGGAAATCTCTAAAAGCCTTTGATCACTCGAGTTAATTGGTGCAGTTGTTAGGAGCAATGATTGTCTTATTTGTCGCTGTAATGGCTGTTATCGGCTCCCGGGGAAACTTTCCAATCAGTTTTGGTACACCTGGATTGGTAAGGAATTGCAGATTCCATAAATTTTTATGGCAAGTGAAAGCATAAAAAAATACTATTTGAATCACAGGTGGGATTGGCGCTCTCATATGCAGCTCCACTGGTTTCTCTGTTAGGAAGCTTCTTGACAAGTTTTACCGAAACAGAGAAGGAAATGGTTTCTGTTGAAAGGGTTCTCCAGGTAATGATTCTGATTGATTAATTACTTGTCATTGTGTTAGTGTTACTAATACGTGAACCATGCTCTCTTTTGTGAATAGTACATGGATGTGCCTCAAGAAGAAGTTTCCAGTTGCCAATCTCTCAACGGTAAGTGGCCGGTTCAAGGATTGGTTGAGTTTCATAATGTTACAATGAGGTACATCTCAGCTCTGCCTCCGGCGCTCAACCACATTTCTTTTACAATCCAAGGAGGAATGCAGGTACATGTATTGCTGAGCAGTAGTCTGTAAACAGTGAGTTTTTCTGTCTTATGAAAGAACAATTTTGTTTTTTTTTTCAATCAGGTGGGAGTAATCGGAAGAACTGGTGCCGGCAAATCTTCGATCTTGAATGCCCTTTTCCGGCTTACCCCTGTTTGTGGTGGACATATAATGGTGGATGGAGTTAACATAAACCATCTTCCAATTAGAGAGCTTCGTTCTCGCCTTGCTGTTGTTCCTCAGAGCCCTTTTCTGTTTCAAGGATCATTGAGGTGAGGACGTTACTCATATTGCATTCAATAATCAGGATCTTCCTTGCTGTTTCCATGATTAAAAGTTGCGGTTCTCATAGGGATAACCTTGATCCTCTTGGGTTGAGTGAGGATTGGAGAATCTGGGAGATCCTAGAGAAGTGTAAAGTTAAGGCAGAAGTAGAAAGTGCAGGAGGGTTAGATTCGAATGTAAAGGAATCTGGATGTTCCTTCTCTATTGGGCAGAGACAGCTTCTGTGCCTTGCACGTGCTCTACTCAAGTCATCTAAGATCCTATGCCTTGATGAATGCACGGCCAACATCGATGTTAACACAGCTTCCCTTCTGCGCAACACAATCTCCAGTGAATGCAAAGGCGTAACCATCATTACCATTGCTCACCGCATTTCAACGGTTCTTGATTTGGACAGCATCTTAATTCTTGATCGCGGAATCCTCGTTGAACAAGGAAAACCACAACATCTTCTGCAAGATGACTCCTCAACTTTCTCAAGCTTTGTTAGAGCTTCAAAGTGAACTGTTGTTAGGATCTTGTAGCTGTAACTTCCCATCTTGGCTATAAAACACCATGTGTTCATGTTTTAATAATACTATTAGAAAGAAAATGATTCAGAACTAGTTTCACTTATAGTAGACTTGTTTGAGTGTCATTTATGTGTTCTGTTTTCCATCATAAAACATTACACAAAAATTTCTTCTTACACAAATTCATTTATTGACTGTTTTTCTTCCAAGAAGTTAGTTCAAAAGGAATTAGTTCTTCCTCGCAACATAAAACAGCTTTAGCCATGAGTTTCCCGAGCCAACCATGATAGAGTAGTCCCCTTGATCCTAACCCACCAAATAACCAGAATTTGCAAGATTCACCTGCGGCCGCACCTATGAGCTGATTTATACATCCCAAGAGCGGCAGTGACCCATGGCTTGTGACAGGTGGCATTGCTCTCAAGCCCGCCCTTGCTCCTGCAAACTCCCATTTCTCTATGTCTGGATAAACTGCATTCGCCTTCGGAAGAAGCTCGGCGAGAGCTCTTGAAGCTTCCTCTGCTGAGACATCCGATGAATAGTTTCTTGATTGCCATTCCCATGTGGATCCCATGTGTAGATCACGAGGTCCCTGAACCGCGAGCCATGCATCTGACAAGATCGAAGGTCCACCTTCCGGGTAACTTCCCCTGCCAGTAGAAAGTTCAACAAAGGAAATTTTTTTCACCAGGACGAAATAACGCGCCAGTAAACCAATGAATAAGACATGTTGTTGAGCTAGAAGTGTACAATTGAATGAGGATGTAAAGTTGACATCAGGGAGAAAAGATTTCAGATATGAAAGAAAATACAAGGAATGGATAACTATAGGCTCAATGTCTCTAAAACCCTTAAAAGTTATTGAGCACAGAGAAGAATTACCTGGCACCCTCGTGTAACTGCAAATGAGTAATGACACCTCGGCATGTCCTTAAAGGGAGCTTTCCAGTAAGCCCAGGAAGAAAGTCTACCTTGGATCCAAGACATATTACAACAGCATCGTATTCTCCTACAGATAACAACACGAGAGCTATTCATACTAAAATTTCTGAGAATACGGGCGAGGACCTAAGAGCAAAAGCATGGATACTCTACTCATGCATTGTTAACGGCTATCTAAATTGTGTTCATGGACTCGCATAAAGTTTTCAGATCAGAATCATCAAGAAATAAGTTTATCACATCAGTTTAGGGGCCAGTCCAATATATAAGAATATTGTTCAAATAGCAAGAGCAAAGGATGAGAAACCTGAGAAAATCATTCACCTTCAAGTTCTAGCACATCAACTATAGATTTCTTCACCAAAGTTATGGTTTTGCTTCCAAGTGATGCTCTTGCTGAGTTCTGGCATGCTAGAAAGAGTGCCTACAGAAGGGAGAAAAACTCAAGTAAAGATAAACGCAAACACTTGGTGCTAACAGATAAATTCAGAGAGTGTTTTTCTTTATGTCTATCCAAACCTGCAGATAGCGCTGCGGATTAACATTCATAGCTCCTGGGAGATAAAAGGCGCAGTTCAAAGGCAAGCATAGATTGGGGACAAGGTTTTGGGCACCATCTTTGTCAATAGTCTCTACTACACAACTGGCAAGGCAGTTTCGAGCATTCTAATGGCATAAGTAAGAAACAGTAAAACTAATGGGTTTAGTTAAATATCAATGGGGTTTATGAGTCAAAGAGAGCTTACATCACTCATCAAACCCAAAGTCTTGGCATTTGTTGCTGGTCTCAAGATTCCCCTGGAGCAAGAAGAAGTTGGTTAATTTAAAGCGTCAAGAACAGAATCAGAAGTCTATGAATTCTTCCTCCATAAGAAAGTTAAATTATTGAGAGTGTACCTCCTTCGAACCATAAAATTTCCGAAACTCTCGCTGCAGTCTTCCTTCTCCGGTGGAGATGGGTAAGTGGAAGAAGAAGAAGCTGCTGTCTCGGAAACATTTAAGAGCTCTAAACATTCTCTCCAACAATCAGCACCATGCCAAAGTAGCTTCCCTGCATAAAAACTAAAATTTTAAGTTGAGAGTAACCATAAAGGGGCAATTTTTTCAACTACCTTTAGGAGAATAAGGGTGGAGGAGCCCTCCAGAAACTCCAGAAGCACCACCTCCGATGCCAATTTCATCATATACATCAACACTTAGTCTCAGATCCTTTGGACAGTCCTGCAAAAGAAACACATTTCTGTTAAATTTTGGACGGTATTGAATCAACAAAATGAAGTTGAGATTCCGGAAAAGTAAGTACCTTAAGAAGGTGCCACGCAACAGAGATTCCAGCAAAACCCGCACCAAGCACGGCGTACCTTGATGCATAAGAAGGAACCCATTCAGAAAATCACAATGCGAAAGATGAGAGAAAAACAGAGGAGAACGAAAGTAACCTAAGAGGAGGACGGTTGGGAAGAGAGAAAGACCCCGAAGAAGAAGAAGAAGAAGAGACCAAACAAAGGGGAAACACAGAGGTCATGTCCGCCTTAAGATTTGGTACCCAACGCAAAGTTTTTATTTGATTATTTCGTTCTTAACCGGTCAACGATGAACCGGTCAAATTACCAATTTATGTCGTTCTTTTCTGATTCTTTTTAGTGGTTAACGCTCCTTTCTCAAAATGCAGTCACAGTCTTGGAACGGTCGTTAGCTTTCTGATACAGAAGAAGAAGAGCCAAAGACACTTTCACTTTCAGTTCTAAATTCTACTATAGAGGATTAATTGCAATGGACGGTTGATGAAAGATGAATGTGGCCATCGCAAATGTATGTATGTAGAATTCGTTTGACGGCAAAGAGAGGAATGCCAAAAGGCAAAAGGCTTGGAATGGCTCAGGGACTTAGTGTTTGTTGAATCTATGGAACTCTCTGTTTTACTCACTCGAAAGCTGAAGCCAAGAAAGCAAGGGACATAATAGATTGTGTGATCCTAGGTCTCAAAACTTTGACAGTGAAATCACATTTGTTCTTAAAAACCAAACTTTTCTTGGTTTAGACTGGTTTGCTAATTATTTTTGCCTTAACCAATAGGAATTTGGGGTAAAACGATTTTGTCTAACACTTTCTTTATTCCAAAGATTTTGTCTAACTTTTTCTTTTATGTCGGCCAAAATTATAAGATGGACAAACATCTTTAATANCACAAACTTGGATCGATCGATCCCAAACATCGAAGATTTCCCATACCGACCTACAAAGTCAGATCGATCGATCTCATATTTTTGGGGGATCGATCCTCTGGATCGATCGATCCCCTATGTTGACCATTTTCTGGGCCGAAACCACCCGAAGTGCTCTAAAGATCGACTCAGAAGAACGGTTTCCATTCGGATTTAGCTTCAGTGGTCTTCATGAAAGTTGTCGATATTTGAGTTAGCTTTCCAATGGAGGTGGTTTCAAGTCATTCTGAGCAGTGGTACGAGAGTTATGGCGGATTTAGTGAAGACGTATCAAACCGAAAACTAGTCTCCTAAAACAGTGTAAAAACGTCACTTTNTTAATGTTTTTGAATACCTTCCAGCGTTACAAGTTTGGGCTATTTCGAACTATTAGTCCTTCCGGGTTTCTTCCCGAATACATCTATTTTCCAGTTGATGTATTTAGAATTTTCGTTAAATTCTAATCATAATAAATTGTGATTCTAATATTTATTTCCAGGAAAGCTCGCGGAAGTCTTTGAGATAGTGATTAGGAAGAAGGAGAACAAGGAGCATCATAATGTGGACCTTCCTGAATCTATTCGGTTTGATAATTACATTCCTCTCTGCGTAGATGCAATTCAAATCTTGGGAAAGATTGTGTGGGATCTGAGAAGTAACCAATGTGAAAGACTCAAGCTTTCTGATTTGGATTCTATGTTTGAAGATTTCCATAAAGTTTTGATGAAGATAGAGCTGAAGCTGGCAGAGATGAAGCAGCGGATATACAGATCGGTTTCGAAGTCAGAGAGGTTTGATAGTTTGCTCAGAAGAAAGCTTATGAAGAGGGTCAATGCTGATTATAGATTTGGGAGATCGGTGATTGGATCTTACTTAGTTGAGACATGGAAGTCTCTGTTTCAAGCGGAGGCATTACATGCTCAAGAGAAAAAAAGAATGATTCGAAGCATGATTCTGGATTTTTAGTGTTCTTGGACCCGAGATTTTTTTTCTAGAATTTGATTGGTGGACTTTGTGTGTATATGTTTTGTTTTGTTTTTTTTTCTTGTTTAATAGAAATAAAAAAATGTAGATGCTTACACTCAACATGAACGAAAAACAGGAGCAATTCACGTATTACTTGATACGGACGACTTCCGTTTTTCCGCCGGACCACGGCTCTTGACATCCGATCGAGCTACGAGCACGAGTAGGTAGGCGGCATCTGTCTTTTTTTTGTTGAAGTTGAGTCATTTCCTTTCCTAAGACGGCTCCTCTTATTCTACGATAATCCAGCAGCAGCTGTCCGAGTCCGCGCTAAATTGAAAATGAAATGATTAGGTGTTACAAATTGCGTAAACAATTGATCGACCTAAAAGCTTGGTCACATGGCAAAAAAAGAGAAAAAGTATGGAATCAAATTCAATCGGTATTGAAACGATACCGAAACTGTGAAACAACATATGTCGAGTAGCGATAAAAGCTTGAAAACCCGATAGAAATATGAGATCGAAATATGGTCGAATGGAGGATAGCCAAAGAAAGGACCGGGAGACAGTTTTAGTTATAATCATGAATCTGACAAACAAAACCATCCCATGTTATCTAAAACGGAAACCTTGATGCAAACCCGACGAATTACCAACATGCTAAGCTCGAGCTATGTATAATGTCAATTTTATTTGATTTGATATATGTTTAAACTTTTTTTTTGTTTTTACTGGAAATCTCATATATTGATTACTAAAAAGAGAATGGACTTTTTTCCGAAAAGGAGCCGATCCGGAATCGAGTTACTAACATAAGAAAATAGCAAATCTCATGCTTTTGCGCGCTACGCTATAAATTTAAACTTATCTAAGTAGTTGTAAGTTGTAACCATATTTGTTTCATAATTTAGAAAATGTATTATCACAATAATTACTTAACATTTTATAAATACTTCATTTTTATGTATTTCAAAATTGTCTAATATTTCGATTCTTATATCGATTTGTTTGACCAATTACCAATACCGATTAAAAATAAGGGTGTGAAAAAAAAGCCTAAAGCTGAAAAACCAAATGGAACGGAAGTATAATATTTAAACATATCAAACCAAAGTTTGTTTATAAATCAGTTGTTTTTTTTTAAATTTCCAATCCAAAAATTTAAAACTGAAACGAGTTTTAGTTTAACAGAACCAAATCGAAACAAATAAATTAAAACTCGTTATAATAATAATATATATAGTAAAAATCAATTAAAACTTTGCAGTAATTCAAAAATAAAATACCAAAAAGTATTCAATTTTTAAACTTTTATGAATGAAAACTAATGTTAAAGAAAAATGAAAACTAATGTTGTCTTTAATTTTGTCATTGATGATAATTTTTGCTACCACGGACGTTCAGTTGAAATAATGAAATGTATGAGATTCTTGCTAGTTAAACTAAAGATGACTTGTGTTTATTGAGTGGGTATTCACCTATTCGGTTAACTGTGAGTGTTTTTTGTACCTAATACTTATAAAATCATGTTTTAAATTCAAAATTGTGTATACCATAAAATTAGTTTCCCAATTGGGTCAAAAACCAAAACTGGATTCGAAATTAGCAAACTAACCAAGCCAAATCTTTATTGTTGCCGTTGTTATGAGTAAAG
>PKMM01016373.1:736929-795734 GCA_002933915.1 Eutrema heterophyllum | reverse complement strand
CTCTGATCTATATACAATCGATGACTCTCTCCCGTTTATTCTCAACATTCTTCTAGCAAATTTTGTTGGCTTGTTAGGGATTGTTGTAGTATTGTCTTATGTTCAGGTTTGGTCACAAATCCTCTCTCCTTTCTTACACGTCTAAGTAATATTCTTCTGTTTTGTTGGACATGAGTTGCTAAAATTACTATATTATATGTGTACAGGTTCTATTCCTGCTTCTGCTTCTGCCATTTTGGTACGTATACAGCAAGCTTCAGGTACTTCTGCCTCCTGTGGTATTACAAATTAGCTACTCTGATTATACAACTGCTTTTATCTAATCTGACTATTTGGTTTTCTCTAAGTAAAAAAAGAGGAGTCGAAAGTTTTTACTAACTGAAGATTGTTTCAGTTCTTCTACAGGTCAACATCAAGGGAACTACGAAGGTTGGACAGTGTTTCACGATCACCAATCTATGCATCCTTCACGGAGACGCTTGATGGATCATCAACTATCAGGGCTTTTAAGTCTGAGGTAGTTTTGGTTCTGCTTCTAGAGGATTTGTTCTTATGATTGAGTTATTTCCAATCGTTTTGATTGAATGAATGTCAGGTTTTGCTTCTCCACAAATTGACAAACCTGTTTGCTAATTCCGGTTTAATTATGCATGACAGGAGCATTTCGTATCTAGATTTATCGATCACTTGACATTATACCAGCGGACTTCTTACTCAGAGATAATTGCAAGCTTGTGGCTCTCCTTGCGTCTTCAGGTACACTAAGACATTAAATTCCCCAGGCCCAAATCTATATTGTGTAGCTTTCTTTTGGAGTTTAAGATCATGGTCATTCATGTTTAGTTTCGTGTGATCTGCAATAAATGAGTATGGAAATCTCTAAAAGCCTTTGATCACTCGAGTTTTTCTGTCTTATGAAAGAACAATTTTGTTTTTTGGGGTGTAATTTGCCTTTGTTGGCTTTACTTCCCTTTTTCGGGTTAAGTTTTGTGAGATTTTATGGGCTTTGTTTCCGAGGAAATTTGTTTTTCAGTAGTTTTCGAGAATATTAATTTTTTCCGCCGAATTTATATTTTGCAATGTATCCTACAATGTATCATTCAAGGTTCAATAAGAATTCTACAATAGAAAAACAAACCAAAATATATCTACCAAAAAAAAAAAAAACAAAAAACAAAAAATATACAAAATCGGAAGAACTGGTGCCGGCAAATCTTCGATCTTGAATGCCCTTTTCCGGCTTACCCCTATTTGTGGTGGACATATAATGGTGGATGGAGTTAACATAAACCATCTTCCAATTAGAGAGCTTCGTTCTCGCCTCGCTGTTGTTCCTCAGAGCCCCTTTCTGTTTCAAGGATCATTGAGGTGAGGACTTTACTCATATTGCATTCAATAATCAGGATCTTGCTTGCAGTTTCCATGATAAAAATATTGCGGTTCTCATAGGGATAACCTTGATCCTCTTGGGTTGAGTGAGGATTGGAGAATCTGGGAGATCCTAGAGAAGTGTAAAGTTAAGCTTTAGCAGAGCAAGGAGGAGACATGAACGGAGTGGTTGCAGAGTCGCCGGAGCTGAACGTTACGGCTGATGCTCCGGCGGATTTAAATGAGCCTCTATTAATAAAGATAGATTCTCAACAATCTCAGGACCAAGAAAACCATAGTCATTAAAGAAGCTGCTGGTTAATTACTTTGTATAATAATATTTTTATCTTTAACTTACAAAGCTTAGGTTCTTTGGGCAAAAGAGTCGGCCGTTAATGCACAGATGATATATATCGCTGTAGTTTTTCGTTTTCTTGGTTTTGTTTTTGTATAATAACATAGATTAATAAATTATTTAAAAAGATTTTTTCCTTCGTCCCTAACTTTGAGATATTTTTTATTTTATTATTGTATGTAACAAGGGTGCATTCATCAATCACGGCATAAACTTTGAAATATTGTTGACATCTACAATTTGTGGAAACATTCTAAACATAAACATACCACGATTGAAATTCAATACATTAACTAAGGTATATTACATAGTAGTTGAACTTTTCTATGTATATATATATATATAGATTTTCTATCTCACGGAGAAATATGGATTTTCGAAAGCGTGACGTAGTTTTATACTAGATTTTAGCAGGAAGAACTTTGGCATGTTTCTTTCATTAATAGAAGAATTGTTTATAAGAAATATAAACGGTCAAGTCCCTTCGAGAACATCCGTTATAAAAAAAATTTGGGAAAAGAAAATTTCCAAAATTTTGAATGCCAAATTGATCGAGAAAAATAAATTATTTTGCAGATCAAGAAACTAGTCAAAAATTATAGTTGTTTCATTATTTTGCAGATAAATTAATGTCGTAAAGTGGTCCTTTTAAGAGAACTTCTACCCCACAACAGTCCATGGACATGTCCCGGTGACCGTGTTTTCTTCGATGCATCGGTCATTTGGGGATTGGTCGGACCAAAACGGATCTTTGGCTCTCAAGGAAACTACGCTGCCATGAATTGTTTTTTCCTTGGTGGTGCGATAGGACCGGTAATAGTGTGGTNAAATCCAGAGGAAATATGACGTCAAAATTTTTTTTTAAATAAAAGCTAAATATTAAGTTATCGAAATGGTAGAAAATAATATAATGCTATTGATTCATGTTGATAAGTGGTCGAAGGATTCATTAAAGAATTAGAAAACCATGGTAAAGTATCTTCCCTATAAGTTTAATCATGGTCGATCGTTATAAACGTTTTAATTTTAAAAATATCCGATTCCTTACACATTCTGAAGATTAGTTTGGATTTCAATTTTAGATCCCAATTTTTTATTCTCACTTTTATATATGTTTTTACATCGCTTATAAGTGTTTGCGTTCCCGCTACGTAATCGTTAAGTCTTTGGTAAAAATATATATATGTAATTGAGCCATGAAACATAACAAATATACCTATTGTATATATTTGTATAATTTCACTCTTCAAGCAGTGCCCTAATTGATCCGTGAAACATAACAAAGAGGGGGTGAACTTCCTTAAGCATTCTCCGCAATGCATCAACCCTCCATATGGCTTCAATCTCCTTATTTTTCTCTACAACCTGCCAAAGCCTAGTATCAAATTTTGCTTTCCGTATACATATGAATAGTGTGCAATTCAAGTAAAAAGAGCTGTACCATGACCATCCATATATCGGGCTCGGCTTCATAGAAAACATGGGAATGTCTATCTGCTTCTATTACCTCACAAGCTGCCTCCGGGGAGAAAAGTCTGCATTTAAATTCCATAAACCACGTCTCAGAAACACCAAAAAAAATACAGGAAAAAGGTTATAAAACAAAAAAAAAACTCAAATGGAAAACGTGACTTTTAATCCTCAATATTCATGTGAACATGATCCACAGTGAGAAAAACCAATGAATCCACGAGCTCGAGCATCTGGAAAGAGAAGAAAAATCTGCAGCATCTGACTTCGTAAAGGTGATAAGCCCTTCGCTGAGCCCGATAAGCGATAGCTGCGTGGAGAAGGTTAAATCAGGAGGATAGAAGAATAAGATCTTGTCCAGTTCCTGTCCTTCGTTTTGGCCTCTCCTCAAGTCAAACACGCAAAGTCGAAGGCTTTCACCACCAGAGCTCATGGACGCCATTCCCATAGCTTCTCTTCTAACCCTTCAAGCACAAACAAAATGTGTATCAGAAATCAGGCAATACTACAACTTTGTGTCTTAATAATTAATACAAATTAAGGGTTTCTCGGGCACATCGACGCAGCAGACACGTAATGCGACAACATAAAAAAGAAAAATTTCACATAAAATGAAAAATGATCCCCATAACTCGCGAAAGAAAAATTACGATTTTGGGAGTTAAGATCATCGCAAGATTGATAAGTGTGTATAATATTTTTGCAATATAAGTGTTTATACCTTTTATTCCAAATTACATATATATATAGCAATATACTGGATTATCCTTACTTGGATTAACCAAATGTGAATTCCAACATGTGTATGTTGCTTACGTTTTCAAGACTATATGTTTCACTACAGAAATGGCAAAAGTAATACATTATATGTTCCAGATTTAAATGTAGTATGTGCTTAGTTAGTGTAGATGGTTTAGAGCTTACAGTTACTTTTAACCGGATCATGGGTTCGAGTCTTAGAGGCAACTTCATGTGTTCTTTTTTTTCTTTATCTTTTGTTTTTAACTAAAACTCCTTTGAAACACGTGTTCCTTTTTTTTTTTTTCCTTTTCGACACTTTTTTTTTAGTTAAACTTTTTTTTTGCTGAAATTATAAAACTACTACCGTAATGTTTTCATATAATCAGTTTTTAATTAAACTTGTATATAAAAAGGAAATAGCCAATTATGATTAATAAAGATACAAAACGAAAAACAAATAGCCAATTAAAAAACAAACCTAATTAACCTTATTGATATTTAATCTTGTTTTAATATCGTTTAACATTAGTATTTTTTTTTCAATTCAAAAAATAACATTAGTGTTTTTTTAAGTTAAAATTTTATTTATATAAAGAATTAAGAGGCCAAATTTCTTTTTCCGCTTCTAGCCTGACACATCTCTTTTCACCCTAATTGTGAAACATAACAAAGAAATTTCAATACAACAGAATAGCTATGTGCATATATAGTTTACTTTACAATAGGTATATTTGTTATGCAAAAGGGAACCTATCTATACAAATGTTTGAGTACACTCTTAAAAGTTATATTGTATATTGTATAACAGGGAAAAATTTCAGTGTAAAAGGAAACCAAATAAAAGAACACAAAAAAAAACATGGTAAGTGGGTTTCCTCCGCAGAAGCAAGAGACACAACCAGGGATCCAACATGTCATGGATCCTACTCCCCAGTTCTCTAGCCCTAACTACAAACCCTCCAACAAACTTCATGTAGGCTTCCATTATTTTTTTTCCGGTTGGATTAATATCTATTGTTTAAGATAAAATCAAATATCGACAAAACTATAAACAAATACAAAGTAATATGTTAAGGGCGATATAGTGAGCAATTGTGAAAAGTATTACTCTTCCTACGTCTTCTTGGCTTATAACCATTGCTCTTCTTACTACAGCGGCCAGATCCTCCATCCAAACGGTTAGTTCTAAATTAGAGGTGTGTTATCCGGTTTTTGGTTTGGTTCTAGTTGGTTTGGTTACCGTATTGAGAGAATATACCGTATGGTTTGGTTTGATATGGTTTCAGTTTCGGTTTAACCGGTGTGGTCCTGGTTATTGTTTGTTCGGATATGAAAGAAATTAAAAACCGAGTTGGGTTTTGTCTATGTACTTTGCTTTTACAGTCCTCTGTTTCTATCTAGGTGTTATATATATTGGTCTTTGTCGTGGGCAACTGTAACGCGAACGCGATTTTGATGAATTCAGCACAGAAACAACTTGAACAGAAGAGGAAGTGTTGCAAGTCTGGGCACAATCAGGTTTTATATCTTGAATATTTGGCTGAATATAAGGGAGATTGGCTGAAAAAGAAGACGAATGGAAAGTCGTTGAAGTTTTGGCAATCTCAGTTCAAATGTGTTTCTGACTTGCTTGAGGGGTTGAGAATATTTTGCAGAATAGTAACTAGAATTGAGCATACAGCGGCTGAAGGAATGCATAAGTTTGTGACTCTAGATGCAGATGATAAGATGTTTAAAGAGGGACTTGTCACGAAACTTGCAGTTGTTATGACCCCTAGTAGAAGCACACTTGCTGATTTCAGAGTTGGGAATTGCAATGTTATGGCTGCTCAAATGCCTCTCCCACGTCACACACTACAACAAACAAGGTTGATGAGAAAGGCTATGAGGTGGATGTGGATTACACTGAATTTACAAGAGTTGAAACAGTTTACAATTGGTGATGTAGAGTTCCAAGTGAAGTACAAGTGGAGATTTAAGCAATTAAAAACAGTTTTGGCGTTTGGTTTGGCACAAGTTGTTAAAGAGAATTGTACCACGGTGTCCAGCTTCCCACATTATAAGCTTGAGGGCAAGCTTATTTTCAATGGGGGAAGTATTGATAAGCTTCATCAAAGTAAGAAAGCTGACGTGGAGGCAGAGATGGCCAATAGAAAGAGAATGTGAAGACTTGGAATAGAAGAGAGGGTTTCCTGTTGAATAATCGACTAAGTANACATAACAAAGAAATTTCAATACAACAGAATAGCTATGTGCATATATAGTTTACTTTACAATAGGTATATTTGTTATGCAAAAGGGAACCTATCTATACAAATGTTTGAGTACACTCTTAAAAGTTATATTGTATATTGTATAACAGGGAAAAATTTCAGTGTAAAAGGAAACCAAATAAAAGAAAACAAAAAAAAACATGGTAAGTGGGTTTCCTCCGCAGAAGCAAGAGACACAACCAGGGATCCAACATGTCATGGATCCTACTCCCCAGTTCTCTAGCCCTAACTACAAACCCTCCAACAAACTTCATGTAGGCTTCCATTATTTTTTTTCCGGTTGGATTAATATCTATTGTTTAAGATAAAATCAAATATCGACAAAACTATAAACAAATACAAAGTAATATGTTAAGGGCGATATAGTGAGCAATTGTGAAAAGTATTACTCTTCCTACGTCTTCTTGGCTTGTAACCATTGCTCTTCTTACCACACCGGCCAGATCCTCCATCCGAACGGTAAGTTCTAATTAGAGGTGTGTTTAGTGCCGTCCCGAACTTTTTAGTGGTTTAAAGCATATTAAAAAAATGTGGTCCTTAAAATTATAAAAAATTTACCCAAAAATAGTAAAATAATGTTAAAAATACTTAAAAATAACAAAAAAATTAATAATGTAACAACGAAATACTATTTATGAAAAACATATCTTTTAGTTTAGTTAACGGCGAAGAAAATGGATAGGAGAAGGGTTTTTTTTTACAACAAAGGGAAAAACTAAGTTTCTAATTATCTAAAAAAAATTTAAAAACTAACAAAAAAAAGAGGAAAATTGCCACTGAAAAAAAAGAAGTAAAATTGGGCGCTGACTGATGTTCAAACCGTAGAAGTAGAGTATGATTTGTACGAAGAAGTACTCAACCATCTAAGCTACAAACACATTAGCAAGTGTGGCCCAAATTTTTTCTTATAATACGTGGCCTCAAGCCAATGCTTCACATACTTTAAAGGAGGGACGGGCCTGGGTGTGTTATCCGGTTTTTGGTTTGGTTCTAGTTGGTTTGGTTACCGTATTGAGAGAATATACCATATGGTTTGGTTTGATATGGTTTCAGTTTCGGTTTAACCGATGTGGTCCTGGTTATTGTTTGTTCGGATATGAAAGAAATTAAAAACCGAGTTGGGTTTTTCTATGTACTTTGCTTTTTGAGCGGTTAGACCGGATTGGACATTTTCTAAGTCCATTACAGTCCTCTGTTTCTATCTAGGTGTTATATATATTGGTCTTTGTCGTGGGCAACTGTAACGCGAACGCGATTTTGTGCAGGTGGTCTCATCGTGAACGCTTGAGCGGTGTTATCTCTGTTCGTGTGGATTTGTATATGCCTCTATTTAGGAAGTTGGTACAAAGAAACACCACAGTTTGTATGAAGTAATGTGGTGAAATGTTCTGTGTTTGTTGTATGGTGAATAATGTAACGAATATCTGAATAAATGCTATGCTTGATTGTGTGTTTGGTTTTGTGAGAGAAAAGATGTTAACTTTACACACAAGTAAAGCAAATTAGAAACGGACATATCGATCATTGCTCATGTAATCAGTACAGCACACTAGAAATCTAGAAGTTGTGTGTTTCTTTACATAGATAGTACGAGTGATGAGTATTTGCCTCAGTCCGAGTCTTCCTCAAAAAGGAACAAGTAAGGAGTCCCTCTTGTTCTTCTGTTTAATCTGTTCTCTTCTTCTTCTTCTCTTGCTTCATTAGCTGTGCCAAACTCTCTCGGGTTGTTCCAACCTAACCGCTGCTTATAGATTGCGTCATAAGCCTCCATGTTCAGTCCCGATGCTAGGAAGAGTTCTATCTCATCCACAAACCGGTCTGTTCTCGCCATTAAGAACGGGCGAGCTGCCTCTGCGATGACCGATTTGAATTGTTCTTGATTGGTCTCTGCGCTTCTTGCTTCTTGCTTGTGTCTCTGTTCGGTTCTGAAAGTTAGATGATTAATGGTGGTTTTATATACATACATCTTAAAACGCGCATAAATGTTGTTCGCAAGAGATAAAACTTCTACTTTGATCAATTAAACCTTGAGCCAATCAAAAGAAAACTTGATCCAAGAGATAAGTTTTCCCGCCTGACTTAAGAGTTTTACCTTTTGCACAAGGAATCCATCACACCGACCAGATGATGCAGAACAATATCAACATCTTCCTCCTACAAAAAATGAAAGCAAAAACAATTAATTGTTGTGAACAACTGAGCAAGAAGATAACAGCACAAAGAAAGTAAGATCCATGAAAGGGATTGCAAGCGTACCTGCATCAGAGCTTGAAGCTCCCTTCTCAACCAGGCTTCAAGCCACCGATTTGGCTGGAGTAACTTTTTCATTTTCCAAAACCGTGGAACGTCAAATACATCCGCCAAGAAACCTGGTTAGTAGTATCAAAAAAGAAACGGAAAACTTTTAACTTTCTTTATGGACCCATTAAACACATTTTACTCTACTGATAAGAGTGTCAAAACAGCAGTCACACTTGCTGTAAAAACGTTGTTTTTTTGGGTTTGAATTAATTTTACATTCAATTAAAAAAAAAAAAAAAAAAGGTGTTATATCAGTTATCTTCCAAACGAAATTACAAAAAATACTATGCGGATGCCTGTTTTGATCTTTTAGCATTCGCCGAAACATAANAGTTATATTTATTAGAATAAGGACTATTCTTGTAATTAGATATACTTGGAGAATAAATATCGTATATTTATCTTTCCTTGTCCTTAAGATCTTAGACCGACTTTGTATAGAATATATAGGAATTATATTGATCTTTCGACACACACAATAAACAGAGCATTCTTAACCTTGTTATGGTAGCAGAGCCTCTCTGACCTAATTTCGATCTTTGCTCAATTTTCTTTGATTTGATCTTTCTCCTTTTGTGATGAATGAAAAAGAAGTAACCGGCGTGACCAGTGGTGACATCGCCGAGAAGAACGCACTAGTGTCTCTGTACTATCTTCATCCATTTGATAGTACCGGACAAGTGCAGACACCCATTCTTTTGAATGGAGCTAACTATGAACGATGGACGAAATTGATGTTGAACTCGCTCCGAACCAAGCGAAAGTTAGGCTTTGTTGACGGAACCCTTAAACGTCCGACCAACAATCCTGAAGAAGAAGAAAAGTGGGATATGGTCAATTCAATGATCATAAGATGGATCTACAGTAGCGTTGAGCCAAAGTTGCGACCCTCGATCTCTCTTGTTGACAGTGCAAAGATGATGTGGGGAAGTCTCCAAAGACGTTTCTCTGTTAGCGATGACACAAGAATTCATCAGCTACATGCAGATATTGCTTCCTGCAAACAGAACGGTGAAGAAGTTGAAGTGTACTTTAGCAAATTAAAAATTATGTGGGATGATTTGGCGAATTTCGACAAGGGTTTCTCGTGCTGCTGTGGAAATCCAGAGTGTGCATCTATGGTGAAATATGAAAAGAAGGAGGAGAAGATCAGAGTGCATCAATTCCTAATGGGACTTGACAACTCTCGTTTTGGTACGACTCGATCAAATCTTTTGAGTAGATAAACTGAACTCAATCTGGATTCTGTCTACTCTCAGATTATTCAAGAAGAACGTCACTTAAACGTGATGAGAAGCGAGGACAGGATTCCAGTTGTTGGTCTTTCAGCGGTGACACAGTCTTTGCCATCTCCGTCAAGTATGACTAACGCACAAGCTGCTGCGACTAGATTTATGAAGTCCAATTCTGTTTGTTCTCACTGCGGGAAACCAGGACATGATTCGAGTCACTGTTTTCAGATTATTGGTTTTCCCGAATGGTGGGACAAGAGCAAACCCTCTGGTGGCAGAGGAGGTCATAATGGTGGAAGAGGCGGACGAGGCAGAGGAGGTGAACATCAAGGAAGGGGTCGTGGTGGTCGCTCGGGTTTTCGGGCATACAATACACAGCTTGGGGATCCGACCTTCACAAGTGACACCCATACATCTGGAATACCCAACTTCACTGCAGATCAATGGGCAACGCTGACTCAGTTTGTGAACAATCAGAAACAGAGTCCGACCACATCCGAAAAGCTATCGGGTATGAAAGAAAAGCTTCTCTTATTTGGAAAAGACCAACGACATGATATTATTATCGATTCAGGAGCTTCTCATCATATGACGGGTGATATTCAACTTCTTACTGATATTGAAACAATTGCTCCTTGTCCGATTTCATTACCGAACGGACAAATTACATGGGCCACGAGACATGGACAATTGAATCTTGGTGGTCGTCTAATTTTGCGACGAGTTTTCTTTGCTCCAAATCTGTCCATTACTCTTATTTCTGTGGCCCAATTGCTACAAGATATCGATGGTTTCATGTTGTTTACTAAAATTTTTTGTGTGATACAGGACCTCGCTTCGAAGACTTTGATTGGTGTGGGTGAAGAACATGATGGAGTTTTTCATTATACGGGAGCAGTTACGGTTAAGGCTGGTCATATGTGAAAAAGCAGATGAACCAACAACGATATCTCTAAACTCCGGCGCACCGAGTTTATCTTTATTAGAAATCTATAAGATCTATACAACACTCTTACTTGGATTTACACACAGCATAAGACAACCCCTTAGCTTGTGACTAACAGATTTCTAACTACCTTAAACACTAGAATTACAGTTAATGTAACTTCTATGTTTCTCTCACCGATCTGCACTAAATGCTCTTACGGTTTTTTCCTTTGAAAGCTTATCTCTAACTTTCAGATCTAAAAACGGCTAATCTCCACTAAACCTCCTTACTTCTTATTTATATGAGACAGCAAGGAGCTCCTAGGTTAGATTACTGGACTGTACGAGTCCACCTCAGCAACTCTTGCCACATCATTAAAAACTTCCCATTTAATGTTCCAGCTCTACAGTCTTCTTGTTCCAACACCCTCTGTTGTTGTTTCAGCATGACTGCAGACTGTGAGGTCTTCACCAGACTTCACTTCTACAGAAAGCTCACACTTTCATTCTCCCCCTTTTTGACTGAATTTGTCAACTCAAGCATTCCTGCAACACAAACAAGACAAACTCTACCAGAGATACACGTGCACATTTATCTCTGAAAATCATTCCATTTAAGCAAACGAGTTTTTGACAAAAAGGTACAAAGCATCTTGGATTCAAGTACAAAGACTAAGCACAAGGGTTCAAAATCTACGACATCTACCCTTGATTCAAACTCCCCCTAGATTATACTCCTCACACCTTAATCACTAGAATTAGTTTCATCATCAGCACCAAATTCAGATCCTTGAGCTTCCTCATCATTATTATTCTCTTGAAACTGAGCATCTCCATATTCTCCCCCTGCTTGAGTGGCATATTTCAGTTAAAAAAAGTATGAGATCAGAACAGAACAGAAGACAGGAGACCAAAGCAGAGCAACTTACCTTCGAGACGCGTAGCCATGTCCAACAGCAATGCAGAGGTATGTTTCAAATCAGCGACCAGGGAGCGACCAAACACAAAGGAGGAAACTGGAGGCTCCTTTCGAGCTAGACCACGACGCGCATCAGCCTTGTATTTGAGGAGAGGCTGCTCAGGAAGCTCATCCGGGAGTAAAGAGACTTCCCGTTGGAATTGAAGAACCTGATAAATCAGTGAGGGGAAAGGGAGAATAGAAGAATCTTCTGCGTTCATGACCACGTGAAGGATCTGATCGTAGATGAACTTCCCGAAATTAAACGGTGTTTGTGTGGCCAACATGTAAAGGAGCAATCCACGTCCTTTGGTGACAGTGGTGGTGTGTTTCGTTGGCATCCAGTTAAAGCAGCAAATTCCAAGGACATGAGCCTGAAATTTTTCTTTGAAGACATAACTCACAACAACCATCAGTGCATTTAAACTCAGAATAAGCACACATCTTTGAGCTATTATATCGAGATGAATGTAACATCAGACCAAGGCAAACAAATTCATCTTTAAGGTAATTGAGAACATGCATACCTGAGAGGTCAACTTAGGTTTTCTTGCCCTTGGAGTTCAACATTTTGATTTAGAAAATATCCATGTGCCGGAACTCAATTTCCAAAGCAATGTGCTGCGACTTGATCCAGGATCGTCTGCACAGTGATAAGCTTGAGATTTTTGGGCTGTTGGAACATGCAACTTCCTGTTTCAACATGGTAGCTATTTCTCCGTTCAGAGGAGCTTTCACACATGCTGATTCACTATGGTTAGCTTTCACACTGACNCTTCGGATCGATCGATCCGCGTCAAACGGCGATCGATCCACCAAATGTCCGATTTCCTGGATCGATCGATCCCTTGAGCTGGATCGATCGATCCCATCTTTTTTTGCTCGGTTTCGCCGTTTTTCCGTTCTAGGCCTCCGGACTCCGTCCCGAAATGCCTTTTCACCTGAAATGACTCCTAAAAGACTAAAACAATCGAAAAAGACTTGATTATGTACAAAAAAACGCGAATCGGAAAACGTCAAAAACGCAACACATCAGTTCTAAATCAATTTTGTCAACGCTAATCTAACATTAATCACACCTAACAAGTAATGATTCTTAATAAACTAAGTCATAAGCCTCATGATTTAGCAAGAAAACATATAATCTACCATACCCAAAGTTCTAAAGAAACTACTCACAAACCATGATAATCTCAACAAATCCTATGTAGGAGGTGTTTAGATTCATGGTTAGATGACTAGAAATAGATAGATAGATGAAAACAAACAAGAACTTTCATAAAAACACCAAGAATCTCTTAAACTCTCTCTAAAAACATGTTTACATAAGCTAAAAATGAGATATTCCCCCAAATAATAAGGTTTTTGGCCTAAATAACAAAGTGGGTCGGAGGTTTCAGCGGTCTGTAGTTGCCCGATGCAGCTGACCGATGTGGGTTTCCGGTTTTGCTTCGTTTGCGCACCAGACGGACATGCGCTTGCTAAAGTTGTCGTATCTATTGAACCGCTGGTCTGAATGAGTTGAAACCACTTCCATTGGAAAGCTATCTCAATGTCCTATAACTTTCATGAAGATCTCCGAAGCTAAATCCAAATGTAAAGTCTTCTTCTGACACGATCTTTCAGTCCCCTCGGACAGACTCTGCATTTTTGCTGCGGAGGAAACCACAGTGGCCAGCTCTTGCCCGCTGCATGCCCGCTGTGAATCTCTGTGTTTTTGACGGGTGAATCCGCAGCGGCCTGCCTTCCACCGCTGCACTACCCCGTTGCAAGTTTCAGGTAGTTCATTCGCGCGCCGGACGGACATGTGCTCACTAAATTTGCCGTATCTTTTGAACGGCTGCTCCGAATGACGTGAAACCACCTCCAAACGAAAGGTAATTCAATTATCTACGACTTTGAAGAAGATCCCCAAAGCTAAATCCTAATGTAAACCCTTCATATGAGTCGATCTTTAAAGCACTTCGGATTGCCTCTACATTTTCCTTGATTTTTGGGCATAGCTCTTGCTCCAAACTGGTTCCTTTTGCCCCATGATATTTCTCCAAGCTTCACAATGCTTCCATAAGCTCCAAATAGTACCTAAAAGACTCTATAACACACAAACACATGCAAAAATTAACATAAAACTCACTAACTCTAAAATGGATGCAAACTATACCAAAAACCATGAAATGAATGCAGAAAGTCACAAAATGCTAACTTAAATGACTTCTAAAATGGGCTAAATTATGCAACTATCAGTTGTGCAATATGTGTTTGATGTTTATACCATATTTCTAATCCATGCTATGCAAAATCTAGTATCTAATATGCGATGTATGCGACAAAACAAACCGCGAGAAGACAAAAAAGACATAGAAGAACCCTATTCAGGGTTCATCACTCCTCTCAGTCTTCTTCATTTGAACTCTCATACGCTAATCCCAACAAGCCTTTCAAACCATTTTGACCTTTCCCATTGCTTTCCGTTCCCTTTGCCGTCATTTCGGTCTGCTCCAGGTTGCTCCTCTAGTCTGTCCAGTTTCTTCAGCACTGTATTAGTTTTTTCTTTCTGCTTATCTTTGTGAACCTTTGCATCTGTTGGACCCATGTCCTTTCTAAGAGGAGGTGATAAGTTGGGACTTGGCGGTGTTGAGATTTTTTAGGCGTTTCAGTTTAACCTCGACGACTTTTTCAGTAAATCTTGTTGCATGCATCGGACTAACACAAAGTTGGTCACCGAGTTAAACTCCAGTTCATGGTGCAAACAAATTTACGAAGGAAGAGGGAAGAACTCGCTACCTGATACCACTCTTTGGTTTGGGCTCAACACGAAGTGGCAAGGGAACATATATTGGAGATGAATCTGCTTGGGTTGCAGCTTTGTGATTTATGGTCAACAAAGATTAAAAAAAAAACGTTTCGAAAGGCATATTCGGTAACCTAAGTATGTGGCATAGTGATCGAAATCATGATTACTGAACATTAAACAATAAACAATAAACAATAAAAGATATTTTAAAGGCAGAAAAGCCCGTACGTCTCAGAAGACGTTTTGCATCCTCCTCTGCTTCAATTTGCTCTTTGAGATAAAGTAAATCGTTGCTGTCCAAAGCTACAAACCAAAACAAAAACTCAAGAGTTATGGTCTTAAAACAATGTTAAAGAGATAAGAAAAAGGAGAAATTGGTACCGCCACGGCCATGAAGATAGCCTCCACGCTCATCAGCAACCTCTTGCATCTAAATGCAATAACCAGAACATGTGGCGGCTATTATTCTTGTGAAGGATGAGGCTCTGGGTAGATATTGTTACCTGAACCGGAAGAAGATTAGGGTTTCGATAATTCTTGTGTCATTTTCTATAGAAAAGAGATAAAGTCTTACCGGTCGGCGTGCCTGACGGAAATAAGATTAAAGAACAGTGAGCAGGAAAACCATGGAGAAATTGAAAATTGGAACCGTATTAGCAGACAATTAAAAGTGAAATCCCAGAAACCCTGATTACCAATTTCAAGATACGTACTATATGAGATGATTTGAGATTAATTAGGTTTAATAATTACGAAAAACTGAAAAAGAAACGGATAGGTTTATGGTGAAAGATATGGAATCGTCAAATTTTATTTTGAGGTGCAAATGTAATCGTCAATTAGAAGAAGAAGATGAGTCACTAGTTTTGTTTTAATGACATGTGGACACGTAAGTGCTAACGTGGCAAACAGCTGGAGAGAGTTGGCCTCATTTCATATATATATAATTCTCTTCACCGTTTTTGGTCTTTGACCGTAATTTATTACAAGTTATAGGTTTTTTCAGCATGAATGTCCAGGTTCGTAATTTGTTTCCGAATTTTAGAGGGTCCTAAAGTTATTTTCCTATTATGTGTTGTTGAGATTTAACAGTAATCATACTCAATCTCAATAAAAACAGAGCAATTTCCTTTTGTAAAATTTCTATAATTCTAAAAATCAATCACCCATCATGATGTGGTTTTTATACATAAGTACATAATAATGATCGCATTTAAAACCATTCTCACAAAAAACAAAGTCTTTCAAAATAGATCCATAAAATTAGTTGGAAAGAAAAAAAAAAACAATGAATGCATCAAAATCACATGATTGATTTACCGGCCAAATGGCCCAAATCTGTGTGAGTATGTCGAAGTGTTGTAGTCAAAACTCGAGTCAAGAGCCAAAGTGAAGACTGAAGACGTCTTTTTCACTTTTTTAATAATTTTTTTCCTATTTTCTTTTTGTTCTGAAACATCAAGGCATAGGAAAAGAAATACCAAAAAAAAAAAAAGAATTATGAAAGAGATAGAAGTAATTTCTAATTAGACAAAGGAAAATGGGTAATAGATGGAAGTACTTTCGGGTTATAACGGAAAGGAATCAAATCAATGATGAGAGTACTTTTTTTTTTTTTACCGTAATTTAGTAGAAATATATGAGTTTCTCTTAAAAATTGTTTTCACTCCTTCACGCACTTTCTCTTCTCTCTGTTCCCAATTTCATACCTTAAAGAATCTGTCTTTTCTCTCTCTCTCTCTCTCTCTCACAGTTCCAACATCCTCTTGCAATGGCTGCCACTGATACTCCTCCTCGTTTCTTTAAAGTTTTCATCTCCCACTTTAGCTCCGATTCCATGGTAATATATTCTCTCTCCCGTAGCTTTAATATCGTTTTGGTATCTTCTTAAACTGCAAATCCTGTCATTTGCGTTTGTGTCTTTCGCTTTAATCTGCATTGAAGCTTTTGTATAGATATCTCTTTTCTGGGTTTTTTTTTTTTTTTTTTTTTTGTCTTTCTTGCGGTTTTGCTCTGTTTCATCCCTGCTTCTTTCCTCTGTTTTGAGTGGTAAAGTTGTTAAATTTTGTAATCTGTTAAAGTAAAGATGGTGTTTTTTTCATATGAATCAGTTTCATTTATTTGCACTAGAGATGTTTGAACATGGTAGTTTTACTCAGATTTGTTCCTTGATTAGTATCTGTTCATAGATATATACAGATGTTTTGCTTTCTGTTACTTCTATTGGTCCCTAAATGTGATAAAAGCTCACCCTTTTTTTAAGCTTTTAACTGTTCTTAAGCATTGACAGAGATGGTAAATCCTCTTATGGAAAAGCCAAACCTTCTGTGTATAGATAGCTTCTGTTGTAGATAGTGGTTATTTTCTGAGTTGGATTTGAAGTCTCTGCTTTGTGTCTTAGCGTTATCTCTTGAGTGTTGGCTTTCAAGTTTCAATTTATCAGTTTGTGCTAAAGCTTTCGGTGTTGTTGAGCAGCTGATCCCCACTTCATACTACGATGAACTGCCTCGTCTTTTACCCAAAACGGCGATTCTCCAAGGCACTGGTGGATGCTTTTGGAATGTAGCGATGAAGCTGAAGCAAGAGGAGGTGTATTTTGAACAAGGGTGGCCCAAATTCGTTAAGGATAACTCTCTTAACGATGGAGACTTTTTGACCTTCGTGTATAATGGAGACCGCGTTTTCGAGGTCAGCATCTATGGCCCTGATGGATGTAAAGAGACTAGAACAGTCACTGATGTGGAGGATGACCAAGAGGACAGTATTTGTTCTCTAAGCAGCGATGACACAGATACTAGTTCTGAATCCGATGGGGCCACTGCAATTCCGAGAAGCAAGAACAAAGGTTTAACACATTTGTTGGCTTTATTTTTTTCGTCCCTTAGGTCGTTTTATGTGATTGCTTTATATAGACAAGTTGTTTTGTCTCTTGATCAGGAAAGTCGAAAGATGAAGTTGTGGAGGATTCTGATGACAAAGAGGGCAGTGTTTATTCTCTAAACAGTGATGACACAGACACAGGAACAGACAAGAACAAAGGTTTGACACATTTGCTAGCTTTTATCATTCCTTAGGTCGTTTTATGTGATTGAGTTATATAGACAAGATGTTTTGTCTCTTGACCAGGAAAGTCGAAAGAGGAAGATATGGAGGATTCTGATGACAAAGAGGATAGTGATTATTCTCTAAACAGTGAAGACACAGAGACGGAATTCAAGAAGGCTAATACAATCCGGAGAAACAAGAACAAAGGTTTAACACATTGTTAGCTCTTTTCATCACTTGTTTTATGTGACTGCTTTAAAATAGACAAAGCTTTGCTTCTTTTTTTTGCTTGTTGAAATTTCTCCAGGGAAGAAGAAAGTGGAAGTTGTGGAGAGCTCTGATGAAGACACTGATAGTGATTATATTGAAGCTTTTGGTCGCTTGGATTTTGAAGAGAACTCCAACAGTGACAGTTCTTATTCTCCAGATTGCGAGGACACAACCACTAATGTCAAACAAAAGGTGACAAATCCTAAGAAGAAAGGTAAAAGACATATTAGCATTCACCACTTTTGATCATTTGTGTGATGCTTATATTTATGTAAAATTGTTTTGTCTGTTGAGGTTTTCCAGGAAAGTCCAAAGTAATAGAAGATGTGGATGAAATTGGTGATAGTTCTCATCGTGAGGAACCGCCCAAAAGGAGGGAGAAAGGTAAAGAAACTATTGGCTTACTTAACTAGGTCATTAATTTGTGTGATGCTTATATAGAGACATGTTTTCTCTTTTGGGGTTCTTACAGTAAAGACCAAGATCAAAAACCCCGAGGCATATCTGGATGATCCAAAGAATATACATTTTGAGACAGGCGTGAAGAATAGGAAATACGAGCTGGTAAGAGTTGCAATAGATTTTTTTAATGTATTGCTTATGACTTAAATTGTTTGATCAACGTTTTTGTTTGCTTTGTGTATCTTTTAATACAGTTGGTTCATGCACAACTGGTGAAAGACTACTGCTTAAGGTTTCAAAAATACATTAGCTACATCGACCCAAAGGGGAAACTAGAAGCAAAAACAGCAAGATGGAGGGATCAACGTGTGTGTATCAAAAGATGGAAACGCATATGCGATAGGAACAAACTGAAGAAAAAAGATCGCATCGTGTGTGAAATCTTGCGCAACCAAGATTTGGTTTACGCAATTAAAATTCACATCATCAAGGGAAAATATCTGTAAACGCCATTCGTATGATTAGAGAGGTAGGGATATTTTTACTCATCTTTATGAATTCAGTTATGTGTAATCAATTAACATCGTTATCTGCTTTTTTAATGAGTTTCATCATTATATTATCATCTACATTCTACATGAGGTTAATTCAGTGCCTCTCTTGTTCTCGTGCGAATCTGTTTTGAACTGCAAGATCTCAAATCAACTTTCATTCAGTTCTGTGTTTTCATTTCAGTATAAATTATTCATACGGTTTGATTTTTGTTTTAAGTAAACTCGGTTCAATGCCCACTACATAGATCTTTGAAATTCAAGAGCTTTGTATCCAAACATCTTTGAATGAAATTAAGATAAACCGATACATAGATGTTATTATAGACACCTACAGAAAGAACAATTTATTCGACAAACAAACGAATGTTATTTCCATCATTAGGAGGTGGGGATTATCTATGAACTCTTGTTTTTGCCGTATATATCTTCAAAACCATCAGCTACTCTTTTCCTTCTTTCAGCAATCATTTCGGAATACGACTGAAAATCAAATTCAACAACCAAAAGAACACAAAACCCATCAGATCTCAAAAGAAAACAAGACCAAGATTTGTTTCAAAGCCAAGGACTTTGGGTGACAAAGAAACCAGCATTGACTGAAGGTGTTAGAGCAAGTAGTATAGCTCAGACTTAGTAGTTAAGTGCTACAAACTTTTATCAGATTCATTGCCTGTGATGAATAAAAAACCATACCTTTGGGTAGCTATAAAGGAAGATGTACCACCAAGCGCCAATTAAACCAACGGCAAGCGATGAAACTAAAACCGAATGTAGTATTGCCCAGCTACATGCCACTATTGATAAACCCGTTAGCATTATCGTCCATGGCTGACACCTGAGAAACATAGAAATATATCATTTCTTGTTATACCTTATAATCAAGAAACCGCAGAACTGTACGTCAAAACTTCTTGATGCAGATACAAACCAAATCATAGAATATCCAAAGGTTGCCTAAATTTGTAGTTTTGAGGTTAAATGTAGAAACTCTTTTCTAAACAAAGATTCAAACTTTAATTTTGTACCCAAATTGTTTTACTATCGCCTAATAGAGAGTGAAGAACCAAAAACAAAAATTAGTAAACTGTAATTGGGTTAGACATGTTCTAGTAGCAGCAATCAATATTTTAAGCATCGTCTGATCCAAAAAAAAAACAAATCCTGGATAGGCATAAATCACCTGAAGTTGCTGATAAAATTAAGGATTGGTCTTAACTTAGAAGTGAATTTTGACTCTTATGAACAAACTCTATCAATATTCAGACAAAACTCAAATCAAGAAGAAATTACATATGGTGTCACAAAAGAAGAACATTAACACAAATCACTGACAAAAACAAAAACTTGAATTCAGAACTTAATTGAGAGGATTTACCAGGAGGGCTTTGTGTCCCAGACGGAGTCGTATTCGAGTGAGAGATGGTCTAAGTAACCTTCCATGTCATCAATTGCGCCATTTTCATCGACGAATCTCGAATCCTTCTCTTCTCTCCGATTTCCGCCCAAACCTCTAGTTTTCGTGCAAATCCTTTCCGGTTTGAGTTTCAATGAGTGGAGATTCGTTCGGATACTAAATACTGTAATTCGGGTCTGAGTCTGAGGCCGAAACGATGACAGAGACACGGTGGAGATGGAGAGACTTCCCATCTGAAGACGATAAGGATAGAGGACTCAATTGACTCTAATCAAAACTTGGGGTGCTTTGTATAACAAAACAAATGTTTTTGGTGGTGAATAATGAATATAGAAAGAACTTTCGATGTTGTTGGGCCTATTTATGGGCTTTATTCGTTAAGGGCCCAAATAAGGCGCATATAGTTGACCCAAAGCGCAAAATTTTCCAATCGTCAAGAATCAAGGATTTATTTGCTGGCGGCTAAGATCCTAGGAAGGGGTAGCAGTGTAAATAAACGGAAATCGAGGGGGTATTTGATCTTAATCTAGATAAAGGTAAAGGTACTATCGTAAATAAGAGGAAAACGAGAGATGCGGGCACGTGAGATGGATTTCTGACCCTCCGATCTAAATATCTCGAACTTATCGTATCGGGTCCCACTCTCCAATCGACCTTATCCACCTTCCGTGAGATTAGATCCGAGCGCCACGTCATACTAAGATCAACGGATGAGATCTCCCCGATTGCCTTTAAAATCATCGCTACCTGCGTCAATCATATGGACCTCCCTCTACAACATCTGTGAAAAACCTAACTTGCGCCCAAAAGTTTAGATTCTTAAAACAATTAGGGTTGACAACTTGATCCATGGGCTTACTCGATCATCTCTGGGATGATACCGTCGCTGGTCCTCGGCCAGAGAACGGCCTTGGCAAGCTTCGGAAACACCATACCTTCAGTTTCCGGCCTAGCTCCGGCAATGGTACGCCGTGTTTTGCTATCTTGAGCCGGTAGCTGATCATTATTTGTAATTGACGGATCATCGATCCGATTTCTAAAATAAGTAGATCTTTAAAGTGAAAAAAAAAAAAGTAGCATCAACGGATAATAATATTTTCATGGCATGATCGTCGATCTGATGTTTTTTTTTTCCTGGTCTGGATTAATTGGCCGTGATTTAGATCAATCGGACGGTGGAAGCGTGAGATCGTACGGTGAGGATTCGCCGGAAGAGGCCGTGAAAGTAACACGCAGCATCATGATAGTAAAACCACCAGGATACCAAGGCGGTTCAGCTCCGGTTTCGCCGGCCGGTTCAACTCCGCCAGTATCTCCTTTCTCTGGTGAGATTTTAATTACCACTTTGAATCCATTAATTAGTTGGCAGGTGAAACAGTAGTACACTCACTAAATTCATTTAAGGGTAGATTCGTCTTTTTCTTAAAATAATTCTGATTGGATGACATTTAAGGTTACTATTTTTCACTCTACTATGTCTATATGATAAGATGAGATGTGCAGTTGTGTTACTTGTGTATAGTCTTTGTGTGCACACTGCACTTAGATTGTTTTTGTCAATTATGATTTGTGTTACTCCAATTTGGTCATCAGTGACATTATTGATTATAGTTCCTTGATTAATATATTGGTTGAATTAGGTGAACCGTCTTGTCAAATGTTGTCATACATACCCAACATAACATATTATTCTTGTGGCTGTTAAATATCCTCCTTAAAAGTCTTATGATTTAAAGTTATATGTGGTTGAAAGTGAATAATGTATGAGGTTACTAACGAAAAGGGACCCTTTGGGATGTAAACGGAGCAAACGCAGGAGGAAAGGAACCCTTTCGGTTTAGGAGACGGTCGACTTCGGACGCGTTCGATAAGGCAGCAGGATCAGAGAGTGGACCAAGGAGCTCTCCTCCTACTTACGGCGTGTGATCTCTAACCCAATCTCAAAAGAGAAAGCAGAAGAAACAGAGTACCATGAGACGCTGTCGTTTTGTCACTCAAGTGGCCGTTGCAGAATTCGTGTTTTTTTTCTTCCTTTTGTAGGCCAAAGAGGTTTTCTTTTGTGTGTGCGTGTATGAGTTTGTGTGTTTGTGATTATGTCTCTGGTTTTTTTTTTTTTTTTTTTGGTATGTCATCTCGTTTTCGCAATGCTTCTACGCTTCTGTACATTTTTGCTGCAATTATAATAAAAATATGTAGATGCTTAACATCAGTTGTTTTTAGCTATTGATCCTGCTTTTTGGACATCACAGTCTCTTTGAGACTCGCATATGCGGTTTTACCATTTAATATTTTATAATTCGTAAAAATAATTTAAAATAAAAAACATTTAATNATTAATTTTGCCTGATAAATTGAAATTTTTCTATTTTTCTTTTTTTACTAACTTTATCTTTTAGTTTATAAATTGATTATTAATTTTTTCCAATTTTTAAGTTTTTTTATTAATCGATTTATCTTTTCATTATTATATTTTTTTTATTAACGTTGACTTTTAGGATAAAAACATTTTTGTAGAAGTCTCATTAGTTCAGTGGTTGACCAAAAGGTTAATTAATGTTTATACATCAAGAGGTATGAGATTCGATTCCCAGAAGATCCGATTTATGTAGGTTAATGGAGGCAATTTTACATAAAATCTTCAGCATGGTGCAAGGAAAGTCGTTCGTCGTGATCCCAATATCCGTGAATTTTTGTGGAACAAATAGATTGCCAGTTGAACAAAAAACATTTTTTATTTTTCCTTTTTGTTTAGTAACTTTACTATTTAGGATTAGTAATCGATTATAAATTTAGTAACAAAAATTTTGGAAATTCTTTTTACACATGTTAGAATCTGATCGATTGATTTGACATGTATCGCGATCAGGTGAATTAGCAACTTTGAAACATTCAACTTTTATATAATAAGACTATGACTTAATCCGCGCTAATTATAGCGCGGGGTAATTTTTTTTAAATAAATTGTTTGAAATTTAAGAAAAATTGATTTTATTTGAATTTTATAATATGTCTAATTCATGATTATAGATAGAGTTGTCAAACATAATAATTTCTCTATCTAAACCGTTTTGCAGTGGACTAAAATAATATTCGGACTAACTATAGGGCGGGGTAGTTTTTTTTAAAGAAATTGTTTTGAAATTTAAGAAAATTTACTTTTATCATATTTCGTAAGAATTTGTCTATTTAACCCGTTTTGTAGTGGATTAAAATATTATTTGGGTTAACCCGCAAAAACCTATAATCTTGAAAACATAACTCTAATATGCATTGTTTGATAACTCTGATTTTTGTGGTTAATCCATAAACTCTTAAAAAAGAAAAAAATCGTGTGTTTAACTTTTTATAGTTATAATAAATATTATATATAAAGTATATAACAAGATTTTGAATAATTTTTTTTTATTTCAATAAATATATATGGATTGATTATTATTTAAAAATATAAAGTATTATAAATAATTAAAAAATTAAATAATAAATAATCTCTTTAATGGCAACAAATACTTTCCATATTCTCTTAAATAATTTTAATTATATCCTTTCCTATTTCAATTATTTTTTGTTATTTGTAATGACATAATATGTAATAACTTACAAAATAAAGTTTATTTTCCTAAATGCTACAGGGGCAAAGTTTGTTTTATTTTGAATTAAGTGATCTTTTTAAAAAAGTTTCCTCAATTTTTTATAAACGTTACCTGATTATAGTATATTGCGTTTTTTGCAGAATGAAAATATGATTTGGGCAGTTATAGATTTTACTTGTTTTATATTAATTAAAAATAAATTGTTATTAATTTATGATGTGAATTTGATTATTTTAAACTAAAAGTTGTGAAAGTGAAATGTTATTATGATTTGAGCAGTTATAGATTTTACTTGTTTTATATTAATTGAAAATAAATTGTTATAGATTTTACTTGCAGAATGAAAATATGATTTGGGCAGTTATAGATTTTACTTGTTTTATATTAATTGAAAATAAATTGTTATTAATTTATTATGTGAATTTTATTATTTTAAGCTAAAAATTATGAAAGTAAAATGTTGTTAAAATATCTCTACAATAATTTTATATGAATGTGTTATTTGTTTTAAATTAGAAGTTATGAAAATGAAATGTTGTTCCGATTTTATTAATATCTCTAAAGATGGTAGTGAGACCTTAGAGATCATGTGTTCATTATTTTCTCGTAAAAGTTCACCAAATGTCTCTAATGGACTTTATATTAGTTTTGCACATATCTTTTTTTAATATAGTATATATATTAATTTTACCGCGCAAAATAAGAGATAAGGGGGAAAACAAATATTATCGATAATTAAAAAAAATAGTACCCATAAAATTTTAGATGACACAAGTGATGAGTTACGAAGGAGATGTAATGCTCTGTTTTCTTAAAAAAAAAAAAATTGCATTTTCATTAAAGCTAGTAAAAAATATAGCAAGATTTCAAATATATTTTTTCTTTGAATATATATGGATTGATTATTATTTCAAAATATATAATATTAAAAATAAGTCAGAAACTAAATAGTAAATAGTCTCTTTAATGATATAAATAAAAACTTTTTATATTTTCATCAATAATTTTAAAAGACAATTATATCCTTTCCTATTTCAATTTTTTTTTTGTAATGACATAATATGTAATAACTTACAAAACAAAATTTATTTTTAAAAATGTCTTCTTAAATAATATTATGGAGATATATCAGAAACTAAATTGATTTGACAATGACTGCAAAAACGGCTTTTTAGACTTTTCTGAATTGATAATGTTTATCCTCAACAACAATTTTTTATAACTAAAAAAAGAAAGAAAAAAAAAAGAGGCGATTTCTCTCCCGCTTCTCATACCCTAGCCGCCTCCTTTTTTACTGTACTGATCTCCCTTTCCGGTGAGCGATGTCTCTCACCGCCGCCGGAAAAGGGACCCATGGTGTCTCTTTGTCCTCCTCCCCCTCTGCCCCTGTGTGATTGCACGGCTTCCGCAGTAGATCGAGGTTTCGAGTCGCCCTTGATGTGGTCGTTTGTCGGAGGTGGTGGCTCTCCTGAGTTCGTGGCTTGCCTCTCTCATCTTCCCTTTGGTTGATTCTCGAGGGCTGCATCTCCTTGGGGTTGTGGGATTTTCCGTCGTGCTCTCCGTTGTGCTTCCCGTCGCCGGTTCTCCCAAGGTAAGTATCTGCCTGAGTTTTGCTGCCGCGATGTAGAGGCTGAAGATCCAGTTTTTGTCACCGCTGCTGCAGAGCTCGAGGACTGCTTGCGGTTCGTTGGCTTTAGCTTTTCTCCTCCTCTTGTCCTGGTTTGCTTTCCTCTGCAGCGATCTTGGGTTCTTCTGCTCTTGGTGACTCTCCTCTTCTTTGTGGTTGTCTCTCCGGGTGTGGATTTTGTTCTCCTTCTGTGTACGTTTCTCTGGTCTTTGGTTAGGTAAAGCGTGTTGGAGTTGTGGCAAACTCCGGCGTGGTCTCTGGGTTTGGCTCCGTTGGTGATGTTTACATGGCGGTGACTCTTCCTAGAGGTGCTGAGCGAGCTTCTCTTGGTGGCAGCGTGAGAGTTTCTGTGCTGAGGCGGGGTTCAGAGCTCTGTTTTCGGTGTGGTGGTTGCTTGGATCTTTGCCAATCGTTTGCTTTTGAAGATGTAAATTAAGTGGTTTAGCAGGTGTAGTTTATTGTCGAGGAAGATGTTTCGTTTCGTTTTTCTGCTTTCAGAGGAGCTAGTAAAGCTATTGGGTCAGGTCGTTACTAGGCTCTATGCTCGCTGACATCGGGGAGAGATCTTAGCTTGAGCGAGTTAGCGCAGCAAGGCCCTTTGGCTCGTTATAGTTACGTTCAGTGGATTAGTCCTTGGATTAGTCGGATAAGCCTAGACCAATTGGCGAAAATGGTCATTGCTTGCGGGCTTTGAAAGCTTTCTAGAGTGAGGTCCCTGTCTCGGGCTGCCGGTGAAAGAGCTTCCATCTTGCGGTTATAGCGTTTTCCCAGTCTTTCGAAATGTTTCTGTACTCGGCTCTACCATGGCTTAATCTTTTCAAAAGATTATTATCACTGCATCTTGACAACGTGATCATTGCTCACGACACTGTCGATGCACTGAATTTCGACTCCAATTTTTGGAGATGTATTTGTTTCCATGTTTTTTATTTTTTTTTTGCCATGTGACCAATTTGATAGGTTAAACTTTGCTGTAAAACCTAAACTTTCATTTTCATAATGAATATTTACCATTAAGCCAAAAAAAAAAAAAAAAAGAGATTGATAATATTCAGTCTTTGGACAAAATCCAAACCACAGAGAAACTTTATGTGGAGTCGCAAAATAAAAACATTGACACAATTCACTGACGACGATGAAGAGAGAGGACTCAACTGTCTCTAATTAAAGTGTGGGGTGCTTTGTATATAAAACCAACTATTTTTCGCTGGTGAATAATGAATATAGAAAGAATGTTCGATACTTTTTATTGGGCTTTGTATGGGCCCAAATAAGATAAGGGCACGTATATTTGACTCAAAGCCCTAAAAATTTTCAGAATCGTCTGATAAGATTTTTGTTTTTCTGTCGTCGTCGAAGTGAATTTGGGGATCGAGAATGACGATGAACTCGCTTCCTAGGAGGTTTGGGAGGAATCAAGGATATTTGGATCGAGATTATCGTAAAGGGAGGAGATCTGATTCAGAATCCGATGAAGAGTTGAAGGGATTGAGTCACGAAGAATACAGGAGGAATAAACGGCTTAAGTTGCGGAAATCGGCGAGGTTCTGCTTTTGGGAGAACACGCCGAGCCCGCCTAGAGATCAGAACCAGGAGTCCGATGAGAACTCCGACGAGATTCTGGAAAGGGATGATAACCCGAAAGGTAAAGAAAGGAAAGGTGAATCTGATTCTGGAAAGTCAGAGTCGGAATCTGAATCTGACGACTTGAGATCAAGGAAGAGAAAGAGTAAGAGCTCTAGGAGCAAGCGTAGGCGAAGGAGATCGTATGATAGCGGTATTGAATCTGAAGGGAGTGAGAGTGATTCGGAAGATGATGAGGAAGATAGGAGACGAAGGAGGAAGAAGAAAAGCAGAAGCAGCCGCAGTAGTAGGAAAAGGCGAGGACATAGGAGAAAGAGGAGATACAGTGACTCTGACGAGAGCAGCGATGAAGATAGCAAAGTGAAGGAATCTGAGATTAGTGTCTCGTCGTCTGGGGATGAACATACCAAGTCAAAGAGCAAGAGGCGTAAGAAATCTTCGGGTTCTAGTTCCAAACGAAGCAAGGGAAAGAAAACGAAGTCAGAAACCGAAAGCGATGGGTCTGACACTGATTCGAAGGCTAAATTAGAAGAAACGGTGAAGGATCCTGAGCTTGATGAGGAGGAGTTGAAGAAGTTCAAAGAGATGATTGAATCAAAGAAGAAAGCTTCAGTCCCCGATGATGAAGAAGAAGCTGATGTTGGTCCAATGCCATTGCCTAAAGCTGAAGGACACATCAGTTATGGTGGTGCTTTAAGACCTGGTGAAGGAGACGCCATAGCGCAGTATGTGCAGCAAGGTAAACGTATCCCACGTAGAGGAGAAGTGGGTCTTAACGCTGAAGAGATTCAGAAGTTTGAGGATCTTGGTTATGTGATGAGTGGAAGTAGGCATCAAAGGATGAATGCTATTCGTATCAGAAAGGAAAACCAGGTTTACAGTGCTGAAGACAAACGGGCCTTGGCTATGTTTAACTATGAGGAGAAGGCGAAGCGCGAGGCTAAGGTTATGTCTGATCTGTCTCGGCTTGTGCAGCGCCATATGGGAGAAGAGCTAGGGCCTAATCACGACCCTTTTGGTGCTGGAAAGACTGATGGAGCTGATGATTGATTTGCTTTGCTTCCTGCTGCTGCTTGTATGGGAGAAACGCAACCTTATGCTTTTTTTCTTGTAGACTGTTTCTTATTTGCATCATAGTTACTGTTGTTTGCTACTTGCCCGTTAATGAGCTTCATAGTTAATGCGTTAGTTTGCTATGTGTATCACATGATTGCGTTTGTGTGTTAAGATCAAAGATTCGGACTTTAGGGATCTGCGACTGTTTTTGAGCAATTTGCTTGAGATTTTTATTCGATGATATTAGACGATTGAATTTTGCAGGGCATTCGGTCAGTTCAAAGATTGTAGAACAATATTTAGGATATCCGCTTTGTGCCCATTTGTCTAATCCAGTGAAAAATGCGAGCTTCATAGATTATGCGTAAATCTACCATGATTCTGTTTGTGTTTAAGATCAAAGATTCTTCCTTCAGGGTTGTAAAGCTATTTTTATGCATTTGCCTTGGGTTGTGTTTGATGATTATATTGAATTTTGCAGTACACTGGGCTGAGTTCGAAGATGGTAGAACAATCAATGAGTTAGGATATTCGCTTTATGCCCACTTCTTGGCTTATCAGATGAAAACAATATTTCTTGAAACCTAGCAAATGCTATTATGTTGGTGATTTAGTCATCTTCCTCATGAGCTTTGATCTTATCATGGTTGTAGTGACTTTGTATGGTAATGCGACATGAAGTGAAGTATTTGTGGTCATGTCATCATCATGTTATCATTGTCACCATTAAGGATTATCACCATTCTATTTTTGTAACTGTGAAACAAACAAGTAGTAGTATATTATTGGGATCTGTATAATTATCAAGTGCAATAATAATTTCCGAATTTGCAGGCCGATATTATTGGGTTATTTACCTGCAAGGGCTTCAATTATAGATTATGATTCCACTTTTGTGGAACTATACAGTGGCTGAATCTTTTTCAATGAATGCAATACCTTGTCATTAGAAGACCCTACAGTGGTCCATAATCAAATTATTCATTTTCTACAATAAATATAAATTATTAGAATGGAAATTTATAACAATGGGTACGAAAACGACTAGAAGTAGCTTTCAAAGGATCCTTAAATATGTGTTTATGAATAATTAATTAAATTGTCGACAAAAAAAAAAGTTAATGGAGAAGGACAAAATGGTCAATGAATTATTGGAGGGTATTAATGTAATTTCGTCTAAGCAGAAGCATGAAGTAACTGCGCTACTTAAAGGCAACTGCTCTGTTCCTCTTCTCTCTCCTTTCCTCTCAACCTCATTTCTCAGATCCGTAGGATCTTCATTTTCATAGAGGCTTAAAAACCCTAATAGATACTCTTTAACAGATCACTGATCCGCTAGTGAAGAAGAAATCATCTCTCTCTCTATCTCTTTCTCTGTATGTTCTAACGAGAATCGTCTTATATTCCTCTCAGATTTTATCTTTCTTCACCATCAAGGGCCTTTTCTCCAGGTGAATATCTATATGGAATCTGTTATGTTTGTTACTTTTTCAGGATCTGATGTTCTGATTTCTCTTTCGATTTCCCTCTGTTTCTCTGTATGGGATGATTTACTCGGTTTTCTCCATGTTTGTTCAGCTTTGGAGACTAGCTGGGTATCCGATTCTGTGATCTTCAGATCGTTTCTGGGTTGTTAACAAGACTTTCTGGTTTGTTTTGCCTTTGAATCGAGCTTCGATCGTGAGAGGAGAGTGAAGTTTTGAATTTGATCTGATAAACAAGTGTTCTTGGGGTAGTTAAGCGACTAGGTGTGTGGTTTTGTAGTAAAAACTTATTTCTGCTGAAAGTGTGATTTATCTCACAATGGAAACGCTTATTGTAGCCGCAGAACATAGGAATCAGTATTATGGGAAGAAATCTCTTGGACATGATCGTTTTAGATCAGCTCCTTCGAAAGCTTTCAGACAGATTAATTGCAGAACCTTTCAATCTGGAGCTGGTTTGCTTCCAAGACCAAAGAGAACTTCTTCAACACCTATAACCAAAGGAGCTCTTCCTCAGGTTCAGTCTCCTCGTTCGCCTAAGTCCGTTTTGCCGGTCTTTAATCCTCAATCTGTTGACAGCGGTAGAACCAGTCCCATTCCAATTGCTAACAGAAAAGGCTCTCAGATCCGTAGGTCTTCCAGTGAGTTTGCTGACAAAAGGAGAAGCCTTTCTTACTCTGAGCTATGGGCTGGACCTACTTACTCCAACTCGCCTCCGCCTACTTCTGTGCCGATTCCTAAGTTTTCTCTCCGGCAAAAGAGGACGGTGTCTTTGAGCTTTCCCCCTCCGGATTCTGCTGTTGTTATTCGTGAAGTTGCTAAGTCTGCGCCGGTTTCTCCAACCTCATCTGGGGACAACCCTTTCCATAGTACTGTCTCTGCCACTGAGACACTGCGTCGCATGCTCAATCTTGAGACTGCAGATGAATGAAGATCCAGGAGCCTTTAGGGGAACGGGGGTTAGTTTTAGTTTTATGCACATAGAAATAAGGTGTTAGTCACCAAGTTGGTTTGAGTTTGTTTTTTAGCTTTTAATGGCGATGGGGAAGACACACGTAAGCAGTCTTGACGCAGAGTTTGTCAGCAGTTACTGGATCTCCTATGCAGATTGGGGTGTTATTAATGGTGGAGTTATAGTGAGTAGAAACATTCAGGAAGCAGATTGAAATCGCGTAAAAGAGAAGACTTGATTCTTGGTTTAGCATATAGGATGGCCAAAACAATTACTAGTCTCTAACATATACCCTGGGTGAATGCTAAGTTCATGTGGCGATGCTTGAACATTAGCGTTTCCTCTGCCCTTTGTATAGTTTCTCTTTAGAGTCGTCTTTTTCCCTTTGGCTTCTTTTCTTAAGTGGGTTAGATAGCAACTAGCTGACCTGTACATGCAGTAGAGCCTTTGATCATACTGGTTTTTCAACGTCTTTTCGGGGTCTTAGTCTTACCTTTGTGTCTTGTATCTCCCTCCCTGTCCATATCTTTTCTTATAACCCTTTTTCTACTTCCATCACTTAAGTCTTCTTTTCCTTCTAATTCATTTCTGTCCAGCCTTGAAGATGTGTAAATCTTACTACTTCTGTTAAGTCGTCTTCCTCTTCAGCTCTTTTCCTGATTTTTGTAAAGGAAAAGGGAATTGGAAGTTCTAGTGACCCTCTTAGACTATCTCTACTGGTAAGTTTCACCTGGATGAAAGCCAATACTTCCTCCGAAGAAGAGATATTCCTCAGGTTCTTCTCGATACCGGTCTTACCTAAAACACTTTTAAGTCTCCAACGAGTTTCGTGATCCCGCCTAATCTGCTAACCAGGTAAATTTGCAGCTCTCCTTAACTCTCTCATTTGAAGAATCAACTCTCCCATTTAAAGAATCTGAATCTGTAGCTTCATACAAGTTTATGACTTTTGTAACAGGGACCTATAGAAGCTGCTGCTCTGCTCTGCTTTTGATACTTCTTAGTTTATTTTGTCTTTGGTTGTTTTGTTACACAATGATAAGTGTGATCTCTGTGTTTGGAACTGTTGTCTGCTGCTTCCAGAAACGTTTGTCCTTGGTAGTTTGTGAAGTGTTGTAGACGTTCTGCTATCTTGTTTTGAGTTTTAATGTTTAAAGATATGTACCCCTTGTCCCCATAAATTATTATCATTCTCTATTGGTTTATGTATTGCGTAGCGAGATTAGGTGAATCTACTTTGTAGATTTAAGGATCGTGTGTATCTGAAACTCATACGGGCAAATGTCGAGTTATATACAAATGAATTGAAAAATAGTTTCGAACAATTTTTTTTTCAATAGTATTTGCTCAATACATAAATATTTTAGGTTTTATCCATTTTTTACTTTAAAAAAAAAAAGAACAAAATTTAGTAGATCTTTTGCTGGAGCGTGCGTGCTACCCCCCGTGAGATGGATTTCTAACAATTTGCAGCCGACATTTTTTATACGCGGAAATAGCCCGTTGTGGGCCCATTGGACTACCTTCCCTTCTTTAGTGGGCTTTTGCTTGACGTCGTGTTACTACAATATGTATACCCTCTTCTTTTTTCTCATTACTTTAATCATGGTGGTAGGAAACAATGTTACTATTAGAGACAATGTTAATAAAGAGAAAAATTAAAAGAGAGAGACATTTGGGACCGAGTAGAGAGGTTGCTGAGGAAGATAATTATTGAGAGTTGTATATGTTTGGTTTCTGAGTTATCATGATGGCTCATTATTACTGTTGGGCCCAATAACAAACAAGAAAGGAAACTTTGGTGGCATTTTGTTCGTTAGAGCAAATATATTCAAAGTACAATGAATGGATACCGACAAGTTGATAAAGGCACATTTTTTTGTTTTTTTTTTTCATACTTTTAATTCTATATTATTAATCAAGAACTATAGTCTAATATGTTTTGGATAATTTTACTCAAAAACATACAATGGAATTTTTCATAACAGTGATTGTAAATAGTTGGTATGTAAAGATGCGCGCGCATGGGTGTGGTGTCCTACGTGGACGAATATGAAAGGGTGGCGTAGGTGGGGCCCAAAGCTCACCCTCTAAATAATACATACGCCTCTCTGTGCCTTCGCCTTTTCCTTTTTCTGATTCTCTTTCTTTCCAAAGATTCTCTCTTTCCTGTTTTTTTTTCTTTCATTAAACAGAATAAAAAAAGACCAAGCAAGAGTTATTATTATTTTTTATTCAGTAAATAATTTTAAATTATTCAGTATTATTTTATTAGATTACTACTTGCAAGAGATTTTCGGAAGCCCAACTTTATTTAATTACAGAGTTTCAAATCAGGTGTTTTAGAAATATGGTGGTATCGTAAAGGATAAAAATATATGAAATTTATAAGCCCAACATATAATGGAACTATTTTGATATTCAATTAAGTTCTATAGAAAACCTGGCATTAATTGTTTTTAGGAAGTTAATTTACATTAACTTTGTCTCTCATAAAGCGTAAATAAATTACATAAAATTTAGGAAGTCAATTATCCCACGCAATCCCGAGAAGAAAAACTGCATTACCCTTGCTTTTTTAATTACGGAAAACATTTTATGAATCGTACATAAGGGTATTCTCGTCATTTCTTCACTCATTTTTTCATTCTCTTTCTCTCTTTAAGCCCACCATTAACCTAAGCAAAACTCTTCTTCACAGCGTAAAAAGCTGAAACAGAGCATAAAACGCCGAGAGAGAGAGAGAGAGAGATCTAGGAGAAGATGCGATGAGATATGCGAAGAATATTAGGAACTGGAAGCTAGACTAAGAGAACTTAAGAAGAATAACGAAGCGCTTGTTCTTTCAAGGATTCTTCGTTTATCGACGAGCGATTCGTTTTTTTTTTGGGTAGGAACTCGACTGATCACTGCTTCCCGATTCGTTTGATAATTGTCAGATTATTATTTTTGAGCTTTCGGATCACATTTTGGCTATATGATGCACTATAATCCATATTCTCTTGCGTGAGCGTCTGATTTTCTGACTCGAATTGTTCTCTGGGTTTTAATTAAGAGAAGGAGACTATATATCATGTGGTTTTCATAACATAGAAAATCACAATCTTCGACCTGTTTAGTTATTCGAAAATTAGGTTGCTTTTAGTTTTGCTAGTGATTTTTCATCCGATTCTGGTTTTATAGGCTCGAAATTACTCTAATTTGTTTCGTTATATTACTATTCAGTTTTTGTTCACATTTTTCTCGGAGATCAATCTCTGCTTTTCATTTTTTTTTCAGGTAATTTGTTAAATAGGTTGTGAGATCCAAGGAGTTTGGTGGTACACATACTCTTGTGGTTTGTTCGTATTTGCTGATAAAAATGGAGGTTGTTGCAAAGAGTAACTCGAAACGTATGTATTCATGGTGGTGGGATAGTCACAATACCCCCAAGAATTCTAAATGGCTTCAGGAGAATCTTGCAGGTATGTATGTTGTTAAGTCTATTTCTACTTCTTCTAGTGTATCTTGATTGCAATTTGCTAAATGTCATTTCCTGCTTTATCTTGCGTTTTGCTTTGGCCTATGGAATAGCATTTCCTTACTCACATGCTGTTACCGTATAGCTGATGATTTGCGTCATGATTTCAGAAATCAAGAAACGCTTTTGACTATCTGAGATTTTTCTTTTGAAATGTTTCTCTTATTCTTTTGACAGATATGGATAGTAATGTGAAGAAAATGATCAAGGTTCTTGAAGAAGATGCAGATTCCTTTGCCAGGCGAGCAGAGATGTATTACCGTAAACGTCCTGAGCTTATGAAATTGGTTGAAGAGTTCTATCGTGCGTATCGCGCATTAGCCGAAAGATATAATCATGCAACCAGCGTACTCCATCACGCTCATCAGACTATAGCAGAAGCGTTCCCAAACCAAGTACCCTTGATATTTGGTGATGATTCACATGTTGGTGCTTTGACAAATGATGTTGATCCACAAACGCCGGAGATGCCTCCTCCTATCCAAGCTCGGTTTGACTCGGATGAGTTGCAAAAAGATGCTTTGGGGTTCTCTTTACCTCATGGCCATGCCGTAAAGAGGAATATATATTTTAGTGAAGAACCTCCTTTCGCGAGTAATGGAAAAGCAAGAAAAGGACTGAATTTTAATGATGGTGATGGAAAAGAAAGAAATGTTCTCAAGGCCCAAATTCTTTCAGAATCTGAAAGAGCTAGCAAAGCTGAGGCTGAAGTTGTGGCTCTAAAAGATTCCCTTTCTAAAATGGAGGCTGAAAAAGAAGCTAGCTTAGCTCAGTTTGAGAAGAATTCGGAGAGACTCTCAAATCTAGAATCTGAAATATCTCGTGCACAAGAGGACTCAAGGAGACTTAATGACAGAAGCGCAAGTGCAGAAGCTGAGATCCAAACCCTCAGTAAAACCATTGGCAAGCTAGAGTCTGAAAAGGAATTAAGCCTTCTTAGGTATCAGCAATGTCTGAAAAAGATAGCTGATTTGGAAGATGGAATCTCCGTAGCCAATAAGGATGCTGGAGAAATAAATGAGCGAGCCAGCAAAGTTGACGCTGAAACTCTCGTCTTGAAGCAGAGCCTTGCTAAAGCTGATACTGACAAGGAAGCTGCTCTTACCCAATACAGGCAATGCTTGAAAACAATATCTAACCTAGAAGAGAGGCTGAGGAAGGCTGAGGAAGATACAAGGCTTATCAATGAGCGGGCTGAAAATGCTGGGGTAGAAGTTGAAAAATTGAAGGAAAAGATCTCTAAATTGATAGAGGATAAGGAAGCTTCTCAACTTCAATACCAAAAGTGCCTTAATATAATTGCGGATCTAAAACTCAAACTATACCATGCTCAAGAGGAAACCCAAAGGCTTAGCAGTGAATTACAGGATGAAGTTGCTAAGTTGAAATTTTCTGAGGAGAAATGCATTGTGCTTGAGAGATCAAATCAGAATCTTCACTCTGAGCTGGATGGTCTCTTGGAGAAACTGGGGAGTCAAAGTCAGAAGCTCACGGAGAAGCAAACAGAGCTGGTCAAATTGTGGAGTAGTGTACAAGAAGAGCATTTGCGTTTTCAGGAAGCTGAGACCGCGTTTCAAACCCTACAGCAATTGCACTCTCAGTCTCAAGAGGAGCTAAATAATTTGGCTGTGGAACTTCAAACCAGGTCCCAAATCATGAATGACATGGAGATCCGAAACAATGAGTTGCATGAGGAAATTCAGCAAGCCAAGGTTGAGAACAAAGGTCTCAATGAGCTCCATCTCTCTTCGGTAGCATCAGTTAAAAGTTTGCAAGAGAATGTCTCAAGTTTAAAGGAAACAATACGAAAACTTGAAGCAGAAGTTGAACTAAGAGTGGACCAGAGAAATGCTCTGCATCAAGAAATATGTTGTCTTAGAGAGGAATTAAGTCAGGTAGGGAAGAAACACCAGTTGGTTGGTTCATCAGTCAAAGAGTTGCAGGAGGAAAACTCAACCTTAAAAGAGTGCAATGAGATAGAAAAAAGCGAAAAGATGGCTTTTCTAGAGAAGCTAGAAGCTATGGAAAAACTTGTTCAGAAAAACCTTGTGTTGGAAAACTCTATATTAGATTTAAATTTTGGGTTGGAAGCAATCAAAGGAAAGCTGAGCATTTTGAGGGAAGCTTGTCAGTCACTCTCAGAAGAGAAATCAGGTCTTATTTCTGAAACCCAACTAACCGCCATTGAGAACATCGTCCTTGTTGAATTTCTTCGACAACTTAACTCAGAAGCAGTTGGTATTGCAACAGAGAAGAAGAACCTTGAGGGTAAGGCAAGGAAGACTGATGATAAGTTAATAGATGCAGAAACTGAGAATTTGCAGTTGAAGAGAAACCTGATTTCTATAAGATCAGCCAAAGATCATTTAGAAGATGAAATTGCTAATGTGAAGGATCAGTTACGTGAGAAGGAGAAGGAACTTGAAGAAATCAAAGTGGAGAAAGAAAAGTTGAATCAAGTGGTTTTTAAAGAGAGGAGTCAAGCTGAATTGTGGGAGTCCCAAGCTGCAACATTCTTCTGCGATAAGCAGATCTCGGTTGTACATGAAACATTGATTGAAGCGATGACTCATGAGCTAGCTGAAGCCTGCAACAATCTTGAACGTAGAAGCACATCAAAGGACGTGGATATTGAAAAGCTTAAAAGAAGCCAAGCCTTAGTCTTGTTGAATGAAAGCATTAAATCTTTGGAGGATTATGTTTCCGTGCGCCGTGAATCTGGGGATGAACTTTCAAAGGTAAGTTATCTTAGCAATTTCTCTCCCCAATCTCCACTTCTAAAGTTGATTCTTTGATGAAATTGAAACTGTTGAAGAAATTTGTTTGAACTTATCTCATCTCTCTTAACAGGGCGCTGGTTCAATGGATGAATTCCCCAAGTTGGAAGATATGTGTTTGAGAATCAAAGCTATTGCAGAGGCAGTAATGGAAAAGGAAAAGTTTTTGATGCTTGAGAACTCGAATGCCTACTGTATGCTCGAGGCAGCATTGAAACAAGTCAAAGAATTGAAAACCGGCGGCGGAAGAAGCATGAGGAAGCAAGAAGGAGGAAGTGGCAAAATGCGGAAGCAGAGTCACGAAATCGAGATAATAACGAAAGATATCGTGCTTGATCAAACTTCCGATGGATCATCATATGAGATCATAAGTAAGAAAGGCACTTTGGAGTTAGATGGTCACAGTTTCTTTGAGTTAAAGCCGGTGAAGACTCACAAGACAGAAACTGCGGTTAAAGCGAAAGGTAAATCTTTGTCTGAAGAGTCATTGGTTGTCGATAAATTAGAGATTTTCGACGGATTCGTGGATCCGAGCAGAGAAGTAAACAAGAGGAAAGTTCTAGAAAGACTTGATTCGGATTTACAGAAGCTGGAGAATCTTCAGATCACTGTAGAAGATTTGAAAAACAAAGTCGAAACAGAGGAGAAAGACAAGAAGAAAGTAGGAGGTGACGAGTACGAAACGATCAGAGGACAGCTCGAAGAAGCAGATGAAGCAATAGAGAAACTGTTTAACGTCAATCGAAAGCTGACCATGAAAGCCGAATCAGAGGAGGAGAGTGATCGAAGAAGGAGAATATCGGAACAGGCGAGAAGAGGTTCAGAGAAGATTGGGAGGTTACAGTTGGAGATACAGAGGATTCAGTTTCTGTTGATGAAACTTGTAGGAGAGAAAGAGAAACGAGCTAGGTCGAAGATTTCAGATACCAAATCGAAAGTTCTTCTTAGGGATTATATCTATGGTGGAACGAGAAGCATATCGATGAAGAAGAAGACAAAGAAGCGGTCTACATTTTGTGGTTGCGTTCAGCAGCCGCGGTCTCCTTAAACTTGTTGAAACTGTTGTTACTTCACTCGCAAGTAACAATAGATTCATGTGAATGGGGAATCAAAGTTAAATTTAACAGCGTTTGCGATTGTGTTTTGGAATGCAAACGCAGTAGTAGTAGTAGTAGTGCGTTCAAATAACAGACTCCAGCTTTTCAACGCTTTATTCTTGATGAAAATATAACTCTTTTTTTAGAAATGTGAGATTCAATATGATAAAATCTTAAACGTTGGGAAATTCCGGTACACCGGAAAATTGCTCTAGCGATTCAGGTTTAGCTGTGTGGAGCATGAAATCGCAGGCTGCGACGGCTTCTGCCACCGTAAGGAAAATCCAGTCTTTACCAAGGCTCTCTATGAACTTGGACTTTCTTAGCTTCTTCATCACCTCTGCTCCTGGGTTCGCTATCACTAGCTGAGAAAATGGAAGGACCAAATTGTAAAATCAATCTATGTTTGGGGACTTATCTTGTAAAATAAAAATAAAGGAGACTTATAAAAAAGGCCTTAAGCTCTCTCTCTTCGTCCCATGATTTTGTTGACTTCCTCAAGCATGCTTATACCACTCGTGTCGATGTTTCCCACAGCTAAATTATATGAGATAATGTTACATTTTAAATCAAGACTAAGATGTTTCCCAGCTCTCTTTTTTTTTTTTTTTGGTCAGAAAATAATCCTTTATTGCTTAAGTAATCAACCAGTTTCTAGAGCTACAAGAGCTCATGTTGCAATAGAATCAGCTTAAGACATTGGCTGTTCTTGGTATAAAATGGAAAGAGATTTTAGTGAAATTGTTAACCAAATCTCGGATATCAGGGAGGAGGCCAAAGAGGTCGTTACGATCTTCTCTCTTATTTAGAATCGCTACTAAAGTTTGGGAATCAGAGTGTACGCGAAGCTCTTCATATCCTCTCTCAGAAGCTTGTATCAACGCTGCTCGCATTGCCCAAATCTCCGCTGCAAGGGCCGAAGGAATGTTACTTCCATTGCCGGCTAAATCACTTAAACGAACGTCCGCATCATAACGGAAAATCCATCCAAAACCACCATTAAGAGATATCGAATTTCATGCCGCATCAACGTAACAGGCAATCCCGGAGAGATGTTTCCCAGCTCTATTAACGTATTAATTATCAAAGAGTTACCCACCACTCATATCGAGTATAATGTATCGTAGACTGATCTCTCCGTTCTTTCTCAGTTTATCTTCCTCTTCATCGATCCACCTTCCAATTCTAGCAAAACATTATACGTTTATATATAATTCACGTATAAATAACTAAGATAAGATTTTGTTGAGAAAAAACGCTTGCGGAAGCTACTTGCTAAAGACAGAAACAACAAGACACCGGGATTTGATCACCGAGTTCCCGGCCTCGAACCGGTACGTCTCGGGGGAGCACTCCCGCTCCCAACTTCACTATCTCATCAAATGTTACATTTGAGAACCCACACTAATACTTTTTGTGTGGTTCTTTCTTATGTTACATGTATTGCAACAACAAGAAGAAGCTTGAGAAGAAGAACGACAACTACAAAGTCTAAAAGGCATAAGAAAAACATTCTTCTCTACTTCTGTTTTTCTTCTCTTCTTTCTAGACTTGTCGTCTTTTGAAGTCACCCATACTTCTTTGTCTTCCTCGGCTTTGTATATTGTGCAAAGCACACCTCTTGTAACATCTTCTGTGATATGTTGTACGTGCACATGTTATAAACATTTGGGCCACCAATGCTTTTCCCATTCTCCTTTTGCATTGCCAAACCTCGTCTGGGCTTTTAAGGCCCAAGTGCTAAGAGTTGTTGACCAAACCCATCACAAACTCCACCTTTGGCAAAACTCACCATCGTGCAAACCCTAAGCATATCGACCTCTCCTCTTTCTTTTCGCGTGAAGACTAACAGCCGCCGCCAATCGAAACCAAGGCTCCACCGGCAAGCTTCTCTTCGATAGTCACTTATCTTCTCCGACGGTCCGGTGAGCCACTCTGCAAATCCCGTTCACGCGAGACTTCTACGGCGAGAGACTCTTCCTGTCTTCTCCGGCGAGTCTTCTAGTACTCTCGGCTTCACCGCCGCCGCACTCCGCGACCCGAGAAGCTTCTTCCCCGAGTCTTCTTTCACCTCCTTCTGTTTCGATCTGAGGTTGCTCATCCCGAGAGCTCCACCATGCTCCCGACGCGCTCCACCCGTGACGGCGAACCGCTATCACCACAGATCGGGCCTTCTCCGTTTCGTTTCTCCCTTGACGACGAAGATGACCAGACACGATTTCCTCTGGTCATCATCACCGCTCCTTCAGCGACAACTCTGCATCTTCCGGCAATACCTCTGTCGCCGTCGTCGTCCCTCTTCGAGAAAATTATGGAGCTCGTGAACCCTAACTCGATCTCGATCTGATTTTCCCCAATCAGATTTCTTCGCGACCCGTTACCCACTCCTTCGGTGAGCTCCACCTGCGATGGCAAACCACAACCTTGTCGCTGGCTTCCTCTCAGTCCGTCGCCGGCGTTGCTCCACAGCCTCCGATCAGCCGCCGCTGAACCATCCGGTAAGTCATTCTCTTTTGACTTACACGATTTGGACTTAACAATTAGAGTGGGCCAAATTTGTTTCTTGGGCCTGTCCACATTTTCTTATTTGGGCCTGACTAACCTTGCTTCTTGGGCATGTCCTTTTAGGCCCATAAATTGTTATGAAGCCCACGACCCACCACAGAAATAACTTGGGCCAGTCCCAAAACTCGAAGCCCAATTCCCAGTCAACACCTTCCAGTTGACTTCCGCGTTGACTCCGGCAACGACTCCGGCGTTGACTCCGGCGAGCTCCTTTGAAATCTCCGGCGAGCTTCACCGCGTCTCTGACGAGCTCCACCTTGCTTAGTCTCTTCCGACGACCCTCTGGTAAGCTCCTTTCTCGCCGATTTTGTTTTGGTTCGTCTTCGGCGAGCATCTCTAGCTCTGCCATTTAACCCGCCAAAACGTAACCCCTTTGATTTCCCTTGATAGTGATGGATGCGATTTCCGTTCAAATCACGCATCCTCCGACGTTATCCTCCGACGCCATTCTTCTGGAATTTTCAGGTACCTTTAGCTCCTAGTTAATCTCTGAAAAACTTTGAACAACAACTGATGTTATTCTCCTTTACAGCTTCTCCAACGATCCTCCGCGTATTCTCCGTTGTTCTGATGATTCCAAGTAAACCTCTCAACCTGAATCATCTTCTTCATACTTGTCGCTTTTAACTAGAGTACAAAACCAGAACCACTTTTGCCTCACGCCTTGAAGCTGCTTTGATTCTCACGTAAAACATTTCCTTTTGTCCTTGTGTGAGACTCGTATCACACAGAACTTCCACGTCTCGACCAACACTTTGAGACACCGCGAAGCTCTAACTCGGTTTCTTTTTGGTTCCTCTTACAGCTGCTCTGACGACCTCTCCGCCTTCTCTGCTGTTCCCCTTCTAGGTAACCCTCCTTGAAACCCCGATTCATTTTTCATCTATGTCGACTTGCTAATTCGTCTCATGCGCGCTGAGTTTCGAATCAACTTCTTTATGAATCACTTTCAGCTTCTTTCGTTGACGCTTCATGTCAACTACTCCACCTGGAATCAGTATTCCCTTACTGCAATTCTAGCCTCCTTCAGGTAAATTCTTTGCCTCTGCAAAAAATACCTTCTCTCGACTTCCTCCTTCAGATTCAAGAACGCTTCGAAGAACTAACCTCTCTTCTCTTGAATCTGCCAGCAGCTCCACCTGGAATCAATGCATCTTCACTGCAATCTAGATGCCTACAGGTAACTCCTTTAAACCCTTTAATCACTTCTGATTTTATTTCCCTTTTTCTTGTCGACATAAGAACAAACTAACCCTTTCTTTTGTTCTTCTTGCGAGAGTGCTATGTCGACAGTTGAGTTACCTGGAGCTGAACCATTCTTCAGCAGTGTGTGGAAACTCGCAGCACACCTGACCCTTCTGTCCAGGTACTGCACTTCTTACCACATCTGCTGGAACCTTGCTTGTTTGAACTGTAGGTAGAACTGGATTACCTTTAGATAGAACGCCATCTCCCTTAGCTTAGCTCTACCTCCAACGATTTCCAAACTCTTTAAACTTCTGCAACTTGATTCCCTTTGAACTGTGAGCAGCTAACCTTGAATCACACATGCTTCAAACCCGAAACAGTCCCTGATTCAACACCCCTTGTTCTAAACGTATCAGCCTTGAACTCATGTTGTACCGCTGTTACTCATAACAGAACACGCCATCCAACCACACTTGTTGAACAGACTTTCGACACACCTTGTTCAACCAATAGTTTTAACAGAACCTAGCTGACAAAAAATCCCACCTTGAATCACCTGCATAAATCTTTAAGTCACACATGCTTCACTTCCTTGAAACAATCTTTGACTTACTAAAATCTGAATACCCTTTTGACTAAACAACACAGCCCTGAAACTTTCTTGTACCGCCATCATCCCTGATGGAACACGTCTCCTAACCAACTTGCTAGAAAGACTTTCGACACACCCTTCCATTTAGCTCCTATGTTTAACCAGAACCTTGCTAACAGCCTTAGACCACTGCTAGGAGTCTTCCTTGTGTTCTGACCGGTGGAAATCTTAAGACTAAAACACCATCAATCTTTTCCTCAAATACATGACATCACAGAACCTTGACACCTCCTTTTGCAAAACCACATATGCTTGTTTTGTACCGCTGTTTAGACAAACAGGACACGCCGCCTAACCAAACTTGTTAGGAAGACTATCGACACAAAACCCCAGCACAGTCCATTGCTAGGTACCCTTGAGAACCAATCCACTTAGAACATGAAAACTCCACCTCTTGGCACGTAAGACTGCAACACGCCCCTTGGTGAACTCCTTTCACCATCAAACTTATCCATCTATGCCTTCCTTGTGTTGGTTCCATGTCTCACTGTTTTCTTCTTTTCCTTTTGTAACAGGTACGCAAGGAGACTTGCAGCAACTGACGACTTCAGCTTCACGCATCAACATGAAAAACCAGCAGAAAACACAACACCCCTTGAAGAAGAACAGATAAGTACCCTGGCTTCTCTCTTCCCTTAACTTGAACCTTTGAGACCGTCTTTTGATTTTCTTCAAACCGCTGACTTGAACTTTCTTTAGCAGCCTGCACCACACCTTGGTGCTCCTTGGAGACAGTTGAATCACACTTCACCTCGAAGAACAGATAAGTCCCTTTATCTTTCTTCTTTGTGATTCTGTTTTACACTCCATGAACTCTCTCCTCCTGCAATCACAACCTGGATTGCTCTGATACCACTTGTTGAGAAAAAACGCTTGCGGAAGCTACTTGCTAAAGACAGAAACAACAAGACACCGGGATTTGATCACCGAATTCCCGGCCTCGAACCGGTACGTCTCGGGGGAGCACTCCCGCTCCCAACTTCGCTATCTCATCAAAGGTTACATTTGAGAACCCACACTAATACTTTCTGTGTGGTTCTTTCTTATGTTACATGTATTGCAACAACAAGAAGAAACTTGAGAAGAAGAACGACAACTACAAAGTCTAAAAGGCATAAGAAAAACATTCTTCTCTACTTCTGTTTTTCTTCTCTTCTTTCTAGACTTGTCGTCTTTTGAAGTCACCCATACTTCTTTGTCTTCCTCTGCTTTGTATATTGTGCAAAGCACACCTCTTGTAACATCTTCTGTGATATGTTGTACGTGCACATGTTATAAACATTTGGGCCACCAATGCTTTTCCCATTCTCCTTTTGCATTACCAAACCTCGTCAGGGCTTTTAAGGCCCAAGTGCTAAGAGTTGTTGACCAAACCCATCACAGATTCGATCATGATAAGAAAGATATATGAACTATAAATGACAGAAATAGTAACCTGTCTCGCAAGTAGCTAGAGTTGGCAAAGTAAATAGGACCATCGATATGGAGAATGATGAGGCCAGAGAGAGTAATGGCTTGAGGGTATTGTTCAATGTTCCTAAAGATTTCTGTGTTTTGAATGTTTCTCATTACATAAATCTTTGGTCTTCCCACGAACAACACTAACCTCATCACTGATATCCCCACCTGCATTTATTTCAGTTTCATATCAAATAAAATACATTATCCATTTATTAGGTTGGAAATTTTATTCTTTTAATTGGGCTGAAAACTTTTTTATTTTAAATGTGACAGAATTGTATACTAGTAGCATTGACTAATTAAATTAGTTGAACATCTCAAAGTTTATAAAGATAACGAAACAAAAACAACAAGAAATCATGATGATCTAAACCGTCATGGTTCGTTCTGGAGGCGATTTCCAAGGCGATTTTCTCAATTTTCCCATCATTCCCTTTTTATGATATGAAGCCAAACCCAATGATCTTTCATTGTGGATTTCCTCTCTTTTGTTCTTCGTGCGAACGTCGAGAGGGAGATGATAGAATTGTCGGTCAATTTTCCAGTTTTGGATTACATCATCTCTCGAGTTCGATTCTTCTTCTTGTCTTATGGATACTCGTTTCATTGATAAATATTCTTTGTGGTTTAAGAAGAATGATAACAGTTACTCTCGCTCATGTTCTTGTTCTCTCTTTACTTCTCATATCGGTTTTTTGTAACCGTTTCCTCTCTCATCGTAGAGTCTCTTCTTTCCGGCGACAAGTAAGTCTCCGATGTAGCAGTTTCAGTTTGAAGACGCTGCCAACTTGCGTGGGTTATGACAAATGACCGTGGTGGAATAACCTTAAGGGGTTCCAAATTTCAACAATGGGATATCTTAACAGTTATTTCATGTTTTTGGTCGCCGAATTTCAACCACTTTTTTCGTTGGACTTGGTTTCCAGCGAATTATGCGTTCTCATCTTAATAGCTTTGCTTTGGAAACAACCACCATGGAAACCACCATGGAAGAGACGAGAGTTCAAAGTCGAAGATGCATCTTCTATGTTGTATGGCGATATTCGTACAATCGTTGAAACTTGGCAATCCCAATATTTTTTCTTTTGAAAGAATCAGTACATTGGATTTTTAATCGGAAAAAATTCTAGATCTAAATTGGGAGTTGGCCAAGGTTATACAACATGAGGAAAATGTGTTTGAATTGGTTATATCGATAACCAATGATGAAATTCGCAATAGATCAACTGCGAAAATGATGAGTAAGACTTTTCTTCGAAAAGCATCGACATATGTATTTATTTTGTTTTCTTATTTCTTAAAAAATTGTATTTTATTATTTGTGTATTTTTTATGTAATTTTGGATATTATATTTTACTATTAATTGAGAAGTCACTTTAGTGATGGATGAACCACAACCAATCAAAAAGATGATGTCAATGCCACGTGTATTAATGTTATATTTTGATTGGCTAAGGAATCTACTTTTTTATTTTGTTTCTGATTTATTTTATTGTGACCCGGTTAAAAAACACGCGGAATTTTGACCCGATTATAAGATCTCGGATCTTAAATATAAAAAGAAAAAATAAGATTTGTAATGATTAAATAATTACGAAAATAATATTTTCTATGTAATGATTAATTTATAAATATTTACTATGTAATGATTAAACAATTACGAAAATAATAAATTAATAACCAGAAAATAAGATTTGTTCATTTTTAGTCCCTAAAAGTATTTAATCATAACATAGAAAATATTACTATACATTAAATTTAATATTTACGAAAATAATTTAATTTTGTTAGAATTTTTTTTCCTTTCTATATTGTTTTAAAACAATTATAATAAGTAATTATCTTACAATTTTTGTTTTTTATGTACATTTGACGGAAAAACGGGATTTTACAATTTTCACGGGAAAACGAGATTTTACGTTGTTCGCGGGAAAACATGATTTTCCTTTTTTTGCGGGAAAACAGGATTTTACGTTTTTATGGAAAAACAAGATTTTATGTTTTTGGCGGGAAAACGAGATTTGACGTTTTTGACGAAAAACATGATTTTACGTTTTTTGATGGAAAACATGATTTTACGTAGAGAAAACATGATTTTACATTTTTGGCGGGAAAACGAGATTTGACGTTTTTGACGGGAAAACATGATTCTACGTTTTTGGCAGAAAAACAAGATTTTATGTTTTTAGCGGAAAAACGAGATTTGACGTTTTGATGGAAAAACGGGATTTTACGTTTTTTGAGGGAAAACATGATTTTACATTTTTTAAGGGAAAACAAGATTTTACGTTTTTGGCGGGAAAACATAATTTGACGTTTTTGACGGGAAAACGAGATTTTATGTTTTTGGCGGGAAAACAAGATTTGACGTATTTGCGGGAAAATGGGATTTTACGTTTTTGGCGGGAAAACGAGATTTGACGTTTCGACGGAAAAACGGGATTTTAAGTTTTTTTGCGGGAAAACGGGATTTGACGTTTTTGACGGGAAAACTGGATTTTACGTTTTTGACGGAAAAACATAATTTTACGTTTTTGGTGGGAAAAATGGGATTTGATATTTTTGCGGGAAAATTGGATTTTATGTTTTTGAAAGGAAAACGGGATTTGACGGGAAAATGGGATTTTATGTTTTTGAAAGGAAAATGAGATTTGACGGGAAAATGGGATTTAACGCTTTTTGCGGGAAAACGAGATTTTTCGTTTTAGACGGGAAAACGGGATTTTACGTTTTCGATGGGAAAATAGGATTTTACGTCTTTGACGGGAAAACGGGATTTTACGTTTTTGACGGAAAAACGAGATTTTATGTTTTTGACGGGAAAACGAAATTTTACGTTTTTGGCTGGAAAATGGGATTTAACGTTTTTGGGCGGGAAAATTGGATTTTACGTTTTTTGGCGAGAAAACGGGATTTTACGTTTTTGACGGGAAAACAGGATTTTACGTTTTTTGACGGGAAAACGAGATTCCAAAACTGGGAATATTCTTGCAAAAACAATAAATGTCATGAATTTTTTTTTGCAGAAAACTCTGGTTTAATTATTGTTTTTGAGGCATGGGCCTTGTGGTAAAGGAAACCCCTCTAATGTTTGTATGGTAAATAGACTATTTAATTTAGATTGGACTATTTTTGTCATTTCAAATTTGTTTTTTTTTTGATGCTTCGTCTGAATGAATCGTTTTGAAATAGAATCGAAACGAACTATCATTTTACAGTTTCATTTAGATGAGCAAACGAACAGAACCTAAATATTTTTACTTTTCATTGAAAATCAGACGATTGTTTTCCAAACTTGCATCCAACTTCATAGTAAAATTTTATATTATGATCAAATACCAAACATATCTAAAAATTAAATAACTACATTTCCGCCACATTATTCTCTTAACAAGATAATTTAAACTACCTATAAAATTCAATTAATATCTGTGCGGGCCACTCACCTATTATAAATAAAAATAGTTGAAAAAAAAAAAAAAAGTGTAAAGAAAACTAGATAATAAAGGGACGAGAAATGATGAGTGAACTGTAACCATGTAAATATACATACAACACTTTCTTATTATAATTTTTTTTTGGAGATCAAGAAGCCTTAACTACCATCCTCAAAATCATCATCATCTTTGTAAGGCTCTAAATACAGTAAGAAGAGACAAGAAGAGGTTGATGATGTCTAGGTAGAGCGAAACCGCGGCCCAAATATACTCATCGTATGTGTATCGTTTGATCAGATTGTCTGTATCATAGACTATGTATCCACAGAATATTATCGATGCCAAGCAACCGTAGATCATCACCGATATCCGCCCTAATGGGAACAAAATCTGCACAACATAGGGAAACCCGTTTATGCAAATCCAAAGCAACCATAATAATGACATCAAGTCTCTATGCAATGCTTATAGTGAAATCAAGTTTCTAACTTCTAGCCAAAAGAATGCTACCAAAAGTACCACATCCAATAGGTTAAAGCTCTCATTCTCTCTGTATTGCCTATTGTGTGAAATCAAGTTTCTAACTACTTAGGACTTAGCTTAAAAGATGCTACCAAAACTACCACACTTCATAGGTTAAGCCTAAAACTCTTAACTCCTACAATGAAATCAAGTTTCTAACTTCCAGCATAAAAATATTGCTACCAAAACTACGACATACAATAGGCTATAACACTCATTCTCTGTAATGCCTATAGTGAAATCAAGCTTCTAACTAACTCCTTAGCCTGAAAAGAATGCTTCCAAAACTACCACATTTCATAGGATAAGCCTAAGGCTCTCACTCTCTGTAACACCTATGGTGAATTTGGAAGTAGTGGTGTTACTTGTATTATGGCGAAGACAAGAAGCACAATGAGAGCTCCAAACAAGAAAGGTCTGAGGAAATTGAAGTCATATCCTCTTCTAGCTGCCCAAAAGGTGTATAATGTGAGGGAAAGCACCACGACTGTTGTCAAGATCGCTGACTCGAGAATCACTTTCCCTGTTTTAGCAAAGAGTAAGATCTATCAAACATATATACACAATGGAACCAGAAACATTGAGAGAGATCAAAACCAGAAATCAATAACTGAGTATAAGAAAGAAAAAAATGGAGAGATCAAATATAATAGCCTAAACGTAAGCTAAAAAGGATTTGGGGAAGGAATGAAATCTCTTTCCTTTCGGATTTACTTGGATGAAGAGTACTATTTAGAGGTAATTCCCAATAGCAAAGGCAGAAATTAGAACAAACTGTTTCCTAATGACTTTTTTACAAGAAAAAGAAAGAAAAAAAGACTAGTAAAATTCTCAATTCCCCAAATCAAATACCAAAGTGATTGATCTTTATTCTTACCATTGGTGAATGCACATGTCAATCCAACGACGAAAGCAAGAGCCAAAGTGAAAATCCCCAAGAGCAAGTAATTCACCGGATGTTTCTGGTGGTAATAGTACAACGGGCACAACACTAAATCGGAGAAACACACACACAAAAATCAATCCAAAATTTTCAGCTGAGACGTAATCAAATCCGAAAATTGAAAATTGAAAGTTTGATGATTTAACCTATGAAGGGCGTGATGACGATGACTATGTAGAGACCTAATCCAACGCTGGTGGTGGCGAAGAACAGAGCAATTGGGTGGACGGTGACCACCGTGGCGGCGACGGCGACGGTGGCTAGGAGCTGAAAGGCGATTATGGAGTAAACCTTCCGTATAAATCCCCACCTGAGCTCGGGATTTTCCAGCATAGTTGGGTATAAGGGCCTTGAGCCACCGCCGGTTTCCACGTCATCTTTCCGGTAAGGTAAGTTCCACTGATTCATTACGGTACCAACAACTTTTCCGACAAAGTGAAGGAAAGCGCGGCAAAAATCGGATCTTTAGATTACTGTATCAGGATCGGAGATAAAATTACGAGAGAAAGAGAGGAAACGGGAAGTTGAATCGGTGCTTCGCTTCGTCCTGTGAGTAAAAAATGCGAGATTTTTTTCTTAGAAAAGCGGTGTGCGTGGAGGAAGTAGACAGTTCATGAAGGTTCCCGGTTAAAGAGGAGATGACACGTGGTGACCGTAGAAGAAGCATTAACCGTGACAAGGATGGTTTCTGCACTTCTGAGATATTTTTGATTGATGTGTCCAAAAGAAAAGTATCTTTAGTTAAAGGTTTGGATATATTTTTGGTAATAAAATTATCAAACTTGTACGGTAGTATTTCAAAAATTTGAAAGTAAAATCGCAAAATTATTCATATAAATTTATATTTTGTCCCATCTTTTTATAACGAGTTTTGTTCCATCTAATGTTTTTTAAGCATTGTTTTCCATATTATTTATAGATTTAGATATTTAAAAGTAAATACAATTGATTTAAATTTGGATTAAAAAAAATTGGCACATATGCATCTCTTATAAACATCAAGGAAATAAATAACAAAAAAACTAAATTAACAAACAAAAAATCATTTAAAAGAAAAATAACTTGATATATATGCTTACTATATGGAATATCAACATAAAAAACTTAACAGTTTGCAAAAATAAAAAAGTTTTATCAATTGCAATGCAATATAAAGTCATGCCAGTTTCGCTACTACACACGTGAGTGAATCAGATCAAGTAGAAAACCACATCTAATACACTAGACTATTTCTATTTTTATCTCAATAAATAAAATTTACTTAACGTTAGTTAAAATTTATCAAATGTTTACTACTCATTTTTCTGTTATCTAAAAAAATTACTTAATATTAATTTAAGTTCATCAAATGTTTACTGTGAAATTTCAAATTCAAAATCCGGGTATTATGCTATCAGATAGACATTTTAAAAGAATAAAAAAATAGTCCTTTAGACACAAAAATATATAAAGTAAATATATAAAAACCATACACTCATCGTAATTTTTTCCTTAATACAAAACAAAATTGAACACTATGCAAATAAATTAACAAAAAAATGGAAAAGAAGATGTTGAAAAATACGATATAATCATATATTAAAAGAATGTTTTTTTAGTTTTCTAAAATGTCTAACAATTCTTCTTCTATTCTTATTTCTATACACATGGTATATAGTCCAAACATTAGTATTTTTGATAAAATAGTTTTCTAATTAGGTAAAAATCAATTGATTTATTAATATTTTACTTAACAAAATCTATAATCTTATAAATAAATACAAGTAGGAGAAAACGGCACATCATATTTAAATACATTCACTACAAGAAAACACTCATTTTGCAACGACATATATTGTTGTAAAATCGTTGCAAAACAGGTGTACCATCGAATTTGCGACGAAACGTAAAATGTCCTGATCGTAGTAAACCAAAAATCGTCGTAAAATCGTCGGCAAATTACAAGGGGCAAATAATCGTCAGAAAAAATCGTCGTAAATCTTACTTCAAAATTACGACGAATAAAAATACGTCGTAAGAACGATGGAAATTCGAAGGCAATTTACGACAAAACAACAACGAATTTAGGTTGATTATGTGGACAAATATTTGTCGTAAATCGGAGGTAAATATTTCATCATAAATTCGCCGGAAGACTAGAACAGTCGTAAAAATGTCGTTAATAAATCGTCGTAAATTAACAACGATTTTACGATGATTGTTAATTATTTTTAGTTTAATTAATTAATGAATTATAAAGTTAGTTTTATTTTTATAATTTAATTAATTTCGAAATTATAATTTGAAACTTTAAAAAATAATAATATTATAAAATAATTTTTTCTTACAAATATTCTTACAAAAAAGTTTATTATATAATAAAATTTATAAAGTTATTATGAAATCATCGATACCCAAATCGTCTTCGGCTCGTGGCTCCTCATCTCTCGCCGGATCGGTTGTGTGTGTCGGTGGCTGATTGCTTGGCCCCGCTCCTTGTGCCGCTGCCGTGTTTGCCTCTGCTTGTCTTCGTCGCTTTTCCCGCAACATGGCATGCATTGCCGGGTTCCCTATTACCATGATGTCGAAGAGCGAGTCATTCTCTGTAACCTCCATATCAAACCTCTGCTGAAGATTCGAAATCTTCGCCTGGTATGCCATAGACTCGGTCTCAACCCTCTGCTGAAGACTCGTAATCGTGGCACGTAAGACGAATGGATCATCTTATGGCGATCGTCGTCGCAGAGCAAATGACGAGGCGGCTTAGACATCTCGAATAGATCTCATCCCGACGAGCTTCCCCTTTTTCTTAGGAGCGACCTACATTTAAAATTACAGTTAATTAGAATTTTAAAAAAAAATAAGGACTAAAAATATTTAAGTACTAAATTATTCTATATATCTCCTCGAAGATCCGGTCAATATTGGGTGTGGTCAACCCTCCATAATGGACCGACGAACCGCCATAAGATAGCTGCTGAGAGAGATGTGTCTCTCGCTCGGTGACCTTGGAAGTCACCTCGTTGAAGATATGCTCGGCCTTCTCATTAACAAAGTCACCATTCTTCTTCCGGTCCGTCCGCTCAAAAACCTTTGTCATCGGAGGGAGTACACCTCCGTTTTCGCCGGCCTAAGGAAAAAAGACAATGTCATTGATCAAATCAAGTAAATAACATAAACGAAATAATTTAAATAAATTTAATTATCATTTTTAGATGAACACCTGCAAAAGGCGTTTGGCCGGCTGTATGAGGCAAAGACACGGGTTTGCCGTCCGGACCAACGGTGTTGTGGGAAGCCGAACACTTCTCCGCAGTTTTTATCTAGTTCAGATCCAGCAAATACCGCACCAAACCGTCCCATACTGCTTTATAAAAATATTTTTATGTGAATCCATTATGTTGATTACAAAAAAATAAACAAACATTATTTACCTTACCACAAATTAATATTGAATATAAAATCATATCAGTTTCGCTACTACACACAAGAGTGAATCAGATCAAGTAGAAGACCACATCTAATACACTAGACTCTTTCTACTTTTTATCTCACTAAATATAAATTTACTTAACGTTAGTTAAAATTCATCAAATGTTTAATACTCATTTTTCTGTTATCTAAAAAAGATTACTTAATATTAGTTAAAGTTTATCAAATGTTTACTGTGAAATTTCAAATTCAAAATCTGGGTATTATGTTATCAGTTAGGCATTTTAAAAGGATAAAAACAGTCCACAAAAATATATAAAGTAAATATATAAAAATTATACACTCATCGTGATTTTTTTTCTAATACAAAACAAAATTGAACACTATGCAAACAAATTAACAAAAAAATGGAAAAGAATATGTTGAAAAATACGATATAATCATATATTAAAAGAATGTTTTTCTAGTTTTCTAAAATGTCTAACAAATTTTTTTCTATTCTTATTTCTATACACATGGCATATAGTCCAAACATGTTAGTATTTTTGATAAAATATTTTTCTAATTAGGTAAAAATTAATTGATTTATTAATATTTTACTTAACAAAATCTATAATCTTATAAATAAATACAAATAGTAGAAAACAACACATCATATTTAAATACATTTTTATAAAAAGAAAATTTATGTAAATTCATTATGTTTTAGATAATTTAAAAATTACTAACCAAAAAAAATATTAAACTAATCGTGCGTAACGCATATGAAAAACCTAGTTACAATAGATAAAATTGCAAATCGTTGAATAAAAGGATATAGTAACAAATTTAAAGTGCAATTAGTTAATAATAAATCATTTACATAAAATATTTAATAGATGTAAAAAAAATTAATAAACCTTCACCATCTTTTGGAAAAAGAGGAGAGGCCGGAGAAGCAATAGTGCTGGTTACTGTTTGTGTGGAGATCTTCACCAAAAAAAGAAAAAGGATATGAGAAAAAACAAGAGAAAAGAAGAAAAACTTTCCCTTTTACCAACGAAACAAAACAGCTCAGAGAATTGAAAAAGTGTGAATTTGGAAAATATTTCCCACCCTCTGTCTACATCTTTCACTTGGATCTCCTTTGCTCAATCTTATAATCCTCCCAATTTCTCCATTGGAGTTCCTGTACCTCTCTCTCTGTCTAGGGTTTGTTTTCTCTTCCGTACGAAATTGCAGGAGCTCGCGCAACACAATGGTTTCTTCCTCACTCTCTTCTCGTCTCGCTGGTTAAAGATTCTTATTTTCTGATGTCTAAGACATCCTAGATTTGTTGGTTTCTTTTTATGTGTGACTTTTCTGGGTTTAGTTCCTGGAGCCACTAGATTATTTTACCACAGCTGAAGATTAGGGTTTTCTCGAGAAAGCTCTAATTTTGGTGCTCTACACTGATTTATTCCCTTAATTTCCTTTAAAGGGTATCTGTTCTATGGCGATTTCGAGTGAGTTTTGTGGTTCCCATTTATGTATTTAGGTTTTGTTCTATCTGCACATAAATGGTTTCAGAGAGAAATGCTTAAGCTTTAGGTGTTGGAAGATTTCGTAATACAAAGTTCAGATTTTTTGTATAGAATTCCATCAAGTAACCCATCTCCACTTAGTTTCTTCTGGGCTGTGTACTGTGAATTCGAGAAGAAAATAGTGTGTTGACTATCCTCTGGCTATCCTGGAGATCTGGGATTTGTTTCACCTCTTATGTCAGATGAGGACATTTTACCCATCTGATTCTTGTAAAGAATCACAGCTCAATTCGTTGAATCCACAGTCATGGCTTCAAGTTGAGAGAGGGAAGCTATCTTCCTCTGCTTCTTCATCTGCGTAAGTTTCTCTCTTTTTTTCCTGCTTGTTCGAATTGGTTATTAAGCTTGAGACGTTTGGCTATGGAGTTAACCTTTGGTCTTTTGTAGTCCACTGTGCAGAGAATCATTTATCAAAGTTCCCGAGCCGCAGATACTTCCGCATTATAAACCTCTTGACTATGTAGAAGTTCTTGCTCAGATTCATGAAGAACTCGAGACTTGTCCTTTGCAGGAGAGATCGATTCTGTATTTATTGCAGTATCAAGTGTTTAGAGGTCTTGGAGAGACAAAGCTTAGACGGAGAAGCCTTCAATCAGCTTGGCAAGAGGCTACAACTGTCCATGAAAAAGTTGTCTTTGGGTCTTGGTTAAGGTATGAGAAACAAGGGGAAGAAGTTATCGCCGATTTGCTTTCCTCTTGTGGTAAATATTCTGAAGAATTCGTTCCGCTAGATATTGCATCTTATTTCCCAGTTATGGCTGCTTCTTCCCCTGAGGCAGCATCTGTGAAGGTGGAGCGCTGTATATCGAAAAATGTTGTGTTTAAGATAGGAGAAGAGAGAATAACTTGTGATAGGAAGAAAATCGCGAGTCTTTCTGCTCCGTTTCACGCCATGCTTTATGGGAATTTCACGGAATCGCTTCTCGTTGAGATAGACATGTCAGAAAACCATGTATCGTCATCAGCTATGCGTGTTGTCAGAGATTTCAGTGTTGCGGGTGTTCTAAGCAGAGTTTCCAAGAATCTTCTATTGGAAGTTTTAGTTTTTGCAAACAAGTTTTGCTGCGAGAGACTTAAAGATGCTTGTGATAGAGAATTGGCTTCTCTGATTTCTTCGATGGAATGTGCCATTGAGATTATGGACTTTGCACTGGAAGAGAGCTCCCCGATCCTAGTTGCATCGTGTTTGCAAGTTTTTCTTTATGAGATGCCCGATAGTTTGACCGATGACCGTGTTGTCGAGGTTTTGATTCGGGTTAATAGATCTCAAGTCTCAACCATGGCAGGAAAAGCTTCATTCTCCTTATACTCTTGTTTAAGCGAAGTCTCAATGCGTATAGATCCTCGGTCAGACAGAACATTGGGTTTCTTGGAAAAAATAGTTGACTTTGCGGAAAATGATCGGCAGAGAGTATTGGGCTTTCATCGGTTAGGTTGTATGAGGCTATTAAGGAAAGAGTACCGTGAGGCGGAAGAAGCGTTTGAAACCGCTTTTACTCTAGGCCATGTGTATTCAGCTACTGGTTTAGCAAGAATAGGTTACCTCCAAGGCCATCAGCTTTGGGCTTACGAGAAGCTAAGCTCGGTTATCTCCTCTGTTTCGCCACCTCTCGGATGGATGTATCAAGAAAGGTCTTTATATTGTGAGAGTGATAAGAAAATGGAGGATCTCGGAAAAGCAACCAAATTGGACCCGACTTTGACTTATCCTTACATGTATAGAGCTGTCAATCTAATGTCGAAACAAAATGCCGAGGCTGCGCTCGAGGAAATCAACCGGATCTTGGGATTTAAACTCGCATTAGAATGCTTGGAAATCCGGTTTTGTCTTTATCTCGGTATGGATGACTATGAAGCGGCTCTTCGCGATATCCAGGCTGCTCTTACTTTGTGCCCGGATTATCGAATGTTTGATGGGAAAGTAGCTGCGAGGCAGCTGCGGATGCTTGTGTATGAGCATGTCGAGAATTGGACAACCGCGGATTGTTGGATGCAGCTTTATGAGAAATGGTCGAATGTTGATGATATTGGTTCTCTTTCTGTGATTTATCAGATGCTCGAAGCTGATGCTTTTAAAGGTGTTCTTTACTTTAGGCAATCTTTGCTTCTCCTAAGGTAAAAATCTTCAATTCAACTTTCTCAGTTTCATCCTTTGGTCACCAAGTTGTCTGGGTGTTCAATTCGGTTTTTTCAGTAACCAAAGTAAAATCAGTTACGGTTTAGGTTAGAGTTCGGCTCTCAATCAAACATATCATTACTTGTCAAAAGGAAATATAAGTTTCGGATCGATTGTTTTTCTGTCTCGGCTTTGTTTGGATTCCCTTTCGGTTTTTGGGATAGTAAATCTATCTAAACCATTTTAGATTTGGTTCGGTTTTTGGAAGATTGGTTTTGTCCTAGATGAACATCCTTAACCTAGCATCTCATTTTCTGTACTTTGTTTTGACCAGGTTGAATTGTCCCGAGGCAGCCATGCGTAGTTTACAGTTAGCTCGAGAGCACGCCTCAAGTGACCACGAACGTCTGGTTTATGAAGGATGGATTTTGTATGACACTGGTCACTGCGAAGAAGGGCTTCAAAAGGCTAAGGAATCCATTAGAATAAAGAGATCATTCGAAGCTTATTTCCTCCAAGCTTACGCCTTAGCAGAATCTAGCCTCGATCCATCGAGTTCTTCAACCGTTGTTTCGCTTCTTGAAGACGCTCTTAAATGCCCCTCTGATAGGTTGAGGAAAGGTCAGGTACGGTCGTTCACCATCAGCTCTATTTGAAACCATTTAGGCTACATATTCAAATTGATTTGGTTCGGTTCTGTTTATTGGATTTAGGAATTCATGATTTTGGTTGGGTTGTTCTCTTTGCCAAAATTTTGGTTAGGTTCGGTTTTAGATTAAAAAGAATAACCAAATAATGAGTTAGTTGTAATTAATATTAGTTTACTTTTAGTCGGTAAAAACCTAAGTTTGGTATATAGATTTTACTTAAAATATGAAAAAGAATTTTGGTTTATTCGGTTTTGTTGCACTAAGTACGGATTCAGATTGGTTTATTCAGTATTAACCACTGGTCGGTTTTTTTAAAATGTCTGCTTTGGTTTTGGTTTGAAGAGTTTCGGCTTGAGTCGATTTGGTTCGGATTTTTTGCCCTGGCGATTAGATGCATCTGGTTAAATTCTATGAAAATATTTTTGTTTGTTTGTTTTGTTTTAGGCTCTAAACAATCTCGGGAGCGTCTACGTCGATTGCGAGAAGCTAGACTTAGCTGCGGATTGTTATATTAACGCTCTGAAAGTGAGGCACACACGCGCGCACCAAGGCTTAGCTCGTGTCCATTTCCTTAGAAACGACAAAGCTGCAGCTTATGAAGAAATGACCAGACTAATTGAAAAGGCTCAAAACAACGCATCCGCTTACGAGAAAAGATCCGAGTATTGTGACCGTGAACTCGCTAAATCTGATCTCGAAATGGTCACCCGATTAGACCCTCTCCGGGTTTATCCTTACCGATACCGTGCTGCAGGTTTTTTTGACTAAACTCTACGCTATGTTTTCTTTTCTTTTCTTTTTTTCATCATCCCGCGGAATAATTGGCTTAACCCGAAACCTGTATTTTGTGGGTTTTGATAGTGTTGATGGATAGTCGGAAGGAGAGAGAGGCTATTGCGGAGTTATCCCGAGCTATCGCCTTCAAAGCGGATCTCCATCTTCTTCACTTAAGGGCGGCTTTCCACGAGCACATCGGGGATGTCAGTAGTGCGTTGCGAGACTGTCGTGCGGCGCTCTCGGTCGACCCTAATCATCAAGAGATGCTCGAACTCCATAGCCGTGTTAATAGCCATGAACCTTGAACGCAACCACACACAACAAAGCATGGAGATGATAGTAAAGTGTGAAAATTTGTAAAACTCTTAAAAGTTCATAGTTGTAAACTTGTATTCTCTCGTCACTCTTTTCTATTCTTTGTTGTTGTTTCCCTCAAATCGATTTTATATGGTCTCCGTTTCATCGTAAACCTGATTTCTCTGGCCTAAAAACTTGAAAACAAAAAGTATGTAAAATGCGTACTAACTCATGCTTTTTGAAAATCAAAAAGGAAAATATTCGATGTTACATGAGTTTATTAGTTACACGTGTCTCATAAATCATGATGGCACATATTTTTGGCCTAAAGTATTCTATCGAACCTTAACAAAAGCGAAACTCTTATAAGGGTGCACGTCAAAATTACTAAAATAGACGAAGAAGACACGTCTAGGGGTAGATCCGTGTGCTAATTTTTCTGCCGTTATATTTTTCGCGCGTGGAATGAGTGAGATAAAGAAAAAAGAAAAGACATCTAACTCCTCTTGAATTTCTAAGATATAGTGAAAATGCAAGAAAATCTGAAGTGGAAAGCGTTACTTCAACTTTTATAAGTAACATATATATTTTTATAAGTAAAACTATTTCATCATAATAAACAAAGTGCTCTCTGAACGTCAAAATTACTAAAATAGACAAACTTTATGTTTTTTTTTTTTAATTTGTGTTTGGTTTGGAATATAATTTATAGAAAAACTCATTAGAGATTAAAAAAAAAAAAAGTAAAAGAACGGATAAAAGCGCCTGTGTGTTCTAGATTTCTTAGTCATAATCTCTTCTTTCCTTGCTAATTTTCAGTTTTGCTTATAGATCTGGAAAGAGAAATTACTTTTTTTTTTGGGAACAAATCTTAACTGACTTGTTGTAGAAACCACGACCGCCATGGAAACCACAATAGAATCAATATGTTTAGGAGGGTTTGGAGACCGAAGGTAGCAAATTTGATTTCAACTAGGAAGAATTTTTTACTATTTACTAGATTTTCACCGGCGCGCCTGCGAGAGATAATTTTTTAATAGATTTAATGTAATGTTTTCATACATTGGTTCGACCAGCCGATCCGGCCGAAAATCCAGGATCCAGACAACAATCTGTCCCGGATATAACATTAAACCTCGAGACTATAAAATCCGGTAAAACCCATAAAAACTCAGCAAATAACCGTGAACCAGACATAATCGTTGACCCGGATAGATCATGGTTCAGTAAAAAATTATAGTTCAATCAAAGGATTTCCTTTATTGCTCTTATTGAGTCATTCATATTTTACAATATGATATTTTTTTATCTTCTTTCGTTTGTGAATAAGACTTTATCAACTAAAATAATAATTAATTTGTCAGTTAAACATACTTTTTTTCAAACATATCTTAGAGATTTATTAGTTTTCATATATATATATATATATATA
>PKMM01016373.1:604245-736321 GCA_002933915.1 Eutrema heterophyllum | reverse complement strand
ACAATAACATATATTCGCTTATCATCTGCGTTATTATGAAAATATTATTTAAATTTCGAATATTTAAATTATAAATAAATCAATATCCAGTTATTATTTTTGTAAAGATACAATAACAACTGATTTTTGTTATTTTTGATCAATAATCTAACCTATATTTAAGAAAATCTAAATTAATATCTAATTTTTTAGAATTAAATATAAATATAAAATTAAATGCATTTTTTAAATTAATATTGAACTAATATTCCTGTTTGGTAACATGTATAGTTATCCACATAATTTATAGCTTTAAATGTAATTTTTCCTGTTTGGACACAAAAAAATGTATCTGTTTTAATAGTATAGATATTCCGATACAATATATTTGGTATCAGAATCATCACTGAAAATAGTATTTTGAGATATGCGTAGGTGTATTTTGGAGTTTCATCAGGAAGGTGATAGCCAAGCACATAATTCGCATCCGTTTGGAATCGATTACGAAAAAAGAAAATAACAGATCTAATTTATTAGCGAGCAAGGGTCTCCGCTGGACAACATCGTTAATATTCATTTATTTAGTTAAATTATATCATGTAATTGTAATATATGCAATGATTTGCATCATGTTCTGTAGTGTTCATGTAAACTCAAGTTGAAATCAATATATTCGACGTTGAAAAGGAGAAAAAAAAAGGAACGAATGAAAATGTGCGAAAATTCTTCTTGGTGGGGTAAGTATTTTTTTTTGGTTCATGAACAACTTTTCAAAGGGATATATGAGAATATTAATCAAAAACCTAGAAAAGGTAAATTAAAAAAGGAAGATAACACAAAGTCATCCACAAGAGTAAATCATAGGAAGACGAAATGAAAATTCAACAAAGTAAAATATTCCATTTTGATATTCAAAGCCAAAATGCTTTTTGGGCATTGGTTGCTTTGTATATCTTTTGTGTGTGTGTATTTTTCTTTCTCTACAATTATATATTTGTTAGTGATTCAAACTCAAGTTCGGCTAGGATGACTGGAAGATGTTGAATTCTTGTGTTCCGAATTTGAACTTTAAGTTGAGAAATATACAAGAAAATTGTTGGTCCTTTTTTTTTTTGGGTAAATGATAAGAAAATTTGTTTAATTCATCATTGAACGATAAATTTTCAAAATTAAATTTCGTAAATTTTTAATTGTAATATAACTTTTTAATAAAGTCGATGTTTTAATTGAAGGTAATTGACCAAAATAGCATAGTTTTAATCTTTTCTTCCAAATTTAGCATCACTAATTGAAAATGACAATAATAGCACAAATTTAATATTAAAATGATCTAAAATATTTTTCTAATGACCTAAAATTTAATATTAATTTATTTCGTAGCTTATGATTTCATTCAAATCAGTGTGCTTTTTACAGAAATTTGGGTATTTTATGAGAGAAACTACGAGGAAAAAGGAGATAGAAGATCCAGCAACCTTAGTAGAAAGCAACATCACTCAAATTCATAGTAACACCACACAAAAAAACAATTAAAGATGATCTTATAAGAAAATAATAGCGATTTTACATGAAAAGATCGAACAAAATTCTCTAAGTTGAAGAAAATAATTTTAAAAAATGATATTTATTCTTGGTAATGACTCGAAATTTTGAACTGAACAAAAAAATATTCTTCTTTACATTACGAGAACAAATATGAATTTCCGACCACCATAATCATCGAAAAGTCATCGGAAACACATGTTTTCTTGGATAATTATCAAAACAAAACATAATCTTGGAACTTTGAGTACAGTTAGATTTCTTAGCTAGCGTCTATAGCGATGATAGTTCAACTAGTCATTATGCATGAGCAAACCATCAACATATTCGAATTATAAAAAAATATATATATATATATTCGAATGAGTCTCACTAACCATTACATTTAACATATATTAGACAACTACGAACAGTGGCGGATCTAGAACATTTTTTTATCCGGGGCAAAAAATAAAATTACACTAAAAATATCTATCAACAGGGGCATTTTTTTTTTTTTTTTTATAAAATTACACCAATTTTTTATTTTTCATGGTGGGTAACTGCCCCTCCCATTCCTAAGCTGCCTCCGCCCCTGACTACGAACCACTCCACTGGCTTGAAGTAATATTTAGTGTATTCCTCAATGGTTCTATTACTAAGTATAGTTCTTCTATTATAAGAACAATGTTTTTTTAGCTAAGTAATTGTGTATTAGATTCTCTTACAAACTAAAACAAAACAAAAAATGTTTCCTTTATACATACCTAATGAATGAAAAGGTTTCGTTTTCTTGATATTTATAAGTAATTATTACTTCTATTTAAGGCAATTAGGCCTGCGAAGTCTTATCTCACAATATTTTCCATTAATTGGACAAATTGATAGCTTGCTTTCTTTTCTTTCTGGGGTCTACTCTTCTTTTTAGTAGACAATTTTAAGTAAATGCTGATAGTCTGGTCCTGTAATCATCACTCTTCTCTGTAATGCAGAAGAGTCTCCAAAACAACATAAAAATAAAATAAAAACTAATTGTTAAAGAAAAAACAGTTAAAATATATATATGAAAATAAGTCAAAGTCTCACTTTCAAACATACACTCTCTCCTCTGTGGTATTTATCTGCTCCTAGAAAAAATAATACAAAAATGGGAATCAAACAGTCTTTGCATTTATTGTAAGCACACATATATATATGTATATGTACAAAAATTGATAGTGACCTTGGAGAATAATCCATCATGGTCGTCCTCTTGCTTTTTGAAAACTGTACATACAAATGTGTATATACACATTCAAGAAACAAAAAATTAAATATTGAAATTATGTTTTTTTTTGTTTTCTTGCATATATAGCCAAAGAATGACGTCTTTCTGTGTAAACTTCTTTACTCTCTAGGTACTTGATCAAAGGTCCTTATTTTGAGAGATCAGATCATCAGAATAAACCAAAGTTTGGATCTTTTTGTAGTTTTCTTTCACCTTTTGTTTTTTCTCTAGTTGGAATTTTCTTCTTCGTATAGCTATAACCATATAGCCATGGATATGTTTTCATCTCGTAACTGGTCCTATAAACTAAGCTCTTTGTCTGCTGAAGCAAGTGCTTCTTCTGGTAATACACTCAGTACCATCCAAGATTTTAATGGCTTGAACAATGTAATTTCTAGTCGTCTTTGTACACACACAGAGACTCAAAAGACTAAGAAAAGAAGAGGCATTCCTGGAAATCCTGGTAATACAAATATGATATTTACTTTATTTCTATTGACTATGGCTTTAATTATTTCATTTGGGTTTTTAAATACCAGCTGAATCTGGAAAATGTTTTCATCTGATTTTTGATTCCTGGTAGAATCTTGGAACCTTTTTTCTTCTCTTATTTTTATCAAGAGATCTTTTTTCATATGGGTTTTTAAATACTAGATAGTAGATACTGATGACTTTAGTCATATGGGTTATTTTATTACTAGCAGAATCTGAGAGCTTTAATTTTTTCATATGAGTTTTGTAAAAAGTCTTCCTTTTCTTTTTAACAATTAGGGTTTGTCGAAACATCATCTTTTTTACCAAGAATGTGTTTTGAGACCTTTTTTTTTTCTCATGTGAAACTGGTTTCTGTGGCAGATCCAGACGCAGAGGTAATTGCATTATCACCAAAGACACTTCTTGCAACAAACAGATTCGTCTGTGAGATATGCAACAAAGGGTTTCAAAGAGATCAGAATCTACAGCTTCACAGGAGAGGCCACAATCTTCCATGGAAGCTTAAGCAGAAGAACAACAAGGAACAGCAAAAGAAGAAAGTCTATGTGTGCCCAGAGACAAATTGTGTTCATCATCACCCATCTAGGGCGCTTGGTGATCTCACAGGGATCAAGAAACACTTTTGCAGGAAACATGGAGAGAAGAAATGGAAATGTGAAAAGTGTTCAAAGTTCTACGCTGTTCAATCTGACTGGAAAGCTCACACTAAGGTCTGTGGTACAAGAGAGTATAGATGTGACTGTGGAACTCTTTTCTCGAGGTAAGCTTTTTTTTTTTAAATTACTTATTTTTTTTATATATATTAAGATCTTTCTTTGTTCCTTGTTGATTTGTTTTCTTGATATTTTACTGATGTTTCTGTGACAAATCTAGATTATTATCTATATACAGCATATAGAGATAGGAGTCCATATGTTACATGTGAATCTATAATTTTTCTTGGAATATATTGTAATTGTGTATATATGGATGAATTTAATGCTTTCGTGTGACTAATTTCAATTGTCCTTTTTTTGGTTATGTCCTTTAATTTGATAAAACTGCTAGTGTCTGTCCATGGATATAGTTTGAGTTCAAATTAAATGCAGTGGCAAAATTCATGGTTTAAGACATTGTCTATACATATCGGCCATTAATGTCTATAATAAGATGAAAACATGAATATATGCATTCAAAAATAGTAAAATAAAAAAACATTTTTTCTTTTGTGAAGCACCAAATTTTGTGTACTGAGATTGATATAAATCAACTTTACAGTTTTTAGAGCTAATATGTGTGTATATATGTATAGTTCTTGTCAAATTAAAAATGGTTTTAAAAAAATATATATATATTATTGCATGTAAAATTGGTGTTGCATTATTGAAGGAGATAAAAGAAGCCTGCAGGTGAATCTTCTTCTTCATCATGATGCTGAAAAAGAATCCTGATTTGAAACTCTTTTCTTTTTTTTTTTGTAAAAGATTTTGTAGTCTATGATTTGATTTGCTATGTCTAAATTGCATTAGTCCATTATTACATCATAGGCTTCAAAAGCTTTTCTTAGAATTTTGAAACTTCTTCCACTCTGTGTGGTCCACCTTAAATTATCACACTTCAAGCAACTGCATCATCAATATATATATATAGAATTGTTCATCTTCATATCTAATATTTTGTTTCTTGGCAAATTTTTGTAAACAGGAAAGACAGTTTCATAACGCATAGAGCGTTCTGCGATGCATTAGCAGAAGAAAATGCAAGAATCATCTCATCTTCTTCCTCCAATCTCACAAACCCTGACCCTAGTTTCCAAGATCGTCACTTTATGCTCAACAAATCTTCTTTTTCTTCTTCCTTGCTCTTCACGTCACCTGTTTACGCTGACCCATCACGTTCCGCCGCCGCCGTTTCATCGTCTTCGACGGCAGCTCTCTCCGCGACAGCTCTCCTCCAAAAAGCGACCGCTCTTAGCTCCGGCGCTTTCGGCGGCGGAGGACAAACGCGATCAATTGGTCATCACCAACATTTGACGACGGCCAACGAGCTTCTTGGTGTTGACCGAGTCATGATGATGTCATCTTCGTCCTCTGAGTACGACCAGCTAGTTGTTGATGGGTTAACGTCCACGTGGCAGAAAGCTGACCGTTTGACCAGGGACTTTCTTGGACTCACGGGACATGGAGTACACGTTAGCGTGAGACCCGATGACATGCTAGAGTACGCAGGTGGTTTGGCGTTTCCTATGTCGGCGTACGATACCGAATCACATAATCACGACTCGTCGTCGTTTCAGAAGGCTTACGATCTGGGATTCTATGGGCCCCACAATATGTAAAAGGGTAAAACTGGAATCTACTTCCATTATTTTGTTGCTTAATGACTCAAATACCCTCAGGAAGAGCATTTCTTTTTGCTTTGCTAAGGGATTTATTTTTTAATTTTCTAATTGTTACAGCTTTTAAAATTTTCTTGTCAAATATATTCGTACAAGTAAAACATTTATAGAATGTCCCTTTTTAAAACTACGTCCGTAAAAGATTAGTGTTCTTCTTATAAGTTTTATATGAACATTATATATTAAAAAAGAATTACATTATATACCTTTCCACATACAAAATAATTGAATCAGTAAAGGCCCCACAAACTGCACCTCTAGGGATTGACGAATGTGTCCTCTCAAAGCCAGCTTCTTTGATTGTGATAGATACAACTTCATATCTACGTATTCAAAACAAAAAAAACTTCATAGTCCACGTACACATCATTTTTCTTTTGCGCTAAATTGTAAATATTCATTAAAAATAAAATGTTTAGGTGTTATAAATTGTGTTAACAATTGATCGACCTAAAAATTTGGTTTTATGGCAAAAAAGAATAAAAAAAATAGAAACAAATTCAATCAATATTTTGTTGACACCGAAGCTCTGAAACAACAAGTATCGAGTAACGATACGATAAAAAGCTTAAAAACCAGGAAAAAATGATATCAAAATAGGGTCGAATGGAGAAAACAACAGAAAGGATCAGGAAAACGCCATATTACACATCATATTATGCAATAATATATATATATATATATATATAACATAGTTTGTCATTATATAGTATGAAATAACACTCAAAGAAACCAGTCTTGTAAAGATGGACAAATATTTATTGCTATGGGTCTAAATTCATAGTTAACTCAAAATTTGGCTATAGGCCACAAAATTCATTTATCGTTTTTTTCTGATTGCTGTTAACAGGTTTCAATCGTAATCACTAATTAATCAGGGACAATGGTCTTATTTATTGATGGGCATTTATGTTTTCATGATAGCATTAGCAACGAACAAGAACACGTATAATTTCCATCGCATACTATGATGAATATATAGTCGCTAATTTACCAATCACAATAGTGACAAAATGATTAAAAAGTTATTCCCTATTTTATAAGTTATAACGACAGATAACAACAAATTCTCTCAAAAAGATCATTGACAAAATAATGAGAAGCCGGTTAATATCTTTTCCCACTCTAAAGAGCCTTGATTTTTTTGTTTTATCTCTCATTTAATTTTTTTTTGGTTATATCACAATTTTGAAGAATGTCTTATCTGTTATAATGTTTTATGATTATGGTTTGATTGGTTTACTGATAGTAGAATAATAGCACTAAGCAGTAGAAACAGTATGTTGTTGAAGTTGTATGCTCTATTTAATGTACACATTTTAAGTGATTGGCAGAGTTGTGAAAGATTATATATAAAATTATTTAATATATTTATTCGTAAGCACTATATCTATAGTTATATTTATAATATAATTTTTAATATTTTTTTATATTTCAATTGTATTTATTATATTATATTTTTATTTAAACGTTTATTTGAAAATTAATAAAAACATAAAATAATGGTAAATATTGGTTTTAAGAGTATAAAAATTACACTTTAATATAAACATAACTTTTTGATATTATTTAACAAAATAAATTAGTTATATAATTTTTTTTTTATATATTTTATAGATTAATGTTCTATCAAAAGCTTTATATGAAAAGCATAGAGAGAGAAACATTTGCAAAGCATCTGCAGTTTCTAAATGTTTTCCTAAATGTTTTATCAACAAAAATTAATTGATTGATAAAAAACTTAATGCTTTTTTAAATATTCTATCAATCAAGGTCTAATTCTTTGAAAAGGACGTAGTTTAGAAATAGAATTGGGAGGTGGGAGTAGCTTGTAGTTTTCTTTCAAAAGTAATATATTACCATGTAAACCAAAAAAATATTGGTTAAAAAAAAGGAAAATCAAATCAAAAGGAATATAGAAACACTCAAACACCTAAAGAAGGAGAGTGGTAAGGAATCAATTAAAAAAGATATAGAAAACTACGAGGAATAATATAAAGTAGAAAAGATAAAAAAAACGAAGGTCAAAGAGCTTGTTGACGAGGACACGCATGAACATGCGAACACTTTAAACCAAAAATAAATAAATAAAGAGAACATGCGACCACTAAAAGTCAAAAGATAAAAATTAAAGAACATTGTTAATGGGATCAATAGTTTCCTTTTATGTTTATATATACGAGCTCTTAGTCCCCATTCTATACAACTTCTTTGCCTTTGCTTTCTTTTTGACTGTGATTGAAAATTTTAATCTGCAATAACAACATATGCATACATTTCCTTTTCCTTTGCTTTGGGCTTAACATTCAGACAAATATGGGCTTGATTGGAAGGAGTTTTAGACGCTGCACACAACCATATTTATTTCTACAGCTAATTTTTGTTTCTAATCATGATTTCTACAGATTTTTAAACCTACAGCCATTTGTATCCTTTTTTGGCTATAGAGAGCTATATTTTCACGGCCCAAATTTTGGGCTATGCAAGTTTGGAAAATATATTTTCACCTAAATTTATTGAAAAAATATATTCTTTGGCGCATTTTTTTTTGGCGCAATTTTTTTGTTAATATTTTAATATTTTCTAATAAAAACTTTAAACAACGAATTTTAAAACATACAGCTCATATTTACCAATTAGACTTTCACTTTTTAAAAGGCCACGACCAAAATCCTACGGCTAAAAAACCTACAGCCAAAAAACCACAACATAAAACCAAAAGTTACGGCTGTTACCAATCAGGGCCTATATCTCTGGACTTTTCTTTGGCTTGGCTGTTAATCTGTTATATAGTGACATGCAAACCATTTGCAATACTCAAAAATACCCTTTTCGAAGAACTTCTCCTTGTCCACGACCACGTGATTCTTCACCAGACAAAAGTTATTGACTGTACATTTCAAATATGGAGTCGGATAATAGCTTGTAATGATCAGTTACATGTAATTTAAACATTAGTTTTAAAGTAGTTTATGAACTACATCGTAAAAAAGGGCTAGATAACTCGACTATTTGATTAGATAAGGGCAATTAAGATATATATTACCCAAATTTTTAATAGGTAGAGTAAGGGTCGATTTAGATTCTGATTCGAATATGTAAGAGGCATATGTTCTAATGAAAAGAGTAACTGATGAAGATGGTATATTCCAAACTTTTGGAAAGTTTATTATAAATCAAAAAAGGTAAACATTATGCATACTTTTGTACTAATAAATCTTTGAATATAACCTTTTGAGTTATACAAAACAAGAAGATTATAAAACACTTTGAAACATAGTAAACATAACTTTTATTTTGCATATACAGAGAACTATAAATGAGAAGCCTATCTGAACATATTGATTAGAAATAAAATGTTGGTACAAGTCATTCTACATCCATAATTAAAAAATTTAATAAAGACATTTGTGTAAATACTACTTCTGATTATGGCAATGACTCGTACGTACTCAATTAGAGTAACAAGAGAAAAAGAGAAAAAACAAATTTGAAAGAAAAAACTACAGCGGTAAAAATGTGGAAAAGATAAAAAAAAATTATGATAAAAGCATACCAATCACACTAGCGAATGTAACAGACGGTGGAAACATAAAGATTCAATAACGCGGTTAAAGTTAAAATGAGGTAGTCGATCAAGAAGTTCAAATATGTGGTTAGAACTCAAATATGCGTATGAAAAGACAAAAAGGTTTACAATTGCTAGGCTAGTAAATAGGTGGCTGAATTTTTATATTTCTTTTAAATTATATGTTTTCATAATTACTTTGAAATTTCAAATTTGAAAAGTGTAATTTATATATTATTTAGTATATATGTTTTGATTTTCAATCATTTTAACCAATTAACCGCTCGTTAACAATCATAACTATCATTCAACCGTCCGTTTTAATCCAACTACTTTCTCCATTACAACTACCTCTTACCGCATTTTCTTTAATCGCAAAAAAACCTATAACTGCATTAACATAATGTGAGTTACCAATCGGTTTTATGAAGAAAAAAAGGATGTGAAAAAAATCAGGTATCTTTTTGGCTTTGTTAACTAAATCAAACTGAAATAAAATTTCACCCACTAAAATAATTTTCGGTTTGATTGATAGTTAATTGGCAGAATAGAAAGTAATCTTATTTTCTAGCTGGAACAATTACTCTATAAGACTCTATTTTGCACCCAAATCCCCATTTTGTCTACAACATTTGATCTTTTAGAACAATGATATAAAATATAGTTTAGACTTTAGAAGCAATAGAAAACAAGTAATTCCTTAATTACGTCTACGTGGACCTGACCGTTTAGTCAGCTTTCAAAGACTAAAGGGGTTAGAATATGAAATAAAAACATTTCAGGTGGGATAAGGTAAACCATTCGGAACTTTAATATCTATTTTAGGGAAATTAAATAAAGAAGAAAATCGCGTGAGTGAGGGAGAAAGTGACTTTGACTTAGTTTGAAGCGAGAAACAAGGCGCGGAGAAACGAAGACGAAGAAAACAAAACAGCAGAGAAAGATCACAAAAGGGAGAGAAAGAAGAATTGTTGTCTTCTCTCGTTAATCGACCAATGGAATAGTTTTTTCTTCGTTAATTTGCTCAGTAAATCTCGATTTTCCTGTCAAAATCTGTTTCCGCATTCTGATGAGATTATCAAGGAGGAAGGGAAAAAACATCAAAGTTTTGTTGGGGGCTGTTGAATCGCTAATCGCTATTCGGAATTTTGGATCTCAGATTTTGTTCTTGCTACCAAACCCTAATCTCGCAGATTGCACCAGCTTACAGAGTTTTGATGTCTGGGTTGGTTGATCCAAAAATCGGCATAAACGGGTTGATTTCTGATCGACGACTCGGATCTGGGCCGTGTCGGAACGAGTCAGGAGTGGTTTATTGAGGTCATTGGATGATTGTTTCTGGAATCTAAACGGTGGAACGATGAAACGGGGATCATTGCTTGATGACTTAAAGGAGAAGGTCGGAATAGCTGAAACAACCGCCGAGTTAAACGCCGGCGACGCGTCCGGTGACCTCATTGCTCCGCCGTCTCCCTCCTCCCCGTCCTCTAGTTATGCCGCCTCTGCTCAACATGACTTCAATTTATTATCTCCTACAAGGTATATTATATCTTTCTGATTTCATTGATATAGTTACTTACTCTTGTGAAGGCAATGGATACTACGTTTGCCAGTCAATTTTGATATTATCCGCACTTTGATTGATCAATGTTGTCATAAGCAAGCAATGATTTTCCCTTTACTCCTTTAAAAGCCGAGATAAACATAAGTTGGAATTGGACTTCACGAGATACTGGGAAGAGTTCTGTTCATCAAGCTCCGAACAGGTTCGTGAATGACTCATGCATACTTTTATCATTTCTTCATAGATGTTACCTTCATGTTCTGTATAATCACTTGTTGCCTTCAGATAAAAACAACTGGCAAATCACGACTGCTAATCATTCATATATGTCACAGCAGGAGAAAGAAGCCGCCTTGAATCTGAGTGTGAATACGTTTTGTAGACTAGTGAAGCAGCATGCCAACATAGATCAGTTAGTTACCATGTAAGCCACATTTCTAACTCTCCCTTTTTCTATCTGTCTGGATTCATATTAAGCTAGTTTTATTCTTTTCCAAGAGAAAATTTGCATGTCAACTAGGAGATAAATGTCTCTGGGTCTTCACATGATTAAAGCTTTTATTAAGGGTTCATACGTTTCCTATCTTGAATGTTCTTCTTCGTCAGAGGGTCTTCTTCTGTGCTTTTAATTCCTGCCCAGATATCAGATATGAGAATATTGCCCATATCGAGAATTTGGTTTCAGTTGCAGGTTAGTAGAAACACACATATTCTCTTTCGTCATTGGGAGAGCATTTGTGACAGATATTGAAAAGTTAAAGATTAGCAGCAAGACAAGGTCATTGGATGTAGAGAAAGTAATAAAGTTTCTTTCTGAAGTCACCAAGGTTTGCCTTTCCTTCTGAGTACAGTGAATCAGGACATGCTACCTTCTCCTTCTATGTTAATCCATGTTTTTGTTTTTCCTGCAGGAGGGTTTAAGTCATGGTGCAAACCTTTTAACTGCTGTTGAAGTCCTTGTATCTGGGGTACCTTTTTTTATACTCTTACATGTCGTTTAGTTTCTCTCAATTAAATTATTTTACAACGCTCAACTATAAGTTTTAACTGTTTACCAAAAAAAACTACTCGAGTTTTAATATCTGAAAGAGACGATTTTTGGAGGCCGTGGAAAATCTTTCAGGGTGCTGGCTCTTTTATGGCTTGTATGCTATAGACTGTATTGGTTTATATACTCATTTTTATGTGTTTTCTTTTCAGCCTATTGACAAACAATCTCTACTGGATTCTGGGATATTGGGCTGTCTAATACACACTCTTAATGCGCTTCTGACATATAGTGTAGCCAGTGAAGGTGAAAAATCTGTTAATTTTGAAGAAAAGGTAAAGATGGTAGATGCAGAACTCTTTCAGCTAGACACTTGAGGTTCTATTTCAATGGTTTTCTTCAAAGTCAAGTATAACATATTTTCTACATTATAACTGTTTCATCCTGGCCAAAGTGTATACTCTGCAGTACCTTATATGTTGAGACTTTAACGCATCCTCATTTTTGCAGGTGGAGGGGAGCGTTGTCCATATCATGAAAGCATTGGCAAGCCATCCTTTTGCTGTACAGAGTTTGATTGAAGATGACTCCCTTCAGTTGCTTTTCAAAGTGGTTGCCAATGGTTCCGTCGTGGCTTTCTCTAAATACAAAGAAGGTCTAGTTTCATTCCGTAACATACAGCTTCACAGACATGCAATGCAGGTAATTTGTTGCTCCCCTGTTTTAAAAATTGAGCAATGTGTTTTGAAGCTGAAACAGCCGCGGAATGCTCTGTAGCATGACCATTGAAACTTGAGCGAATGTTGTGATGCTTAAAGTTTCATTTATGATCCTTTTGTGTCTTTTTCAGATTCTTGGGCTTCTTCTTGTCAATGACAATGGGAGCACGGCAAGCTACATACGCAAAAACCATCTGGTATGCCAGTGGATTCTGTAGAAAGCCTCACCGTGGTATATCGATTGTTGTGTGTTTCCTAAGCTGTGACCCTGAATATAGGTCAATCATTTCATTCTTATCTTCAAACTATCTGAGGTCTCCGTGATAAGGAATAATCTGGTTATCAGGAGATTTAAGTGAATTATACTAGAAGAGCATGAGCCTCAAGCTAATGATAAGTTTTGGTTTTGTGCATATACATTAGTTTACAATCTTAGTATTGCCATATATAGCTACAGTGTGGTGTTTGAAAAGGTCTTTTTGTGATGCTTATAGTAACCATTTCACAATATTCCTTTTCTTAAATTAAGGCGTTTATAAGAATACTTGTCCTTGGTTTGTAAACTTAAGATCTATGTAAGGAACCTAGATCACTAGCAAAAATGTGGCAGAGAGATCTTGTAACTAAGTACGACTATTTGGATTCTGCTTACTGTGAAAGAAGTGTCCATATGAAACGTTGCTTTCTTGATTTCAATTGTCTTGGCACAAGTTAGTGGTCTGACTGCTTGCTCTGTTTCTACGTCTTCGGAACTAATTTTTTGCTGAGTTTTCCTGCAGGTAAAGGTTCTCATAATGGCTGTCAAAGATTTCGATCCAGATTGTGGGGACTCAGCCTATACAATGGGCATTGTGGATTTGTTACTTGAATGTGTGGAACTATCGTACAGACCTGGTAATTTTGGCTTAGAAAAATACATAAGAACTCAACATATGTCAATGCCTGAGGAAAATGTAGCTTGATAGTATAAACATTCGGCAGTCACCTTCTTACTTTTGGATTTGTAAGACCGCTCTGATTATAGTTGCTAATCTTTTTCAATTTTGAATATGTAGAAACTGGTGGTGTCATGCTAAAGGAGGACATAAGAAATGCACATGGTTACCATTTTCTTGTACAGTTTGCCCTGATTCTATCTTCCATGCCGAAAAATATTGGTTTTGCATCCAATAATTCATCTCCACATCAAAATAGTGCTTCGGATGACTCTGAAAAACAGCCACCCCTTTCAATGAATAGTAGGCAAAATGATGACTTTGCTTCACAAAATTTCTCCCCTTCACTGTCAAGATTGCTTGATGTTCTTGTCACCTTGGCTCAGACTGGTCCCGTTGAGTCATCTGGAGCAAGTACCTCACTATTGTCCCAAACAAACCCCACTGGGTATAGCAGAAGTCAAACACCATCTGATAACAAGCTGTATGATGAGACATGTGAACAAGGAAGTGGTAAAGTAAAAGACCTTGAAGCTGTACAAATGTTGCAAGACATCTTTCTGAAAGCAGAGAACAAGGATCTTCAGGCTGAAGTGTTAAACCGAATGTTTAAGATATTCTCGAGCCATATGGAAAACTATAGAATGTGCCAAGAATTAAGGACTGTTCCACTTCTTGTGCTGAACATGGGTGGTTTTCCTTCCTCGCTGCAAGAGATAATCCTCAAAATTCTTGAATATGCTGTCACAGTTGTAAATTGTGTTCCAGAGCAAGAACTGTTGTCACTTTGTTTCTTGCTGCAACAGCCAATCAATTCTGAGTTGAAGCATACCATACTTTCTTTCTTTGTAAAGCTCACATCTTTTGATCTACAGTACAAGAAAGTCCTAGGTGAAGTTGGTGTTTTGGAAGTCTTACTAGATGATCTGAAGCAGCACAAGCTTCTCATGGGTGCAGATCAGTATCATAAAGGTTCTAATCATTTGGATCGAGTACCTAGCTCACCTAGCTTCAAACAACACCTAGATAGTAAGGATGTCATCATTTCATCACCAAAGCTGATGGAATCCGGTTCAGGAAAGTTACCTATCTTTGAAGTTGAAAGCACTATAACTGTTGGTTGGGACTGTATCATCTCCTTACTAAAGAAAGCTGAAGCCAATCAGGCAGCTTTTCGTTCTGCCAATGCCGTGACAGTTATTCTTCCATTCTTGATCTCTGATGACCATCGTACTGGCGTTTTGAGGATTCTGTCATGTTTGATCATGGAAGACACTAAACAGGTAAGTCTACATTCCAAGGAGTAGAGTTTCTATATTACAATGTCTTCTTATTTCTCTGATCAAGTACGTCAGATTCTGTTAGCTTGTCAAGGCGTTTTATTCTTTAGATTATGCCGCCACTATTGAGGTTTCCGTTGAATAGGTATCAGAAATCCTTAGTTTTTGTAAAGGTTAACTCGTATCTTACGATCCAACCAGGTCCATCATGAAGAGTTGGAAGCTGTTATCGATGTGTTGAAGAGTGGAATGGTCAGTGGAATCTCTGGGATTCAATACAAGCTTCCTTATGAAGCCACATGCGAAACCATGGGTGCTCTGTGGCGTATTCTTGGGGTTAATGGCTCTGCTCGAAGAGCCTTTGGTGAAGCCACTGGTTTCTCTCTTATGTTGACTACCCTTCTTACTTTCCAAGGGGAAGGAGAGTGCAGGGATGAGTCTCATTTGATGGTTGACATCAAAGTGTTCAAACATCTATTGCGCCTCATGACAGTTGCAGTCTATGAAAATGCTATTAATAGGATGAAACTGCACAGTGTCATTACATCTCAGACATTTTATGATCTTCTGGTGGAGTCTGGGTTGCTGTGTGTTGATCTGGAAAGACAGGTGATACAACTGTTGTCAGAACTTGCACTTGAAGTTTTGCTTCCACCGTTTTTGACATCAGAATCTATGGCCTCGGCTGAGATGGCAGAAAGTGAAAAAGCAAGCTTTCTTGTAAAAACCCCATCTGGCCAATTTAATCCTGACAAGCAGAGGATCTATAATGCAGGTGCTATCAGAGTTCTGATCCGTTCATTATTGCTTTTTACTCCAAAAATGCAGTTGGAATTTCTGAATCTTCTACAAAGGCTTGCATGCGCCAGCCCATTCAACCAGGAAAATCTCACGTCAGCTGGTAAGAACTTTGTGTTAGTTGGGCTCATTATTGTTGGCTAAGTCAACTTTTATATCTTGTTTGTTCACTCTTGTCGTATTTACCTCTTAATGAATTATAATGGAGCAGGTTGCGTGGAACTTCTGCTGGAGATTATTCAACCATTTCATCTGGGTTCATCTCCATTTCTTTCTCATGTTTTAAAGATTGTTGAAGTTCTTGGGGCGTACAGGTAGTTCATCATAGCTAAAAAACTAATACATAGTTTTATGGTGACTACATTTGTTTCTAGGCTGATCTTACTCAAAATACGGTCTTATTCTGGTGCAGATTGTCCCCATCTGAGCTCAAAATGCTATGTAGATATATTCTGCAAATGAGGTTTATGAATTCAGGTCACAAGATAGTTGGTATGATGGAAAAGCTAATTCTCATGGAAGACACAGGCTTGGAACATGTTTCCCTGGCTCCTTTTGTAGAGATGGACATGAGCAAAACTGGGCATGCTTCTGTTCAGGTGTCCCTGGGAGAAAGATCTTGGCCTCCTGCTGCTGGTTATTCATTTGTTTGTTGGTTCCAGTCTCGTAATTTTTTCACAACCCAAGGAAAAGAAACAGAAGTCTATGAAGCTGGTGGTGTATCAAAGACGCAGATTTTGAGTGGGCAGCAAAGAGAACAAAATGTTTTCCGGATATTTTCTATTGGTGCCATAGGTAATGAAAGTCCATTCTATGCAGAACTTTATTTTCAAGAAGATGGTATTCTGACCCTTGCCACTAGCAATTCAAATTCTTTGTCATTTTCTGGATTAGAAACTGAGGAGGGCAAGTGGCATCACCTTGCTGTTGTCCATAGTAAGCCAAATGCTCTTGCTGGACTCTTCCAAGCTAGCGTCGCATATGTTTATATTGATGGAAAACTAGGGCACACGGGTAAATTGGGTTATTCTCCTCCACCTGTTGGAAAATCACTGCAAGTAATAATTGGAACTCCAGCTACTTGTGCCAGGGTAAGCGATTTGACATGGAAAATACGCTCATGTTATCTTTTCGAGGAGGTGCTCACGTCAGGCTGCATTGGTTTCATGTACATTCTTGGTAGAGGGTATAAAGGTCTTTTTCAGGATGCATATCTCTTACGTTTCGTGCCTAATCAGGCTTGTGGTGGGGGCAGCATGGTTATCCTTGACTTGTTAGACACTGACATGTCGTCATCATCTAATATCCAAAAATTTGACGAAAGTAATAGACAAGGCGATTCTAAGGCAGATGGTAGTGGGATTGTATGGGATCTCGAGAGGTTGGGAAATCTTTCCTTTCAGTTAGCTGGTAGGAAACTTATTTTTGCATTTGATGGAACATGCTCAGAGTTCATGCGTGCGAGTGGAAGTTTTTCCCTCCTCAATCTGGTTGACCCATTGTCCGCTGCTGCTTCCCCTATTGGAGGTATACAACGATCTCAGATAATTTAGTTCATATTTTACATTTTTTGTCCATTTTAGTTTCAATTTTGCTTCATTCTATTCTCAATTATTTAGGAATACCGCGTTTCGGGCGCCTGGTGGGAAATGTGAGTATCTGCAGACAAAATGTGATTGGCGATACTATTCGCCATGTGGGAGGAATGGCTGTTGTACTTGCACTTGTTGAGGCTGCCGAATCAAGAGATATGCTACATATGGCTCTTTCATTGCTTTCCTGTGCCCTTCATCAGAATTCTCAGAATGTAAAGGATATGGAAACATACAAGGGCTATCATTTACTAGCTCTCTTTTTACGTCCCAAGATGGCGCTATTTGACATGCAAGGCTTGGAGATTCTTTTCCAAATTTCTGCATGCGAAGCTTTCTTTTCAGAGCCAAAGAAGTTGGAGAGTAGACAAAGTACTATTAGCATGTCACCTACGAAGACTATACCTGAAAACAACTATGAGGATCTTAGTCTGTCAAAGTTTCAATATGAAACTTCTTCAGTTGGATCTCATGGATATATGGATGATTTTTCGGGGTCCAAAGATTCTTTTAGTCATTTATCTGAGCTAGAAATGGGAGATATTCCTGTTGAAACTTCAAACTGCATTGTCCTATCCAATGCAGACATGGTGGAACATGTCCTCCTGGACTGGACCATCTGGGTGACAGCCCCTGTTTCCATCCAGATCGCCTTACTTGGTTTTCTGGAGAATCTAGTCTCAATGCTTTGGTACAGAAGTCACAATCTTACAATTCTGCGCCAAATCAATCTGGTAGAACATTTGTTGGTAACACTTCAACGAGGGGATGTGGAAGTTCTTGTCCTAGAAAAATTAGTTATTCTTATTGGATGCATCTTAGAAGATGGGTTCCTTATTTCTGAGCTTGAAAATGTGGTTAGGTTTGTGATTATGACATTTAATCCACCTGAAATAAAGTCACGAAACTCACCAATGCACGAGTCAATGGGAAAGCATGTAATTGTGAGAAATTTGCTTTTGGAAATGCTTATTGATCTCCAGGTAACCATAAAAGCAGAAGAACTACTGGAGCAGTGGCATAAGATAGTCTCATCAAAATTAATAACGTACTTCCTTGATGAAGCTGTGCATCCTACTAGTATGAGATGGATCATGACTCTTCTCGGTGTTTGTCTCGCTTCTTCCCCAAACTTTTCTCTTAAATTTTTTACAAGTGAAGGTTATCAGGGGCTGACACGGGTACTTCAAAGCTTTTATGATTCCCCAGACATATATTACATTTTGTTCTGCTTGATATTTGGAAAACCTGTTTATCCAAGACTACCTGAGGTCCGGATGTTAGACTTTCATGCACTAATGCCGAATGATGGAAGCAGTGTGGAGTTGAAGTTTGTAGACCTGTTGGATTCAGTGGTTGCCATGGCTAAATCTACCTTTGACAGATTGATCATGCAATCAATGCTTGCCCATCAGTCTGGAAACCTTTCACAGGTGAGCGCTATCTATGTAGCTGAGCTTGTTGAGGGAAATGCAGATATGACTGGAGAGCTTCAAGGGGACGCTTTAACGCATAAAACATACGCGGCACGGTTGATGGGTGGCGAAGCATCAGCTTCTGCTGCTGCGACATCTGTTATCCGTTTCATGGTTGATCTTGCGAAGATGTGCCCTCAATTTTCAGCTGCTTGCAGAAGCGCAGAATTTCTCCAAAATTGTGCTGACCTTTACTTTTCCTGTGTCAGGTTTGCATCACGTGCCTCTTGCGTATATGTATATTTTTCAGTACCACGTACTGAACATAGATGTGTACATGCTTTTGTTATTCAGGATTCAAATTATGTTTCTGCATCCCTTTTATAGAGTCATGACAAGGATACAGTATTTTTTTTCCACTTATGACCTATTCCTGCAGGTCAGAGGGTCCTAGATAAGACCAGGAAATTTTTTTTTTGGTGTTGTAGTTAGTGTGACCTGCAAGATGTTTTGCAAATTTTGACCAAAAGCTGGGTCGTGCTGCAGGGCTGCTCATGCTGTGAAGATGGGCAAACAGCTCTCAATGAAATCAGAAGAGCAGAATATAAGTGGTGGTGGTGATAGCAGCGCACAAGGTGCTTTCTCTAGCTTGCCTCACGACCTGGACGAGTCCACAAAAACATCCATCAGTGCTGGAAGCTTCCCTCAAGAGCAGGTCAGTGTGAGTTCTGAAGATATGCCTTTACCTTCAGAGTCAGTGGGTATTGATAAGGTGGAGAACATTCATACAACACTGTCAGGGGATTCAAAAAATTCATTTCAAGGTCGTGAATATGTTAAGAAACGAGATGGTGATCATGTAAGCCCTGTATCAGCTTCCAGTAAAATGGAATTTCAAGATCTTAAAGGTAGTTCAAGTCAAGTTCAGCCAACAGATTCTCAAAGTTCTGAATCCTTCTCGATGTTAGAGTCTCCCCTTTTATCTGAAAAATCAAGTCTCAAAGGTCCATTCACTTCACCACCATCTCCGGCTGTATCCTGGCTAAGCTTTAACTATAACGAATCCAAAAGTTCTACAATTGCCACTCCTCTTCCGTCGAATATCTCTGTTAGTGAGTTTGATGCATCTTCAGATCAAAAGTCAGGCTCACAAGGTTCATCTGCTGCCGACACATTATTTACATTTAGCCCAAAACTTCTCCTCGAAACTGATGAGTCTGGGTATGGTGGTGGGCCGTGTTCTGCTGGAGCAAGTGCCGTGCTAGATTTTATGGCAGAGATATGTGCCGACTTAATGACTGAGCAGATCAAAGCAGTACAGACTTTGGAAAGCATTTTAGAAATGATTCCTTTATTCGTGGATCCTGAATGTGTTCTCGTATTTCAAGGTTTATGCCTTAGCAGAGTCATGAACTATCTTGAAAGGCGGCTCGTGCGTGATGATGAAGAGGATGGCAAAAAACTTGACAAAAGAAAATGGTCTGCAAACTTGGATGCATTTTGCTGGATGATTGTGGATCGTGTGTATATGGGCGCTTTTCCTCAACCAGCTGGAGTCCTTAGAACCCTTGAGTTCTTGTTATCAATCCTACAATTGGCTAACAAAGATGGTAGGGTTGAAGAAGTCACTTCTTCCGGGAAGGGTCTGTTATCCATTGGAAGAGCAACCAGGCAACTAGATGCATATGTGCACTCCATCCTGAAGAACACAAATAGAGCAATACTATATTGTTTCCTACCATCGTTCTTGATAACTATTGGAGAGGATGACCTACTGTCACGTCTGGGTTTGCTTGTTGAATCTAACAAGAGGCAATCTTCAAATTTAAGCATCGAGGAATCTGGAACTGATATCTCAACAGTTCTTCAATTGTTGGTTGCAAACAAGAATATCATATTATGCCCAAGCAATCTTGATACAGATTTGAATTGCTGTCTGTGTGTGAATATAATCTCTCTACTCCATGACCAGAGAAAGAATGTGCAAAACATGGCATCTAATATTGTCAAATATTTGCTGGTTCACCGAAGATCTGCTTTTGAGGATTTGCTTGTCAAAAAACCACATCCAGGACAAAACTTTGATGTACTACATGGGGGGTTTGATTTATTGCTGACTAGAAATCTTCCAGATTTCTCTAAGTGGCTTGAGAGCTCCGAACAAACTGTAAATAAAGTACTGGAGCAGGGTGCTGCAGTTATGTGGATACAGTACATAGCTGGCTCGGCAAAATTTCCTGATGTTAGGATGAAAGGCATGGATAGTCGCCGTACGAGAGAGATGGGTAGAAAATCACGAGATATGTCGAAGTTAGACATGAAACACTGGGAGCAGGTAATTGAGCGAAGATATGCACTTGAAATAGTGCGTGATGCAGTGTCTACTGATCTAAGAATTGTCCGGCAAAACAAATGTGGTTTGATACTTCATGCCGAGAGTGAGTGGCAAACTCATCTCCAACAGCTTGTACACGAGCGTGGTATATTCCCATTGCGCATTTCCCAAGGATATGAAGATCTTGAATGGCAACTCTGTCCTATCGAAGGTCCATACAGAATGCGGAAAAAGCTTGAACGATGTAGACTGAAAATTAATAGCATCCATAATTTACTAGAAGGGAAGTTGGAACTTGGAGAAATTGAGCTACCCAAATCGAAAAATGAAGATGGCTTGGTTATTTCTGATATGGATTGTGAGCCAGCTTTCCTGCTAAGTGAACTTTACAGCGAGTCCTTTTTCGAAGAAGCTGATGATCTTAAGGATGTTCCTTCTGCTAGAAATGGATGGAATAATGATAGAGCTAGTTGTTCAAGTGAGGCGAGTCTTCATAATGCTCTCGCTCTTGGTGGCAAGTCTGGTAGTACAGCTTCTGTTACAATCAGCGAAAACACAGATGAAAAATCTGAGGCTGGATCTCCAAGACAGTCATCTTCTGGTAAGATGGATGAAACTGGAGGTGTGGAGGAAGAATCAGAGAAAGAACTGAACGATGATGGTGAGTATTTGATTAGACCTTATCTGGAACATCTTGAAAAGATTAGGTTCCAGTATAACTGTGAGAGAGTTGTTGGTTTGGACAAACATGATGGGATCTTCTTTATTGGGGAACTCTGCCTATATGTGATTGAGAATTTTTACATTGACGATCATGGGTGTATCTGTGAGAAGGAATGTGAAGACGAGCTATCCATTATTGATCAGGCTTTGGGTGTGAAAAAACATTTCACCGGAAGCTTGAGTTTCCAGTCCAAGTCTAGTTCATTTTGGAGTACAACAATGAAAACCGGAGCTGTAGGGGGAAGAGCATGGGCATATGGTGGTGGGGCTTGGGGGAGGGAAAAAGTGCGTGTGACTGGTAACTTGCCACATCCTTGGCGTAGGTGGAAGTTGGATAGTGTTCATGAGATTTTAAAACGTGATTACGAGCTGCGTCCAGTTGCTGTTGAGATATTTAGCATGGATGGATGTAATGATCTCCTTGTGTTCCACAAGAAAGAGAGGGAAGAAGTCTTCAAAAATCTGCTTGCCATGAATCTTCCAAGGAACAGCATGTATGGAATCTTGTTCTCATTCTTCTTTAATCATGAATTAACATGTCATGCTAAGCTCATGAACTGAGCAGTGAGCACTGTCTAGCTTAGTCCTCCATGAGGCGCATCCTAACTCTGTGAAGGTGTTGTTTATCCTGTTCTGTCTTCAGGCTTGATGGAACCATTTCAGGATCAGCAAAAAAGGAAAGTAACGAGGGTAGTCGTCTTTTTAAATTAATGGCAAAGTCTTTCACGAAAAGATGGCAAAATGGAGAGATCAGCAATTTCCAATACATAATGCATCTCAACACCCTAGCAGGACGTGGATACAGTGATCTCACACAGTATCCAGTATTTCCGTGGATTCTAGCAGATTATGATAGCGAGAGTCTTGATTTGTCAGATCCAAAGAGTTTTCGCAAGCTTGACAAACCAATGGGTTGCCAGACGCCTGAAGGAGAAGAAGAATTTAGGAAACGGTTTGTGATGTGCATCTTAAACTTTGTCTAATGCTCTTTTCTCTTATGTTTTTTTCTTCCCTTTCTCATTGCAGATATGAGAGCTGGGATGATCCAGAGGTTCCAAACTTTCATTATGGTTCTCACTATTCAAGCGCTGGCATTGTTTTGTTTTACCTTATTCGCCTCCCACCGTTCAGTGCTGAAAATCAGAAGCTTCAGGGTGGTCAATTTGATCATGCTGATCGACTTTTCAATAGTATTAGAGATACTTGGCTAAGTGCAGCTGGAAAAGGAAATACATCAGATGTGAAAGAACTAATTCCTGAATTTTTCTACATGCCAGAATTCTTAGAAAATAGATTTAACCTTGATTTGGGTGAAAAACAGTCAGGAGAAAAGGTAGCTTAAGTAGTTCTAATGGTGCTTGATTGTACCTTTTACTTCTCCGCTTTTTCCTTTCATGAGCAAGTTCCTTGTATAATTTCAGGTGGGTGATGTATTTTTACCTCCTTGGGCTAGAGGCAGTGTTCGTGAATTCATTCGCAAACACAGAGAAGCTTTGGAGTCTAATTATGTTTCAGAGAATCTGCATCATTGGATAGATCTCATATTCGGGTACAAACAGAGAGGAAAGGTACATTACATGTTCTTCTTTTGGTAAGAATCGAACTATCATGTTTTAGTGATGTTGCTTCCTAAAATATTGAATAACGAGCTGTTTATTTACAGGCTGCAGAAAAATCCGTAAATGTTTTCTATCATTACACCTACGAGGGGAATGTGGATGTAGATGCAGTTACTGATCCTGCAATGAAAGCTTCCATACTAGCGCAGATTAATCATTTTGGACAAACGCCTAAGCAACTGTTCCAGAAACCTCATGTTGAAAGAAGGACAGACAGAAAAATCCCTCTGCACCCTCTGAAACACTCCACGCATCTTGTTCCTCGCGAAGTACGTAAATTCTCATCATCTATAAACCAGATCATCACTTTTCATGATAAGTTGCTTGTTGCCGCCTCAAACTGTTTTCTGAAACCGAGAGGCTATAGGAAATACATAAGATGGGGTTTCCCAGACAGGAGCTTGAGATTTATGAGGTATGATCAGGACAAGCTCTTATCTACCCATGAAAATCTCCATGAAGGCAGCCAGATCCAGTGTGCGGGTGTTAGTCACGATGGGCGCATTGTGGTCACTGGAGCAGACGATTGTCTAGTCTCTGTGTGGAGAGTCAACAAGGATGGTCCGCGTGGCTCACGGCGTTTAAGGTTAGAGAAAGCTCTTTGTGCACACACATCCAAAGTCACTTGTCTACGTGTAAGCCAACCTTACATGATGATTGCAAGCGGTTCAGATGACTGTACAGTTATCATATGGGATCTCAGTTCTTTAAGTTTTGTGAGGCAGCTCCCGGATTTCCCGGTTCCCATTTCAGCCATCTACATAAATGACCTTTCAGGGGATATCGTAACTGCTGCTGGAACTTTGCTCGCGGTTTGGAGCATCAATGGTGATTGCCTTGCTGTGGTTAACACATCACAGTTATTACCATCTGATTTGATAGTATCAGTAACAGGCTCCACGTTTTCTGACTGGCTGGAAACAACCTGGTTCGTGACTGGTCATCAAAGTGGGGCACTTAAAGTGTGGCAGATGGTACATTACACTGATCCGGTTGGTGCTGAGAGCAAAACTGCTAGCAACAGAACAGGAGGGATAAATTTTGGGGATCAGGTGCCAGAATACAATTTGCTTTTACACAAGGAGTTGAAATGCCATAAGCAACCGGTCACAGCTCTGCATCTCAAGACCGATCTGAAGCAATTACTTAGCGGCGATTCAGCTGGGCATTTGCTTTCATGGACAGTACCAGACGAGATATTAAAAGCTTCACTCAAAAATGCCTCATAGTTTAGAATCTTAAGCATCTTCTAGAACTAGGACTAGGATCAAAAGCAATTACTGATGGTAGATCAAAATCAGAATGTAAGACCTCAGGAGAAACTGGTGGCTTTGTTAAATCTCTTACCTCACATCTTATTCTACCTCCTCTAGTTTGCATGTTAAATTTTGTTACCGAATGATGCAGCAGCAAAGCGAGGGAGAAACCCGTCGATTCGACAATAACTAATAGGTTTGTCTTGAGAATTTGTGTAAATGGAGCTAATAGGGAATTGTGTAAATTAGTATTACAGTCCCCATCTGTATTTTCATAGATGGGATTATTGTAATAATTTCTATGGACTTCTAATTTGGACTATATGGCTTCAACATTAATGGTAACATTTCGGGTTTTCACGTAAATGACAAAAAAAAAAGGATTTGAAAAATAAAACATGTTTTAATTTAGACAGTTTGAGAAAAGATGGGGGGTTTTAGGGTCATTTGCCCTTTTTCTTAAAAATTTTTACGAAGTAAAATAATCAGAAGAGTTACAATTTGCTTCAGACAAGAGAAAGCTCTTCATCTTCATTGGGGGTTTTTTTTTTTTAGTATCAGTAGCGAGGTGTGTAAGAATAAGGTCCCATGGAGTATTGAACTTGAAAATGTTGTTGTTGGTTTAGTCTGAAATTCATGTGTCCTTGTCTTCCATTTCTGTTGTATTGATCCCACATTATTTGTTCTTCCACTAATAATCTCTGTTTTTTCTCCATATCATTCATTTGCACGTAATGTGGTGGAGCCACCTCTAGTGACGCCACGAATGGGTCCACCATCACCGGACTTTTGCTTCCGATTCTGTTTCCGTTGGCCGTTGGTGGCGGCGCCGGCAGTGCCAACATTGAGGCTACATCACCATATTGCAACATCATATTCAAATCACATTATAATCCGGATAAGCCAATTTGAACCCAAAATATACTGAAAATGTGAATCAAACATTTATCCGGTTTAAATACTTTTTATGTATAAATCTTAAACACCAAACCAAACCAACAAAATTGAAAAAGATTACTAAACTGAAACCGGACCAAACTATCTCGTTTCAAAGGTTTTAGTTTTTGTATAACCAAAAAATTGCAACGTAAACCCAACCGAAAAGGCAAAAATATAAAGAATAACATGTATTCTTTTGAGAATCCTTTAATATAGGGATATATATATATATATGAAAAATAGATTGATGAAAACCCGAATCAGAAGCAAACCAACACTCACAAAACAAATTCATATAAGACTCGGTCACTAAAATTCTAAAACCAATGAACTCAAACTGAAATGGAACCAAGCCTTAATTGCAATTGACAACAATCGAAATCATATGATCTTTTTTCATATCATTTTTTTCTTCAAAAAATAAAATAAAAGAACTTTCGGAAAACCCCAAGTTTCTTTAATGCAAAAAAACATATATATATTTCTTTGAATAATATTTGTGGGATTTCAATTTAAAGAAAAATTAAATTTATTTCCCTCAGAACAATTGAATATTTTTGAAAAATGACTTTTTATTTAAATGTTGTACCTGCTGGTCTTCCTGCAGAACCAAACGCAACACTACTCGCACTTCCACTACTTCCATAAGCCGTAGACGCTTTGACCGCCGCATTAACCGCACCGTACTGATACATTCCATCAAGCAACAAACTATCAAATCCTCCTCCAAGCTCACTCTTTTGTCCCGACAATCTCGTCGCCGATTTCACCAAATCCGTCTCCCAATCCGCTGAATCATCATTAAACGCTTCCCACCCCGGTCCAGACGCAAGCTCAGTCGCAACCGCTCCATCGAATAACGCTAACGCCAAACTATCACCAACCGCTCCTGCCGTTTCACCCGTTAAATCCAGCAAATCACCTTCTTGATCTTGTCTTGAAACCACCTGATCTTGAAAATCTTTCTTTGTTTCGGTTTCTTCTTTTTCCTCTTCTTCTTCTTCTTCTTCTTCTTCGTGTTTCGGTGCTGGTAATGCTTTAATGGAGTTTAAATCTTCTTGAATTTCTTTAACTTCCTCTGTTTTTTTCTCATCTTCCTCAGATTTGTTAGACTTTTTTGATGATGACTTTTGTGTTTGTGCAGCTAAAGCTGATTTATCTCTTATAAACTCATCCATGATATCAAGTTTCTTCTGTGTAATCTTCTCCAATTCTGGATACTCTGAAGATCTGGCAACTCCCATGTTCTTACACCATCCGTAAAACGGATCTAACTCTTCGAATTGTTTAGAAACTCGACAGAAGATTTCATAGACTTTGATCGAATCATGAATGTCTAATTCCATGAATCGATCTATCAATACTCCCATTATCTCTGTAATGTTGCAGTATATCTGAAAACTCTCTTTCACTACCGGATACAGAGCCACAATCACCACTCTGTTGTTCTTCGCATTACCTGTGGCAGAGACCTAACTTTTGAGCCAAGAAAGTTTAAAGTGGGTAAAAAACGTGAGTTGCAAGTAAAGATATTAAGCCGAGTCCTGGTTTAGACTAGCCGGGTCTATTTCTAGCCCGTTCTTAGCCTGATCTAAAAACTGTTGAACTCTTCTTCATATGGTTGAAACTTAAAATGCATTTTAGTTTTTCTAAAATACCACAAACTGATCCATATTAAGTTTTATTTTAATTACTATGTGTACAAAAAGAAAACGAAAAACCCAAAAAAAAAAAATAAAGAGCCGAAAACAGATTGATCTGGTACGATAGGATCTGCGCCGGACCGGATCAAATCTTAGATCGATTTTTCTAATTTTTACAGAAGTTAAACCGCGGTTGGTTCGCAAACTTTTCTAAGCTCGCCACAACATTTTCTAATTGGAAGTTGTTAAATTAATTATTACCTGTCGGACGACAAGCCAAGAACCGATCAAGAAGCTGTTGTAAATGTTGTACTCTGGTTAATATTTTCTCTGTTTTCATCTCTGTGACCGGTTTAGACTTCACCACAAGAGCTCTCGACCGAATATCGGTACTGGTCTCTCGACGATCATCTTCCTCACCAGAATCATCACCACCACCGCCGTGTTTCTCTCTCCTTCCTTGCATCCGGAAATCAAGCCGTTCGTCCAAATAGAAAGCATAAGTCCGAACGAAAGCAGAGTAATCCCACGAATCCGAACGATTCGCATCTCTGAAATCAGACATGTTAAGCAATCTTGTTCCTCGTCTCGTCGCGAAGAAGATCTCTTGCTCGTAGGCTCGATCGCCTTCTGTTAACAACCGTTGGATCAAAATCAAGGTTTTGAGGGCAACCGACCAGTTCTTGGTCTTGTTGAGACGTCTCGAGACAGTTGACACACAAGCGTTTACGTAGTTGCGTGAGTAAGACGTTAGGCTTAAGATCTCTCTGACGTATTTCTCCTCCGCTGGATATTCATCGTGTCGCGTTGCTTTCACGATGGCTACTTCAAGTTCCGTTAAGGAACTGCCTCGACCTCCGACTTTGGCTAATCCTACGCTTGTCTGATCTTTCACGGCACCTATGGCACGTTTTAGCTTACTCGAACCCATTTTGACTAATGTACGCCGTGAGGAAAAAAAATCAAAACAAAGAAGGAGAGAGAGAAAAAAGGGAAGAACGACGGCTTTTGTTTACTTTTCTGTCGTCGTCTTCTTTTCTCCTCTGTTTCTTTTTTTTTCTTTTCTTTTCTGAAACAGAAAATGTGGTTGCTTGATCGATCTACCATGGAAATCGCCGAGGTTGTCGGAATTTATTGAGAGGAGAAATTAGATAAGTCACGTGGGATATGATTTGACCTTTCTTTTTTTAATTGGATAAAAACAGATCTCCACGCTGTTATTAAGCTATAAATAGAAAGAAGATTCTCTGATTAAGAATCTTGTAGTGTTATAAGACAGACTGTATAAGCCATGAGACTGTGCTTTCATAACTTATAAAACTTACAATGGGAGATACAGAGAGATCAATACAAACGCGAAACCTGCTTCTTGTTTCATCAGTCCACGCATTTTTTCGGCCTGTAAAACGAGCGAAAAAAGGGAACGGAAATCTGATATGCATAAACATGGATCACAGAAATTAAAATACTTTTTGACTGATCAATTGTTTTAAAATAGCCATTTTAGCTTACCATGCTAAATCGTTCTGAGGTTCAGTATTCCAGCCATACGGGTTTGTGCTTGGAGCAACATGGTGATTTTGTGTATTTCTTATTCTCTGCAACTGAGGGTTGGTTTGGGAGTTTAACGATGGAGGAGCAACGAAATTGTTTTCTAGTCTTGGAGGTAGAATTGCTGGAATTCCGATGTTGGGATTTGGCAAATGGTTTAGGTTTGATTGTGGTCGAAAAGCTGGAATGCAAGAAGAATCCATCCTGTTGTTACCAGTTAATGGCATTCTGTTGTTATTGCTATGTCCATTTGATCTCCCGAGAAGCAGCGGATTCATTCCTGTTACTCTCTTAACGGTTTCTTCCGCCATTTTCACCTTTACATAACATGGAAATTACAATAATTACATACAAAACATAAGGGTAGTTAGGAAAAAGGAAAATGGAAGTGTATTGAAGTCTAATTACCTTAGCTCTTAATGTCTCAATGTCAGCTTTTAGTATTCTATTGCCAACAGCAGCGTCATCATACTTGTGATTCATGTTGTTCAGTTGCTTCAGAAGTGATGAATGTTCACCCTTTAGCTCATTAACCTATCAAAATAGAAATTAGGTCTCATTAATATCATTCGACACAAAAATAAGGTGTTTGAGAGGATACAGGTATGAAACCTGTGTTTCGAGATCACTTGTTTGCTCCTGCTTTCTCCTTCTAGATCGCCTAGCTGACTCTCGATTTGACAGCATTCTACAAAGAACAAGATTCAAAAACTGTTTCACTGTGAATATAAACATCAAAAGACAAGAAATTGGAGAAAAAGGAATCACTACCTTCTAGATTTTTTTACGTCCTCTGGCTTCAAGGAACCAGTGGTTTCATTCTCTTCATCAAGGTCATCATCATCAGAATATTCTCTCGATGATCCACTCGTAACCTGCTTCACTGGTACACCAGTTTTTTTCAGCTCAGCCGGTGATGAAGAAGAGACACCAAGTTCCCCAGGGGTCATCAAAGAACCTACCATGATTAAGCATACCATATGTAAGACTCAAAAGAGAAATCGTAGAGTCAATACAGTGATTTGCCACGTTAAGCCGCTCCTGTGAAAGAAATATTGAACTAACCACCAGAATCCATCTCAATCCCAATTTTATTGGTCTTTCAGAAAGCAGATTAATTTCAGGAAAAAAGCCACAAAAACATTGAAACTTGATGGATAAAATTAGGCGCATGTTCCAACAAAAGGTTTTCAAGGAGACTTGAAATGGTTCTCAGGCTTCTCTAAAGAACCATCTTCTTTCAATTCAAAAAAAAAAAAAAAAGAACCATCTTCCATTTCTACAGTACAATTCCTTAACTTGGTAACAAATTTACAAACACAGAACGTTCATAGCAGAGAAGAGAATAAATAAACGAATCTGCAGGTTTATCTTGGCTCATCCACATGTTGAAAGTAAGAGACAAACTATAAGATGATAACAAGGAATTTACATGATAAGGCTCTTTACCTTGAGCAAGAGGACTGGATTGAGTTGGTTGAAATTGAGTTTCAGGAGAAGTAGTCGAATCTTCAGGCTTAACAGACCCAGCCTGCGCAACACAATGGAGAGAACAACAGAGCTTGAGATTTAGATCTTCCTAGGGCAATCGAAACGCACAAATTACACATATAGATAACTAAAAAAAGAGGGAAATAGAAGATAAACCCTAAGAGCTACAACAGTAGCGCACTCAGTCTCAAGCTTGTTCTTAAGAACGCGATGGTAATCATCGGAATCAACAATCACCGTCGATGGTGGCCGAGCGTAATCCCGATCGTGATGATCGCGGCGAAATCGACTGTCTTCCTCGAAATCATTCTGTCCCGAAACAGAAGGAAGAGATTGCGCCGACGAAACTCCGACGATCGCGTTGTTGTTTCCCACTGGCTCCGAGCTCACCGACGAAGAAATCTCTTCCAGAAACATCTCGAAAGTCCATTCCGGCTGACTCTGGCTAACTTCATCCGCCGTAACAACCTTCGCCGAGTCCGAATTAAGAGGCGGAGGTGTTTCCCAAAAGGGATCGGAGAAATCGTCAATCGAGAAGATACTGTTCATCTCTCTCGCTCTTCACTTTTTGTGTGTTTTTTACTTTCTGATTCTTTTGTCGGGTCTTGCCTATTTGCATTAAGTCCACTTACAAAAGAATATTCTATATATAAATACGTACATTTTGTTTTTTTTTTTGTCGACGGATAATACACGAAGAATGGTTTGGAAATTCAAATCGATGATGCCGAGCTTACATATGAAATATCAGAACAGTAGAAAAGATTACTCCGTGGTAGCTTGTATACGGTTGTATTATTTGTGCGTATAATGAATGAGATAGAGAAAAAAGAAAAAAAATTTCTTGTTATTTTCGAATTTATCTAGTTGTAGTGAGAATGTATATCATTTATTTGGGAGATCTCCCTTTATTTGGTGTAGACACCATTTTCATTAGTTTAGAATAATCTGTTGCGAAAGTTACACCGTTTCCTATAAAACAATCGTTCATTGAATACATTTTTGTTAACTGTCAAAAAAAAAAAAAAAAATTAAATGGAACACTTTTTGATTTTTTTACATCTGCAAATAGAAATTATATATTCTGATTTTGAATAGTTTTTAAAATATCTATTGGTGTAACGTCCATAAATCTTTCCATAAAAAGATAACCAAACATACATTAATCACTTATATTAATGGAATTTACTATTTTTTTTCTTTTCTTTTGTAGACATAAATCAGAAGACCTTGAAACAAATGTCACCATTCACCAAACACAAACACATAACAAACAAATCAATATTTTTGGCTATATTACAAGTTTATGATAGAGTCACCACTTAAAGGAAAAAATAAAAAAACCATTTATCAGAAGTACAATAATCTCCACACAACAAAAAGAAAAATTCTAAAAACAATTATTAACAAATTTATGGAATTCACTCTCTATTTATTTTTATAAACTTATAAATTAAAAGACCTTGATACAAAAAAAAAATTGACACCACAAATATAACAAACAAACCACTATTTAGGCTATATTACAACAGTCCTCACCTAACGAAAAAAAAAAACCCATATATGTTTTTTTTCAAACCACATTTTTATTTATTACAAAATTACAAGAATCTACACACAAGAAAAAACTTCTAAATATAGTTAACAAAATTATAATGCCAAAGCTTCTCTCTTTAACAGTTTTACTGATTCTCCATCTTCTCCAAAGCTAATTGGTCATTGTTGACCAGAGCGAAATTAACACTCTCATCCTCTGATTCATTCACATTCGTCTTCCGTGGTGACCTTCCCGGATCTCCTCCTCTTCCTTTGGAGTTTCTCCGATCATCTCTAGAGACTAAGTCCTCAGCTTCAAGCATGTGAATGATATGACCCATCTTTGGTCTCTTTTGAGCATTAGGATCAACACATCTTAAAGCTACCAAAAGGGTACGCTTCAATGACCTCAACGACGGTTTCTCCATCATCCTCGGATCCAAAACTCCTTCCGCATCTCGATTCGACACCATTCTCTTCAACCATTCCACAAGATTCACTTCTCCTGGAGGCCGGCTATAATCCACAGGACTCCTCCCTGAAATCATCTCCATAACAAGAACACCGAAGCTATAAACATCGCTCCTCTCATTCAACATCCCGGTACTCGCGTATTCAGGAGCCACATATCCAAATGTACCCATCACACGAGTAGTCACATAGCTCATCTCCGAACCCAAGAGCTTAGCTAGCCCAAAGTCCGAAACTTTTGCGTTCCATTGCTTGTCAAGCAAGATATTACTTGATTTGATGTCGCGGTGAACAACTTTAGGCTCGAGACCTTCGTGTAAATACATTAACCCTTTAGCTGTTCCAAGCACAATGTTCATTCTAATCTCCCAAGTAAGAGGACTCTTTGATCCCAATCCATCACCGTGAAGCCATTGTTCTAGGTTCCCATTATCAACATATTCGTAAACTAACATCCTATGAGCTCCTTCAACACAATAACCAAGCAATCTCACCAGATTCTTGTGTCTCACTCGTCCAATTGCTTCGACTTCGACTTTGAATTCTTTCTCAGCTTGTCCTCTGTTGTTGAGCAGATTCTTTACAGCCACCATTGATTTGTCCTCAAGAACACCTCTGTACACAATCCCGTATCCTCCTTGTCCGATCACATTCTCGTCGGAGAATCCATTTGTAGAAAGCTCGAGCTCTCTTAACGTGTACCAATGTCCCCAACCTAAATGAGAAACCTCAGGACCCGAGCCCGATAAACCCTGATCACCCGACCCGGACCCGGACCCAGAACCAGTCCAACCTCCTCGCTCCGGGTACGAAATCCGATGATCTTTTCCGATTTCTATGTGGATTTTGGTATCGTCTTCTCGGTGGTTAGCCACAGCTTGGTGTTGGTTGGTCTCTGGAGTTGGGTCGGGTTGAATTGGGTTGAAATTAGGTCGAGATGGGTCGACCCGAATCTCTTGGATCTCCTTAGAAACTACGGGGACGATTGTATGGTTCGATTTAGAGGAAGAATCAAGAGCTTTGTTGCTGTTGCTTCGTCTGTAAATGAACCAGAGGGAGATAACAAACAGTAAAAGAACGATTGCGGCTCCAACGCAAACGCCGAGAACAACCCATAAACGTAAACCGAAAATAGAAGTATTTCTAGAGAGCTGATTATTGAGAGAGTGAGAATCCGCCATTGCAGCTCACTCTTCTCTCTCTCTGGATTTTTGCTTTGTTCTGCTTCACATATCACAGGTTTCTCTGAAGTAGAGAGAGACAAGAAAGAGACGAGTAAAAGACAAAATTACCCTTGAGAAGGCAAGCTGGCTTTGATGCGACTTGCACTCATATCGTTACCCCTACCATTATTTTAGTAATATATTACACTTTTGCCATTTTTACTATTGAAGAGCAATTATTATAAGAGGGTAATACCGTAATTAGGTTTCGAAAGCAGGGGTAATGCAGTCAATTGGATCGCGTTCTAACTTCAAGTTTTTTTTTTTTTTTGCGCGTGGTCTTCGGTACTGATTACGAATCTATCTATCAATCGAATCGAATCGAAGAACGAGGAGAAACAGAGAAAGGAGGTAATGATTGAAATCTAGGAGCTTTTTCTCCATCTTCAAAGCTTATTTTTCCGATCTAAGATCAGGAATCGATTAGGGTTTCTACCCAATTTCCATAATTGTCTTCGCTGGATTGATTTTTTCTTCTGGGTCCTCTTTTTCGTGTTTAGTTATATCAATATGGCTGGGAGAGCTTCGATCCCTACTCGCAACTCTGCCCTCATCGCAATGATCGCCGATGAGGTAAAATCGTTTACCAAAAATACTCGTCTTTTTATATCTTTCTGTTGATGGGGGATTTGAGTTTCGGTGGTTTTGATTTCTATAAAATCTGTTGATTTTCCATTTGATCCTCTGGTTGAGTTTTGAATCTCTGAGATGTGATCTGAACTAAATCATTGCGTTGTGGGTATAGATTTGTCCATCCGTAAATTGCTTGACCTTGGATTTGTTTGTGAAATTTGTAATTCTTTTGGTACTCGGGTTCAAGCCCTAGATAGCATTTTCGTAGTTTTGTGCTTTTCTCGATTTTGGATCAGACCAAAAACCTGCGGATGATCTGATCTGTTATCAATGGAATGTTGATTCCACCTGATGCACGAATCAGGAAACTAAGGAGTAGAAATCTTCTTTTAGTTCTTCCTATAAACTGTATCATCTTTGAATAGCAAGGGATTTCGGTTTTCTTTGTTAATTTGAACGGTTCTGGCATTAGAATTGTATTTACTCAATGGTATCTATCGAGTTACCAGAAAACTATGTCTACTCTCTTTTCTTAGACTTAACTTGCAAGTTCTTCCTTGTACATCAACTTTTTCTGTCAGTTGGTGCCAGAGTTGTTTGAAACTATCCGTTGGTTTAGCCCTTAGCAATCTCCAATGTCTCTTACTTGTCTAAAATGTTGTGTACAGGACACCGTAGTTGGATTTTTGATGGCTGGAGTTGGTAATGTTGACATAAGGAGGAAGACAAATTACCTCATCGTGGATTCGAGTATGCTTTTGAACTCCTAATAATGATCTTTAGGAAAGATAATCTTTCAATCATGTATCAAGTTATGCCACTTACCTCAAAGTGGTATTCCTTTTGATAAAATCAAGTTAGTTGAACGTTTCCATCAAATCAGTTTCATTTGGGCTTGTTAGGAGATAACTTTCCTAACTTCTATTTCTGTTGAATTGTATAATTACCGTCTAGTCTTCTAAATTACTTGATTTTTCTCTTTCTTTTGTTTTTTGTTTTTTGTCTTTTAGAGACAACTGTGAGACAAATTGAGGATGCTTTCAAGGAATTCTCATCGAGGGATGATATTGCTATCATCCTCATCAGCCAATATGTAAGTGCTTTCTTCCAAGTCCAGTATACTTGTACAATTATATTAACAAATATTAATTGCTGTGTCTGTGCGGTGCTATTTGTGTCGTTATCAAAGAGGTCATGGCTTGTACTACTACACTTTATTGAGCCCCTTATGTTTACTGCCATTAATGAATATCCTCATGGATCAAAGTTACTGTTATCGTAGGGTAGTTTTTGCTATCTTGTTCCCAGCAATATTAGTATTATTGGATCCAAATGTGTGAAGAAACATAAGATGAGACCACTTTGCATTAGCCCTTTGAGACATATCATTCATGAGTTTGAAATAGACTGAGCTCTATTTATATGTGCTCTAAACCTCTTCAAAGTCTGTTTCTTTCTCTAGTATCAAAAACATGATGAGAAAATTCCATGCTTGTAGGTTGCCAATATGATCCGGTTCTTGGTGGATAGCTACAACAAGCCAGTTCCTGCAATTCTGGAGATTCCTTCCAAGGACCATCCTTATGATCCTGCTCATGATTCAGTTCTCTCCCGTGTCAAGTACCTCTTCTCTGCGGAATCCGTGTCACAGCGTTAAACATGTGTTTTGCAAGCTCGCTGAGCCTATATCAATTGTTTGTTTTTGACATTCTTGTATTTCACCTTGGGAACCTGAAAATTTTACAATAATGTATCTCTTTGATTTTTATTTGGAGATGGATGCTATATTATTATGAAGCAATGGTAACACCATCTGGTTCTTTTGCATTCAATTAAGAGAACAAATTCTGTATTCAAGAGACAAGAGCAGACTTCAAAGATTTAGTGAAGACTTCAAGCTCCTTAAGTCCCTGCTCAGGTGTTTTAGCCTCTCCCAATATCTTAACCATCGCGCTACCTACAATGACTCCGTCTGCTCCCCATTCAGCTACCTGTAATGTTAAACAAATCGAGTTGGATTAACAAAACATCCCATTGTCAAGATATTGCTAATTCAGTGTATGTGCAGCCAAACCTGTTTCACATGCTCGGGTTTTGATATGCCAAATCCAACCGCGACTGGCTTGCTTGTGACCTCTTTGATTTGTTGTAGAAGAGATTGAACTTGTTCGTTAACAGACTCTCTCGTGCCTGTAACTCCTACCGAGCTTACCTGAAAAGAGCTCGGATAACAACATTCACGCATAAGAAGACGAAACGTACATGCATCATTTACTGATCTAAAGAGTCCCAAAACTATGATTCTTACGAGATAGATAAATCCTTCGGATGCTTCAACAATGGCATTCATTCGTTCTTTCGGGGTTGTGGGGGTTGTGAGCAGTACCTTGAGGACAACATAGTAAATACGGTAAAGGGAAGGAAACAGTTTGCTATGAAAAATGTTATCTTAGAGAGAAGAACATCATACAAGTTCAATCTGATGCTTTTGAGCTTCGTTCCGCAGAGTCTCAGTCTCTTCGAGTGGAACATCAGGAACAAGAAGCCCTATAAAGAGACACCATGTTATGTAATAAACTGTTAGTGTAAATAAGACAGGAACCAAGAATAAACATAAGAAATGTGTGTCGAAACTGATCCCTGAAATGAAACACTTAAGCATAAGCGTTTTACTTAAAGAGAAAACTTGAAAAATGTCAATGTACCATGAACTCCAGCATTCTTTATAACAGTCATGTAGTTCTCAATTCCTCGCCGCAGGATCGGGTTGTAATACGTAAACAATGCAATAGGACAAGATAACTGAGGAATGACCTGAGAAATTCGGAATAAAAAGAGTCCCTTTTTAAGATAACTAAAAACCAAGAGTATCAAGTTCACTATTTACTCAACATTGAGAGTTGTAATCTCATCATCTATAAAGTAAACAAAACCACACACACACACCTCTTTAAGCATAGAGATAATGGAGTTAAAGTTGGTTCCTTTATGCAAAGAACGTCTCGCAGCAGCCTAAAACAAAGAAAGAGAAGGTTTTAAGGTTTAGAAGAAGATGATTGAATTTTGCGGGTTTTGGTGGATCGAACCTGGATTGCTGGGCCATCAGCTAATGGATCAGAGTATGGAACACCAAGTTCGATTATGTCGGAGCCACAAGAGTCAAGCACTTTGAGAGCTTTTGCTGTTGTGGAAAGATCTGGATCACCAGCTGTGATATATGGAATCAGAGCCACCTAAAAAAAATCATTTTCGATTTCAACAACAATCAAATTTAAGCGAAAAGAAAGAGGAAAAAAAAACAACACATATCAGAATCTGTACAACGAATGAGAAGAGTTTGGGAGAGGAAATCAATATCGAAAGTCTAGGGGTTGAAGAGAGTTTGATTACTTTGCCTTGTGACTTTAACCTAGCGAAAGTCTGTGATAGACCCACTGTGGCGGGGGGGTCCTTGAGAAGATCCATTGCCACCTTTCGAAGAAGAAAATGAATGTCGCCACTAGCGCCAGTAAGTGGCTTTGTTTCGATTTTGACTCTAGCAGAAAGGGAATGTGATTTTAATCCGGTTCAGTTTCCCAAACCGAAGAAATATAAACCGATCTGTAGATTGTTTTGGTTTTAGTTTATATTCAAACAAACCGTAAGAAAAGCCGAATCATACAATTTTTTTTTTTTTTTGTTTGAATTAATCAACAAAAGAAAAATATATACAAGAGTTTCAGCTACTTTTGAAAATAAAGTTGATCAGTTGCAAAATGAAGATAGGAAAAACAGAGCATATGTGTTGGAAAATAGAGCACATCAACACAATAGAGAACATGAGAAATACCATCTTTGAAAATATTACGAAGCTTAGCATCAGGTCGAAGGGATGCTACGAACACTCGTCCAACGGGATAGGAGCTCGTTTGTCTCTTCTTCCATTACAGGGGACAATGAAGTAATGAACGGAGACGATAGCTTTTTGTTGTCCAATCGAGTCATGCTTTTTGTTGTGAGAGGTAGTCCCAAGTACCGAATGGGAAGCTTCTCCATCGGGAGACCAAGCTCAATAGCCGTAAGCTGAAGAGAGCTCAAAATTCGACCAGCCATAAATAATGAAGATTTGGAGACATTAATCGCTAACCCTGATTCTCTTTCAAATGTAGAAAGAACCTCCATAGTTCCTCCAAGGGATTCCGCTGTACCATCCATAAAAACCATCATATCATCCGCAAAGCTAAGATGAGTTAACCGGAGATCCTGACATAACGGGTGAAATCCTTTTTTTCCTTCGCTGGCCGCTTTATTCAAGAGAAGCGATAGGACGTTGATGGAAATGACGAAAAGGTAAGGAGAGAGAGAGAGAGAGAGAGCAACCTTGTCTCAATCCACGGGTACTCGTAAAAAAACCTTCAAGTTCCCCATTGATCAGAATCGAGAAGGAAGCCGAAGAGATGCAGCTTCGAATCCACATAATGAAAAGCTCCGGAAGACCCATTGCATGAAGTGTAAAAGTGATGAAATCCCAAGGAACTGTGTCAAACGCCTTTGCTATGTCTAGCTTTAGAGCACAACGAGGCGATACTGAATCTTTATGGTAGTCCTTGACAAGTTATGTAGCCAAGAGAACATTTTCAAGAAGCAAACGTCCTTTGATGAAGGCGCTTTGATTCGGTACCATTCCATCGGGAAGCACAAATTTCAGTCTATTGGCCAGAAAATATCATTGAAAGACATAATCAAGCTCTTATAGCTTCTGCTACAACATTGATATTTTCAGATGTTGGAGATATAAGAGCTTGATTATGTCTATCACACAGCTCAGCAAAAGCTTCTTTAGTTTTTCCTGTGATGTCTTCATATATATCTTTGTTCAATGCTCTGAGATGTGGCTTTAGCAGCTTGAGTTTTCGGTGAAATCTATGGAGAGCTGATCGAGAATGGTACAGTGGCGTCAATTCTGCCCATACTAGCGAGACAATGTCTAAAAACTTCGGATGGTCAGCCAAGAAGTTAAAGAACTGAAAGTGATGCCGCTTTCCGATACTTGGCTGTCCAAACGGATCAAACATCTAGCATGGTCCGAGATACTGTTCGCTTCAAACGCAGCGTACGATTGCGGGAACTTTGACAGCCAATGACCATTGACTAGTGCACGATCCAATTTTTTTCCAGATTGGGTCCTCCTCACGCTGAGTGAATTTAGGACCTACATAACCCAAGTCCATCAGTTCACAGTTAGAGCTCTAGAGTGTTCATCAGACGCGAGCGTTTCATTAAAATCTCCAATGATGATCCACGGAGTGCTTCCCGTAATGAAAAGATCTCGGTTGTGCTTAATCTCCTCCCAAAGCACCGTGCGGTCTCTTCGAAAATTTGAAGCATACACGCAAGAGCATACAAAATCCATACCTGAAGTTGAAGAAACCCAAATCGTGATAATTTGTGGACTCTTGTACAAAGGTGTGACGGTGACTGCATCCGACCAAACCACCCAAATACGGCCTAAGCGGTGATAATCATGGTTATTGATAGCGTTTCAACCAGGAAAGACACTATCGATGATACTCGAACAATTCTCTTCTTGAACACGCGTCTCTAGAAGACAACCAAAAGAGGGATTTGCGGATTGAATCCACGAACGAACAGCATTATGTTTGCGCATTTTATTGAAACCCCGAGTATTCCACGCAAAGAATGGCGTCATGATCATTAGTGCTTCCTTCAAGAAGCTTTCTTGGTTTGGTTTTGAAGTGAAAATAGCTTATTCTTCTTTGAAACGATTGGTTTTTTTGGGTGCTTTTGGCTTCCCTCGATTCCCTGCGCCTACTATTGAGTTATAGGGAGACTCTCTTCATCAGATATTTCTCCTTGTCCATCTTTTGTGACAATCTCACCTTCCTCCTCCTCTTTGTCGCCTTCAGACACGTTATCAAGAATTCTGAACCCCAAAGGTGAAGAAGATTCAGGTTCCTTCTCCTCACTTCTGATCGCCTTTGCTTTCCCATTCATGTCTTTTGTTTTTGCAGGTGATCTCTTTCCCGACTTCGCAACGACAGTCCACTTCTGTTCTTTATTTTTCTCCATATACTTCATTCTGATCCGAGCCTTTCCCTGCTTCAAACTGGTTTCTCCACATCATCTGATTCTTTGGATTTCTCAATGGCTTCGAACTCTGATTTTCCTGGTTCCTCAGTTCCATCCAACGATAGCATCATTCTCCACTGATACAGTATTCTTCAATGCTGAGCTAACTCCCCAAGCTCAACATTTTGCAATGGTATTCCTCCATTGGTCACTGTCGTATCTTCAGATCCTATAACATTATGTTCAGTATTGGGATGCAATTTCTGAGCTACACCAATCAGATTTCCCAGAAACATCAGACCTTTCTCAGACAACAAATGATCTGGAACTTGCTTCAAGTCAACCCAAATTGGCATGGATGATAGGTCTGGCTTCAAGCTCCGGAGGCGGCGGTCCCATGGCTGGAAACGGAGAAACGTGCGATGGACGAAAAAAGAAAGTTTAGGAAGAGAATATCGCCAGAGCGGCTAGGTCTCGATCGTTCTTTGAATATCCATACTTAAGCTTTTCATATAAGATAGTAGTAGAGACAATGATAGATGAAACTAGTGAATTACTTCATGGAGAAATCAACAATCCTCAAGAAACTAACTCTATTCTTAGATCCTTCTAGAAAGAAGGAAGCATCTGTCATCCTCAAGAAACTCCTCACAATTCCAACACTGATTTATTCTTAATCTGTAATGATTGTTGAAAGATAACCATATGTTTGCTACTTTGTCAAGTTAATGCTTTCTCATCTTTCGTTTTGTGGCCTACTTTATATTTGCATGTACATATTTTTTGAGTTATACGCTTTCATGCTACTTTGCTATTTTGTATGTACATATTTCTGTTTCTATTTGGTTTCATATCCAAAACCAATATAATTGAACTGAAAACTACATGGGACACCCTCGCTACAATGTTTCCCAACAATATACATATACAACTCAAAATATGGTAAACTTGTAACCAAACAAAAAACAAAAAATCAAGTCACTATAGCTTACGTAAAACAACAAAACCGGACCTTGAAGCTAAATCTGATGATGAGAAGATAATTATCTCTACTCAATTGTTATGATCAGGTGTAATCTCGTTTTGTGTGTCCCCTGCGTTGTTTCTTGTTAATCTGCTGAGCTGGATTCCTGCAAAACCTGCACCAGTACCAGGACCTGAACCAGAACCATTACCAGTAACAGAACCAGCACCAGAACCAGCCTGAGAGCTTCCTTCGTTCCCATTACTAGCTGCAGCTTTTAGGTCTCTCTTGTTCTTCACTTTCTGTGCCCAACCAACAAGACCAACCTGCACATTCTCCTCGAAGATAGCTTTCTTGAAGTTACTTCCCATCTGTTGTGACATACGAAGAGGATGAGTTTTTTCAGACAAAATTCGAAAAAAAACCAATCCAAAAGATTCTGAAGCTTTTACCTGTGAGACAATGGCGTAAAGAGGCAGTGTACTGTAACTACAAAGCACTTGAATGAAGACCCTACAGAGAAGAAGAAAGATATCAGTAAATGCCGAGATGTGTTCAATGAAACAATATGAGAAAAATTCAAATCTTTTTGCTTACCCGATTACCAATCTTGGAACAATGTATCTCACCTGTCCCATAATGCACGAGTCGAAGCCATATGTAACCTACAAGTATACTTATCAGTCTAACCATTGCAGGTGAATCTGGAATTTATTTTTATAAAAAAGAATCTGTCTGACTTACCCAAATCCAAAAGAAAAACGCAATCTCGAAAGCATTTTGGAAGAGTATAAAATGAATCAAGTAGAGAACAACTTGAGGTTTGCTGAACCAGAAATGCTCATCTGATGGTTTCACCACTAACTCTCCTTCAATTGCTACATGTTTCTCTGCAACTTCGTGAGCTAACTGTGAAATCACATGCTCCAACTTTGCTCCCACAGCAAGAAGCAGCTTCAATATTTCAAAGAACAATAAAACGGACAAAATTAAGTTAAGTTAAAAGAAGATTCAGCACATTCCGGGAAAGCAAAATGGGAAAAAACCAATGACTCACAATGAAGGGAATAAATGCTATCCAGAAATACGTGTGCCATCCTGCAAGATACAGATATGTAACGTCAATATAAAGGGACTCCAGTTTATATTTGAAAAAAAAAAAAACGTAAGAATTTCTTTTCATTTAGATCGAAAATCCTGAAGTCTTGTGAAGCATACCATTAACATTTAGCAGCAAGAAGATGACGACGAAGATCCAAAGATACCAACTAATACCAACTACTTGTTTAAAATCATCCTCAAGAGCGCGCATCATGTACTTGTGGAAATTAAGCTTGGGGCTTCCCTTACAATGTGTCTGTAGATACCAGATAGATGTTAGTCTAAATGATCAAAACAAAGCTTTGAAATTTGCAACTTTTAAACGATCAAAGCTTTACCATGATGAAACCAAGACGCAAAGTCACATAATCTGCTTTCGTCACAGATGCATAGAATTGCTTGCAAAATGATTGCTGTAATACAATGGACATAACGTCAACATTCGGGTAGTTCCAAAGGACAAATAACCGAAAGAAAAACAAGCATTGTACTTATAAAATATCATACCGTCCATCCGAGGATAACTGAATCTTTACCAATGCCGAGAAAATGGTCTTTGATAAAAGCATGGTTGTGTACATGAGTGACCCTTCTTTTCTTAAGAGCTGCAAAAGGCACAGCAAATAACCAAATTATACGTACAAGATTAGGCTAGCATCTTCATATGAATTTTGTATATATATATATATCTGGTAATACGCAAACAAACAAACAAAAAACTCGTCCAATATAGTACCTGCTTCAGGGTCAAAACTCTCGTCTGCAATCATATCCTCCCATTTCTTCCATTGGTGAATCTGCATAAAACATAGAAAACATGAATCAATCACCGTTATAAACCTGAGAAATTTGCACTAAACAACATATGAATATGGAACTACGATTTCTGCTCACCCTCGTGCTTCCAAACACAACAGTGAGAGCACAAAATGTGACATGGGATATGGCGAGGACGAAGATGAAGATATGTAGATGGTGCAACGCCTCAAGCGAGAGCAATGGTATTTTACCCTGAACAAAAACAAAAACAAAAACAAAAAGATAAGTATTAGCAAGAGAATAGCTAACAAGATTATCAAGATCTCTAAAGGTATTTTAATTGACCTTTTGGGTACAGTAACCAGCTTCAGCAGCAGCATGTTCAGCCAGTAGACGCCTAGTGGTTCCAACAATAGGGAGAAAAGTCTGAAAATGTTCTGTTGCGGTTACGTTTTTATGTTCAGCTTCTCGTTTTGCAGCAACTGAACATGGAAGCATATGCATAAGCACATCCTCTTTCACACAGAACTTGGAGATGGGTCCTTGGAATACCGTCAGCAGCAACGATATGAACCCTAACAACATCAGCTCTGCAATCCCCAAAAAGATTCGAACTTTTAAGACTCGAGCTGCTTATAATCTGATACAGTCACATTTCGCTTTAAGATATTATCAAACATTTGGTCCAATAATAAGGCATCGAATTGGTAACGCTGCAGTAACAAAAACTTGGTTTAATTGAGAACATTAAAAGGGAACAATTTTCTCTAAAAGTTATAACACTGTTTCATTTATCGAATCCATAACCCAGAAAAAACAAAACTGAAGAACAATTCGATCGAAATTAATCACTGTTCCCTAAGAGATCCGTGGAACCCACTCACAAAGAAAGAAGAAAAAAGGAATTTTTGTGTGTACGTACCTTCTTTAACCTTTTGAAGGGCTTCGAAAAGGGGTTTTTGCTTCTTCTTCTTAAGAACAGTACCGAAATGGTGAAGCAAACGCTCCACCGCCAGAGAAATCGCGACGATGACAGTACAAACGCCGGCGACGACCCACGTCGGAGTGAATTCAAGCGACACACCTTCTCCTCCGTGACCCATTTCTCGGAATTTCTCTGTAGTAATGAGAAAAAGAAAGGAAGTTCGATCTGAGAACAAAAACGGGACAAGGAACAATCTCCTCTCTACCACTGCAAAGTCGGGTCGAGAAAGAGAAGATGAAATGAGTGAGGAGAAGATTGGTCTGAGTGATAATTATATATTTGTCATTGTCAGAATCATAAATATTTTATGGTAAAAATCTATAGGTTCATGTAAATGATTAACCAGACATAGATGAATTAATAAATGACAATTTTATTTAACAGATTGGTGTTATTTCTTCTAATTCAGTAATAATATTATAAACTGTGCGGGAAATTAGGAAACGCGTTTTAACTTCCCAGTTTCCACATTTTATTCGTTTCCATTCCGTGTTGCATTCACACTCGTTAATCAATCAATTAATATGTTAATAAATCATACTCGTAATCAATCAATTAATATGTTCATAAATCATACTCGTAATCAATAAATTAATCTGTTCATACTCCTAATCAATAAATTAATCTGTTCATACTCCTAATCAATAAATTAATATATTAACTAGGATTCAATCCGCGTTAGCTATATAGCGCAGATTGATTTTTTTTTAAAAAATTGTTTTGAAATCTAAGAAAAAAATAAATTTATCTGAATTTTATAATATGTCTAACTAATGATTATATATAGAACTGTCAATCCGAACTAACATATCTACTTAACCCGTTTTGCAATGAACTAAGATATTATTCGGACAAACCCGAAAAAACCTATAATCTTGAAAACATAACTCTATTATGCATCGTTTAATGACTATGATTTTGTGGTCAGTCCACAAACTCTTAAAAAATCAATTTTCTCGTGTCAAACTCTTTATAAAATTAGTTAAATATTTGTTCAAATTTTTGTTTTGATATATATTCAAATAAAATATAATAATCATAGTGAAAAATATTGCAAGATCTCGAATATATTTTCTTTGAATATGTATAGATTGATTGTTATTTAAAAATATCATAATAATTAAGAAACTAAATAGTAAATAATCTCTTTAATGAGAAATAAATACTTTCTATATTCTCATCAATAATTTTAAAAGACAATTATATTCTTTCCTATTTCAATTATTTTTTATTATTTGTAATGTCATTTTATGTAATAACCTACAAAACAAAGTTTATTTTCAAAAATGTCTTCTTAAATAATATTATAGAGATAAAGCATGGAAAATGTTCATTTAATTCTCCAACTATTTGCAATCGGCACATTAAATTTTCAACTATCGCTTGCGCAGAATAATTCTTCAACTCGTGGTTGACTTCGCAAATTGTAATAAAAATAGTTAACCGTTAATCTTGAAACGACGAAACGTTAAATCCATTTAGGAAAATTCTCATTTAACTATCATACTATTTACAATCGACACATTAAATCCTCAAGTCAACCATGAGTTGAGGAATTATTCTGCTCATAGAGATAGTTGATGATTTAATGTGCCAATCGCAAATAATTAGGGAATTAAATGATAATTTTCTTGTGACGACGGAGAAATATAATTAACGTTTCACCGTTTTAAGATTAACAGTTGACTATTTTTATCACGATTTTGCGAAATCAACCACGAGTTAAGGAATTATTCTACGCAATCGATAGTTGAGAATTTAATGTGACGATTGCAATTAGTCTGGGAATTAAATGAACATTTTCCCTGATAAATCACACTATAATGTATTCTCCTTTTTAGAAAAAAATTGGGAAAAAGGCCGATTCCTACCGAACTATTCCAAATGGTACTGATTCATACATGACAAATTTAAGTGTCCAATTTCATACTCAGACTCTTCAGAATTGGAAAATTCATACCTAAACTAATTTTTTTTTGGCGAAAACAAACATTGACCAACTCCCCGTTAGTCAAACCCGTGACACCGTTAACGGTGAGAACTCCCGTTCCACGTAAGCTGCCTCGTTGGCACGGATACATAAACGTCGTCGTTTCGTTTTTAATAATTTGTGAGAATAATGGGTTCAAAAAATTGGGCTCAAAATAATGGGCTAAAAAATTGGGTTTAAAAAAAAAAAACTTAAACGCCATCGTTTGATTTAAAGCAGACCTGTCTTCTTCGGGGATCCCGTCTTCTTCGTCGATCTCCATCTGAAAATTGGGGAAGGACAACTCACAGATCAAGGGTTTATTCGCCGGCGAAGACATAGGAGAATGAGTACATCATCGAATCACAAAGCTTTTTCGGCGAATTCAGGTAATTTAATAGTTATGAATTAACTTTCTTCTGTTCATAACTCGCGAAAATGTAAAATTGATCTCCATCGATGGGAAATCTCCAGGGTTGAGTGTAAGTATGAGGCATGGTGTTCATGTAGGAGATAGAGGCTTTCCTATTACTTGTAGGTGTGGCGAATTTGCTGTGATAAGAACTTCAAGCACAACTAAAAATCCATGAAGGTTGTTTCATTGTTGTCCAAATGGATCTGAAACGGTAAGAATCCCGGAATGTTGTTGAATTGAAAGTGTTAAGAACTATCTAATTATCATTTTGTAGTATTTAGTAACAAATTTATTATTTTGAAGGACAAAAATCATTTGTTCAAAGGGACCGATGAGTCGATGGTTGAGGAGATAGATGACATGAAAGACGTTATTCGTTCATCTGAGAAGGAGATTGAGCTCATGAAAGACAATATTCGTGGATTTGAGAAGAAGTTCGAAGCAATGAAAAACGATGTATTAGGATATGAGAAGGAAGTTTCGAAAATGGAAGGAGATATACGGTTCTTAAAGACCATGATGATCTGTGGAGTTGTTGGAGTTGTTGTGATTGCTGGCTACTATTTTATTTGGGCATAGTTAGCTCTTTGACTATTTCTGTGTAATCTAATGGATGTAAGCCAAGTTAATTTTGAATTCTAAATAGAGTTTGTAATATGGATTTAAGCAACTTTGAGAATTGAGAATGTGTTTTGAGTCTTTAAAAGACAAGTTTCTGAGAAATACAACAGCCGAGAATGGTTTTAAACAACCAAAATAACTGAGCTTGTTCAATGTATTACACAACCAAAATAAACGATTTTCCTTTGTTTTAAAGAAACTACCATTGTTTTACAGAACCAAAATAACCACAACAACCATAGTAAACAAAACAAACTAGCATTGTCCAAAAAGTTGCTCCGCCTCCGTCTTAAAGCTCCACCATGTTAAAGCTCCTCATGCGAAGTGAATAATAAAACCATCACAAAAATCAACAAAAACAATAACCAAAAGACTAAACCCGAGAAGTACATGATCAATCGTAGATGCATAAGATGTCTGAGATGGTTGACTAGGGCCTTCTCCACCTTCAAGTGTCATAGACTCGGACACTTGGTTTGATTCCGATGTCTTACTCTTCTTGGTCTTCTTTGGTTTCCGAGGCTTAAATGGGACTCCGTCATTCGCACAATTGCATGAGTTATGATAAGCCGCACTACATCGAGAACAACGCATTGTGCGCCCATGATTGGTGACCTTTTTCTCTTAGTTGGTGATTCGGTAACTGCCTTCATCCTTTCCGCTGGTTTTCTCTTCCTTCCCTTGTGTATCTCTCTCTTCGCTGCATCAATTGGTGGTTCACCATTTTTTCACTAGAACTTGGACCCGTTGACAAGTTCAATGTACTGATTCTACCACTTAGAGGTCAAATACCAATCCGAAACTAAATCGTCAATCTTGTATGTCTTCTTATGATCAAATACAACACGCAACACATGTCGGCACGGAATACCAGTAAGATCCCATCTCCTACACTTACAGGTCATCTCCTTCATATTAACCGTGTATGATTGACCTCTCTCACTAACCTCAAAAACACGGTCACGCCCAGGGAGTGACCTGCAATATTTCACCTGGTTGTCTTCTTCCGCTATGACAAGGTCAACCTTTAAACTGTGTTTGGCCTTATGATTACCCGTTTTTCTCCTTCTAAGTGCTATCCTCACCATAGCTTGTCTTCTCATTGTCTCCAAACTCTGAACCAATGGCATTGCATGCGCCTTGTCAATTGCCTTGTTGTATGACTCAGAAAAATTGTTGAGTGCATCTTCACAACAAGAAGTGGTGTGAAAATAAACTCTACTACAATTTTCTGGATTTCGACTCATGAAGGCGGCATAGACTTCTTCATCATAGTTCTCCATCTTCTTCAGATTTGCTTCATAGTCAGCCAAATTGAAACTCTCCACAACTTTACAAAACAAACTTTTCATATGAAGCTTCTTCGGAAGAGCTTTCTTCATATTACCATAAATGTGTCTTGCACACATCCGATGCTCAATCTGTGGTAGTTATTCATTCACAGCCCTAAGTAATCCCTGAAAGAGTTTCAATGATCCTTGTTAGTGAGTAGACATTCTTTGACATTTTTTTTTCTTAAAAGAGTTAGTGTGGAAGACATACCTTCTGCCGATCGGATATCAAAGTGTAACCATAACCATTCGAAGATCCAAGTCCTTTTCAGATGCTGAATGAACCAAACCCAACTTTCGGTGTTCTCCGCTTGGACAACTACCCATGCAAAAGGGTATATCTGATTGTTCGCGTCTCTTCCAACGGCTGGCAATAGCTGACCTTTAGCACTCGACTTCAAGAAGCAACCATCTATTCCGAAGATGGATCGACAATGATTCCGCTAAGTTTTTCGCAGTCCATCAAAACACATGTAGAAGTTGTTGAAAACTTATTTCCCATTTTCTCCAATAATTGTCTGAAGCTCCACCGTTGAGTCAGAATTTGTGCTACAATATACATCAAATACAGCAGAATTAAGATAACAAAATGAACAGATAATACATATTTCAATAGAATAAAAGAAAGACTTACTCTAAAATTGCATCCTGATAGTCTTTTAACCTTACATATTGCTCATCCCATTCTTCTTTAATGAGTGCCAAAGCTCTTTTCTTTGCCTTTCGACATTGATCGTGTGAAGGAGCAACATTGTAACCCTCATGTATTCTCTGTTGCATCGCCATAGGCTTCAGGTCATGATCATTTCTCAGCTCGTCTAGGAACATGTTACATATGACACTTTCTGTCAAAATCTTGCAACGCCCGTCTTTGTGACACATATGCTCTTCTTGAAATGTCTTGACCATCCATTGAGAAACTGAATCTTCGTAAGAGCAGTAGATTCTCCATTTGCAGTTCTCTATTCCACACTTTGCCCCTGATTAATTGATCCCCATCTGTTGTACTGAATATTCCAACCTCCTTTAAGAGCATACTCCAACACAGCCTCTCTAAATTCTTTCACGCTTTCAAAAATTTGGCTGATCTTGAGCTCTCCACTACCTCTTCTCCAACTTTCGTAACTACTCTCGTTTCTTTCTCCTTCATTGTCCGAAGAAGGAGGCGTTTTTCGATAGTAATCATCATTCTCCTCCTCATCAACAAATGTCGACACTATCTCTTCCACACGAGCTTGCTCATTACACATTTCATCTCTTCCTTCATTTTCCTCATCTCTTCCTTCATCTCGGCCTCTGTCTTCATCACCATCTCTTCCTTGATTACTGTTATGATTTTCGTCGATCTCTTCATCACCATCTATTCCTTGATTACTGTTATGATTTTCGCAGATGTCTTCATCACCATCTCTGCCTTGATTAATGTTCTGATTTTTGTCGATGTCTTCATCACTTTCCATATAAATTTCAACTTGGTTAGTCCATTTAGCAGCTTCACACGTTTTCTCAAAATTCTCAAAACCATTCAACAATACCTTGAGCTCACTAAGATCTTCATAAGGCAATTTGTACCACACTCTCTGCCCATACAAACTCACAGTAAACGCTTGAAACATACTTGAAACACTGATGGCGGCGGTGCTAGAAGTTTGTGCACAGAGCCACCGGCGTAATGGACTGTGCCGTTTTCATATTTCTCAAACTTCCCACCATGGTAGATGAGAAACATGCAATCCGAATCACTGAAAATCATTAAAAAATCCGCAAGGATTAAACAATTCGAAACCATTAATAAATTATAACATCTACACCCAAATCAAAACCCTAAAATGTCGAATTACCTCATTTTAAAGCAACCCAGAAGTCGATTTGTATCCCCAAACTCGGATTTGTCTTCTCTTTCTTCCAAAAATCGTCAAACTCAAACAGATTCAAACAGATTTTTGAAGAATCTCAAAACCATATTACTCTCTATCTCACGACCACGACAAAGGATTTTGGAATTGTGGGGCCATATTAGGTTTTTTTTTAAACCCAATTTTTTAGCTCATTATTTTGAGCCCATTATTCTCACAAACTTTAAAAAACGAAACGACGACGTTTATGTATCCGTGCCAACGGGGCAGCTTACGTGGAACATGAGTTCTCACCGTTAACGGTATCACGGGTTTGACTAACGGGGAGTTGGTCAATATTTGTTTTTGCCAAAAAAAATTAGTTTAGATATAAATTTTCCAATTCTGAAGAATCTGGGCATGAAAGTGGACACTTAAATTTATCAGGTATGAATCGGTACCGTTTAAAATAATTCGGGTAGGAATCGGTCTTTTTCCTGAAAAAAATTTCCTCATTGCTCACCTTTTTATTGTTTGGGGACAACCTTCTCATTTCTCATTTATGTATGTTCAGTTATCGTTTCTTTTTAGTATAATAACATACTCTCCAACAAATATTTTTCATTTTTTATTAGAAAGGGTTTCATTATTTTTCATTTCGTCAGTTGTATTATCTAATAATTTTTTTTTAATTGTAAGTGATATATATGAGTAGAGTAGGTCTATAGTTCTAACTTTTAAATGTAAATTATGTAGCAGATTTAAAATATACACTTTTTCTGTCCACTAGGTTCTTTAACGAATTAAGTGTAAGCTGTAGTGTTAGACTGCATTAAACGGTAACAACTGACAGTCCATTTTTTTTTTATATAAAAACCCCTCATAATCCTAAAATTTATAGTTTAAAAAAAAAAAAATTTGGTGATATGTTTAGAACTAAATTTTTTTTTTTGGTATTTTAGAATTATTTACCGTACATGTGTCGTTTAACAATTGACATGGCCGATCTAATTAATTAGGTAAGCGCTCGATTCATGCATGTGTCAATTGCCAACTCATCTCTAATCAGAGAATCAAAGAGAATCAAACGGTTGTCGGCGGAAACAGAAATATCTTAAAATAGCACAAAATTTATGTTTTTTTGTTTTAAAAAGTAGTATTCTAAATTTAAAATTCCGAAAATAGCACACATAATTATATAAAAAATACTTGTTTACTTAAAATAAATTTTAAATAAAATTAAACATTATGTTTGGGTTCACTATTTCTAATTTAAAGTTTAGTTTTTCCCCATTAAAAAAGATTTTCATTTTAATATTAAATTTGTGCTATTATTATGCTAAATTTGGAACAAAAATTTAAAAATATGCTATTTTGGTCAATTGCCCAATTTTATATTGGATGCTAAAATCGGTTTCTCGACTAATGTTTTAATTGATTTTACATTAAATAATGACATAAAAATAAAATAAATAAAAAATTGAATCATAATTCAAAAAATATATTTAGTCCTTTTTCAGGAAAAAAAAATCAAAGTGTATTTACTATCATTTATTCGATAAAAAAGGATTATATATTTTTCAAACCGTTATCCAACCTTCTTCTTTTTTTTGTTGGTTTAATTTAATAAAAAGAGCATGATATTTTTCAAGTTTACAATTTATTTTAAAATTATAATAAATATCATGCTCTTTTTTATTAAATTAAACCAACAAAAAAATGAAAAGCAAAGAAAGTAAAAACTACGAAGAATGAATTAAAAGAAGGCCCCAGGTTTAGAATAAAAATAAAAGAAGACCCATTTAAGAAAAGCCCAGCCCACTTAATTATTGTTTCTGGAAGGAAAGAAGATAATGGCAAAAGTGAAATAATCCGAAAAAGCAAGGTCCTTTTACCAAAAAGACAATTTTATAAACAGAGCATAAAGTTTACACTTTTCTTCTGCTCCTTTCTCGTCTCTGTCTTCTTCGTCCTCATTCGTTTTAAAGCATCAATCACCAAACAAACTAAAAATAAAATAAAAAATCATAGCTTACGCATGTAGATTTTCTCTTTGAAGGCTAGACCTCGCTAATCGTAACTCGCCGTGACTCGTTCGAGTCAAAAATTACTCAAACCAATGGCTAGTAACAACCCTCACGAGAACCTTTCTGACCAAACACCTTCTGATGATTTCTTCGAGCAAATCCTTGGTCTTCCTAACTTCTCGGCCTCTTCCGCCGCCGGTTTATCTGGGGTAGACGGCGGATTAGGGGGAGGAGCACCGCCGATGATGCTGCAGTTGGGTTCCGGCGACGAAGGAAGTCACATGGCTGGGTTAGGAGGAAGTGGACCAACTGGATTTCACAATCAGATGTTTCCTCTAGGTTTAAGTCTCGACCAAGGGAAAGGACCTGGGTTTCTTAGACCTGAAGGAGGTCATGGAAGTGGGAAACGATTCTCAGATGATGTTGTTGATAATCGATGTTCTTCTATGAAACCTGTAAGTTAAGTTCTTGGTTTAGATTTCAATTATCTCCTTTCTTCTTAACATTTTTGGTAACTTTTTTGTTTTTGTTTTTTTTTTCGTTGTCTATGATAAGTACTTGAAATTTTTTTTTTTTTTTTTATAAAAAAACTAGTATTTGGGATGTACTTAAGGATTATAGATGTAAGATTTTAGGTTTTTAGCAATGTTGATTATTTTGCTTTTGGTGTTTTTTTTTTTTTTGGCTGAAGACTTGTTGAATCTTAAGTGATTTTGGTTTGTTTAGTAGAACCCAAGTTGAAATTTTTATGCTACATAGCTGCTCTATGAGGAATTTCGCACTAGTTGATGTTGTTGTCTAACTTAAGGTTATATGAGTGTTCTTAAAGGTCTTTGTCGAATCATTTTCGCCTAACGGTTCAGTAAATGTTTTCCTTACAATTCGTTAGTTAAATTGATATAGTGCTGAAAACTGTTTTACTTTACAACTTATGGAGTCAATTCTTGTGCAAATGGTTTTCATCCATTCTTACATCTTTTGTGTTGTTGGAAGGTTTACCACGGGCAGCCAATGCAACAGCCAGCTCCATCGGCGCCACATCAGCCTACATCAGTCCGTCCTAGGGTTCGAGCTAGGCGTGGTCAGGCTACTGATCCACATAGCATCGCTGAACGGGTAAAGTTTGATACACTTTACTTTAGATTTTCTTTTGTATCTCTTTGTGATATACATGCAAGTAGTTGAAAGATGTAGGTTTCATTTGTTTCGAATGAAAAAAATGTCATCATCGTGTTTTTATGGATGGATAAGCTGAAAGCTTTTAACTTTGCCACAGCTACGTAGGGAAAGAATAGCAGAGCGGATCAGGGCGTTGCAGGAACTTGTACCTACTGTGAACAAGGTCGGTAACCCGAAGCCTCACCTGTAAATAAAAATTTCAGGATTGGGAACATTTCTCATTTCTGTTATTTGAAGTTCTTGAAGGTTTGACACTTATTGTTTCACTCTGCCTTCCTTTGCAGACAGATAGAGCTGCTATGATCGATGAAATTGTCGATTATGTAAAGTTTCTCAGGCTCCAAGTTAAGGTAATTTAACCAGTCTGACACCTCTCATCTACAGTTTTAATAGCCGTTTTTTTTCCTTGTTTCCTGTTTGTTCATAGGATTAGAGATCCTCTTTGAAGTTATTAAGTGATGTTAAATTCTCCGGATGGATATTTGGTCTTAGTTATGGTCCCCCTATCACCTACCCTTCAACAAAATTTCAATCTGATTAGATTGATTTTTTAATGTGGCAAAGAATAAACAAGTCCAAAATGCTTTTGTTTTCTTTGGCATTTAGTCTCTCTTTTCACTTTTTTGTTTTGTTTTTTTTTCATATGGAGGCTAATCACGGTTTAGGATTAAAATACCATATTAAAAAATCAGGTATAATCATCATGCTCCCATTTATAATATAATCTGCTAGATCAAATTCCTGTTATATCAAAATGCAGTCGGTTGCTTAAAGCTCTCGCAAGCGATAAAGGAAGTGTCCCTTTACTTTAAAAGATAGTGGAGACACTAGAGAAATAGTATGCAATGATGGATTTCTGATAAGATAATAAAATCTTTTTATTTATTTTGTGTGTTTCTTGTGAAATCTTTCCATGCTCATCTAAAAGGAAAAGCTTTTTTATATATTTTTATTTTCATGGGATAAAAGCTTATCACTTTGAATGATGATTTATATCTCTCTTTGGTCAACTTTGGTAGGTTTTGAGCATGAGTCGTCTTGGTGGAGCCGGTGCGGTTGCTCCACTTGTTACTGATATGCCTTTGTCATCATCAGTTGAGGTAAAAAAAAAATATCTTTTTAGGAAGAAAAGATCAAAACTTTAGTGATGGGTTTTGATTCAAATCGCTTATTAAAAATATCGATAGGATGAAACGAGTGACGGTGGAAGGACTCCGCAACCTGCTTGGGAGAAATGGTCTAACGATGGGACTGAACGTCAAGTGGCTAAACTGATGGAAGAAAATGTTGGAGCGGCGATGCAGCTTCTCCAATCTAAGGCTCTTTGTATGATGCCAATCTCCTTGGCTATGGCAATTTACCACTCTCAGCCTCCGGATACATCTTCAGTGGTTAAGCCCGAGACGAATCCTCCACCGTAGGATTTGTGCAAGTAAGGGTTTGTACAGCAATCCAACATGGTTTTTGCTTTCTACTGCTCATGACTCTGGTTTCTTGCTGATTCATCTCTCCCTCCCACACCCACATGTTTGGTCTGATTAAAAGGTAAAAAAGTATTAAAAAAAAGAAGGCTTTGCAGTAGAAGGGAGAATTTGTCAAAAAGCTCACTTGATTAAAATTATCATTTTACCTGTATTTATAGGTGGACTTTGATGAAAGCATGTTTTTGTTTCCATGACTTTAGTGGGAGGTTGACTGGTTGAGGAAGGAGCTTGAAGGGGTATTTAGTTGTAGTAGTGGGAAAGTGTGGGACCTTGTTGTGTTTATGTACAAATTGGAAAAAAATAATATGAATTTGTATTATTATTTTATTTTGTATGAATTGGAGTGATAAAATTAATCAAATAATATTGTTAGTTCCATCTATTAACCATCTTTTGTTAACATTCTAGAAATGATGTCTCAAAATAAATCAAGATTTTGTAACAAAAGGACCATAATAAACTGCTTTTTCAATTTTTGAGATGAGTTTTTTTTTTTTAAATAGAACCATCTAAAAATTACTTCAAACCACCCTTTCACGGTTTTTTCTGATTGGTAGTCTAGTCTTTCTGCCAATCAAAACTTCTATTTTTTTGTTTGGTTTTAAAAAATTTCGAAAATCTTGGCCTTGCGGAAACACATACAAGTCTTTATTACAACGATTTAAGTCTTGGAAGTGAGATAATAACAAAATAGATGCTTTTGGCCATTGGTTTTAAAATGGGGTCTAAATCCCACAACCGTTGACCAGAGAAGACTACAAAGAGTATGCAAACTCAATTTGATGCTATAGGCTTCAAACATCACTATAGCCTTTTGCGTTATTGAACCACATAAAACCGGCGACTTAAGGAACTTAGCTTAGCAAGCGTCAAGATCACGGAATTGTGGTGGCTTTGGCTCCCCGAGCAATGTCGTGTTTCCTCCTTCTGGTCCGCACTTGATCCTCTTCGGGTGTTGAGTTCCATGCTGAAACAAAGATTTACATCATGACAAATTGAACAGGGGTTTTCGCTAATCGGGTGTGTCCAAACCAAACAGGAAATAAACCGCTTTGGTTTCATTTTCGCTATACCCAAAATAAACTATAACCAGAAAGAATAAATTAACTGATTAAAACCTCATTGTTTTCAAATCTTTTCCTAAACAAAACCCAATCGAAACCAGAAATCCAAAATCCAACAAGGTGAACCGAAACCAGATTGGGCACCCCTTTAGAAAATAAACCGATATATAACCGGATAGTTTTACCCAACCGATGCAATGCAATAGTACGAGAAGAACATCAGGAAAGTATCCAAATGCAATGGGTTAGTTTAGTGTGTTACCGGTGGCTTTTCTCCTTTCCTCAGCTTTTCAACAATCTCTACGACTTTCTCAGGTGTAACATCTTCCTGTGTATTATAGCATAAGATATTGTAAATAAAAATTTATTGTCATCTTGAGATGCAAACGCAGGAAGATAATGCGGGAGAAACGAAAAGTTATTCAAGAGATTTTGACATACAAAATAGTTATATGTATATCCTTCTGATCCATTGGAATAGTCTGCCACAGTGATCATGGGTGCATTAACACAACATCCCTGTAACAAAACCAAATACATGAGATCTATATTGTCTCTGACAAATTTACGATTTCAGCAAAGTAAAGAGGTGATGCGAAATCCATACCATGCATTCCATCTCTCCAACAGAGAATAAACCATCCTTTGTGACTTCTGCAAAAAAAAAAAAAAACAGAAGACCAAGAGATTCATATGACTGAGCATCACCGTAGGGTTGTGTATGAAAGGTCTTTTTTTTTTTCACTTATGAAAGGTCATTATAGAGCTTTACCACCACGTTCCACTCCCAAATGGTCTAGCAAAGCTGATTCAATATCTCGTGAACCACGGATCATGCAAGGTGTTGTGCCACAAACTAGGAGGTGGTACTTTCCCACCTGTAAGAGCAAATGCAAAATGAGTGTGCAATCTGTGTTTTGACGAGCATATTAGAGAGTCTCTACTAGAGACTTGAGTTTATGGGTAGTAAATACTGCTTCTTACCTTTGCCCTGTTGAACATTGAGTAAAATGTTGCAACCTCATACACACGGATAGGAGCAACCTCTATAACTTTAGCAACCTGTAAGATTTGCTTTATTGTTATGTTGGTAATAACATCATATCAACTGATGTTGTATTCCAAAAATGAACCTAAGAACTACAGAAAATCATGACTAATAGCGAAAATCAAACAAAAGCGAAAAATGTAAGAAAAAAACTAGATAATTATAAAGACAAACTTCACAATCCTTTCATTTGGTAAGAGCAGAGCAGAAAATTCTTTAAACAAAAACATACCGCATTCATTGCTGAAACAGGGAGCCAGCCTCCATGCTGTTGTTGTGCAAGATCTAGAAGAGGAATAACTGCAGACTGCTTGTAGTTTGATGGATAGTAAGAGAGTATCTCCTTAACCTACAGAGTTTTAACAAAACTTAGAATGCCAGAAAATCTGGATGCATGGGGAAATAGATTTCACTTTCTGTGCAAGATTACTGCAGCCAGGCATGACAGATGCAGTAAACGGGAACCAAATGCACAAAAACATATTAGTATTTTTACTCCATAGACTAATTTCCTGACAGTCTTTCTGGCACACTAGTAGATTTGGACCTCTTACTCCGAACTCAAGGATTGAGTCTCCCTTAAATCAGTTCCTAAATAGCCAATTCAAAGAATTTAAGCACCAATAGGCAATCGAAAGTATTAGAAAAGCACAGCCTTTGCCGTTTAAGTATCCTTTCTAGGTATGCTAACTCACGGAATAATGATGCCTAATCAGAACTTCAGAAGCCAAGGACTACCAAACAAACCGTTCCCTTTACTCCAGATATTCATTCACAAACTCCTTATGCTCTATGTAGAAGGGTAATAAGAAGCATCTGAAACATATTTTCTGGTCTTTGATCTTTAATCAATAGGGAACGAGAGCTAAAGATTCCAACATTTTCCCGTAAGAGAATTACTTATTTCCACATTTACTGTTCTTAACACAATCAACCGGACATTCTGTAACTAAGGTGACAACAATCTACATCACGAAACGAGTTCAAATACATATTGGAAAAAAAATAAAAATAATCCCAATTCGTTCGACACATTGTAAATTTTTTTCATTATTACAGCAAGAAGCGATACATTCACTGACCTTAGATTTGTTTGCCTCTGAAAACTCCCATGGAAGATCGGGTTTGTTATCAGGAGAATTGAGGTGCTATAAGTAATCAAAACAACAACAAAAATCAGATTACATTTAATTGTTTTTTTAAAACGAACAATAAAAGAAGAAAAAATTAAAGCATAGATCAACGAAAATATCCAACACTCACGTAGTTTAAGGCCGTCGATAAGCTACGAGTCGCCTGTAAGATAGAAACGGAACAAAACCAAAGCGAGGATGAGATCGGGAAACGCCGGAGAAAATCCAAGAGGAAGCAGGAAATTTGAGAATACCTGAGAGGGTGGGGAGCGGAATACTTGACGGATCTCGAGAAGACGCTTAGCAGCGAGCCTAGCCAGCATTTTCGAGAACTTAGAGAAAACGAGAGACGCACGAGGATTTTTGATCTGAGGAAGAAGAACCAGAGAAACGAAGGAGCTAGACTCACTATCATCACCTGGCGCAGTATTGACTACAAGGTATTTGGGCCTGAGTCCACTTCACTATTGGGTTAGACTTTGGGTATTTTTTATAAAAGGACTGACTCATACGAGCCGACATATTAAAGGGTTTAAAGGCCCATTTCCGATAAATTTATTTGTTTCCGTATGTGAGGAAAGCACAAGAAGCTGGTGGGTGCAGTTTGCAACAGAAGCTCCGGATCATGTGGGTGCAGTAGAACGGCCACAAGCTAGGCCTTCTTTCCTACACCAAGCAGCTGAAATGTTTATTGTTTTGGAGACCATACAGTAGCTGTTGGATAATGCATATATCATTTGGCTGGCTGCTGAAGTTGACCCTACTGCTAATATTTAATTATTTATAGATGAGAATAACACAAAAAGATTTATTAAAAAAAAAAACTGAAACAAATAATGAACATATTTGAAAGCAGAAATTCATTCATTACGCGCATCTCCATCCATATCCAAGAAACAAAAACCCACAAGGCAATTTGCATCCCAAGAAGAAAAAAGCACGACCAAATGTTAAAAAAGAAACAAAAAATTATAAAACAAAGCGATAATTTGTTTTGTTTAGGGTAGTATCCAAATGGGATTCCAATATACAAAAGCAGATGCTTCGATTCATTACGTTTCTTTCATGAGCCAACCACCTCCAATTTTAGGATTGTTTTTTGCCCTAAGCCAAGTACCTAAACATGTTAGGATTCTCCTTGTCCCTCTCCAAGTAATCCCTGGTTATTAAATCCTCCATACGCTTTTTGATCGCTTTAATATCAGGCTGCAAATTCACAAATCCAGTAAGCCCCAAAAACTCATTCGCTAACCACATCTCAATTTGTTTATAATATATATATATTATATTACCTTGAACATTCGGCTAAGTTGCTCAACGCACTCAGAAACAAGTTGTTGATGTCCCAACACTTTCCTGCTCTTCATGATCCTCACTATGGCAGCATCAATAGCATAGCGTCTGTCTTTATCGACATCTTCAACAACTTTCTTCCTTTCATCAACTGGAGGGAGAGGGATCTGTGTTGCAAACCACAAAAGTTAATATAAGAGATATTATTAACACATGAAAGCGTGGCCTGAGTTTTTGAGTAATAATGTCTCACAGACCTTTATTCTGCGCATTCTGTCAGTGAATTTGGAGTTGACTTCAAAAGAATCAGTCGGGGAAACAGTCTTTGTGCTTGTATCCTTGAGAAGAATCTTGTACTTAGCACATGACAAGGAATGAAGCAACCTCACTAGATCTTCATTGCTTAGGTTCAGTTGAGCTAGGATATCTTTGTAGCTCAAGTTGTCCGTTGTGTTGAACAGCAGAAGCACAGCAGCCTGAGAGTAAATGATATTAGAAAACTGGCATCAGAGACTATTTACAAGAAATATACTACCAGCTTTTGAGAAACAAATGATACCTGGTAAGTGGAGACAATTAATTCGATGGGCTTTTGATCGAACTTTCCATTGATGTGACAAGTTCCTAGAGAATAGATCCAGGTAAGTTTCCTATGTTTCGTTTTCGTTTCGTAAAACCCTTTGAAAACTTCAACACACTTGACCTGAAACAAAGAAATCAATGGATTAGATTTACCTGGAGCAAACCTTTTTCCTTTTAAGGTATTTATAAACTCAATAGAGATTTACCATTTCACTGGGTAGGTTTATGTCAAATGATTTGTAGCTTGGCCAAAAACCAGTGGTAAGAACAGTGACGGTCAAATCAATCCCTGGGTTTGCAGCTGGGTTATTGCCTAGATACTCCTCGAAACTGTTTTGGTTTTCTCTTGCCAATGTCAAATCCGTCACCTGTAACCAACAGATTAAATGTATCGCAAGCATAAATCATCAGAGCAGCCACCACTTTAAGATAATAAATATAGGGACACTCCAACTAACCATGCCCTCCATCTTAGAAGTAAACTGGCCACCACATTGTTGCTTCAGCTTTGTAAGGATACTTCTCTCATGATCATCATTAGCACTGCGATCAAATAAGAGCCTACGGGCCAGCTTCTTCCTGCAAAACAGCCATAAACAAAACAGAATGCAATTGTTATTCCACTTTTTGTCATTTCAGTACTATATTATTGGAAGAAAACTTAACAAAGAGCTACCATAAACAAAACATTAATAGAAAAACAAAGGTTAGGAGCAGAAAAGCCCAATCCAACAATAAAAACAAAAAAAAAGATTGGACTGGGAAATAAACCTGTAAAACTCGGCAAAAAGATCCTTGTCACTTATATAAGCAAGCAATTTGACCACCTGTAACAACATTATAAAATTCAGCACCGATCTCAGGAGAGTTGAAAAGCGATAGTTTGACGAAAAGATGTACCTTCTCAAGCGTATCTTCAATAGCTTCATCACTCAGCTTTTCACTTCCTCCCTTCTTGAGGATATTATCGCAAAATGTTGCAAGCAATTCGGCGCTGGAACTTCCAGCGACTGTTTTGTTACAGAAAATCTCAAATGCCTCTTTCAAAGCCTACAATAGGTTTCAAAAAACTTGAGTTAATAAAACAATTATATGCAAGCATAAGATAGACGCATGACAAGTACACAGAGAGCACATCAAACCTTGTGGAAGAGGGTATGGTTCTGGAAACACTCATTGACATAGACCATGTACTTATCATGTAGTTCAATCACTTTTCTGATAAGAACCTGAAAGCAAAGAAAGAAAACGTGAATTGCTAAGTTCTACAGCATCTTCACTAATAGAATCAGTTATAACACGGTTTTTACCTGCTCCTGCACGCTAGCAGTATTTGCAGCCTGTGGAGTAAAAAATATCTTAGCAATCACAGGTGAAGCAAACAAAACGGAAAAGTTTTCTGAATCAAAATAGTAAAAAAACAATATGAACCTGATTAGTAGCTGTGTCTTCAGCCTGTTGGACAAGTGCGTTACCTTCTGCTGTGACATGCTGTATACAAATTACAAGTTACAGATAACGATGAACAGTAATTACGAGAGTCAAAGTAGACCAGGAAGAAAAGACTATCCATCCGCTAACCATAAACAAAATAATAAAGATAGGTAAGAAACCTGCTTAAATATGTTTGCAACAGGTTCCAAACCTCGCACAATTTTATGATACAGCCTGTACATCCTGGAGAGATCATCAACCTGAGAGTATACAAGTACTCCATCAAAAACAGAAATAAAAAAAATTTACCTAATTAACAATAAAAACAAAGAAAACGTTGCTCCACCTTGTCATCTCTCAGCAATGCACGGCACCCTGAGTGCTCTTTTTCTAGAAGCTGATTTGCATACACTACCAACAACTCATGTTGTACTTTCTGCATCCAAATGATAAAAATAGGAGTCAAATAAATATGATTCTTTACAATAATATAAACTTGTCTGTAAAAACAGAGCCTGAAAAAAGTTTCTCTCTACAAATAAAGATGCATACTCATGGCTCGTGTATGTACAAGCATAATGACATAATGCTGTGAATACTGTATCATAACTAACCTCAACCAGCTTTGGCTCACTGCTCGAGTGAAGGTAGTGAGTCACTCTCTCCCTCTCCTTCTTTAGACATTCTTCGGACTGTAACATGAGAGTACAAAAGTTACCAAATAAATTTTACTAGAGTGGAATGAAAACAAAATCTAGAAAATGATATCACAAGTCATGCCTTCAGCATGTAATCAGGGCAAGAATCTTCCTGGATCCAGCTTGATGCCTTGCGAGAATAGTAAGATGCTGTATCTTCAAGCATGAAGCTTTCAAAATCTTCTTCGTATCTTTCCATCTGTCCCATTCCAATCTCTACATAGATATCTAATACATTTTTCAGTAGCGCCCTATCAATCTGCTCTCCCTCCCGTTCTTTATCAACCTGACATCAAAAAGGGACATGATAGATCTTGAATAAGGCAAAAACAAGGATTGGGAATAAATGAATATTATAGAATCCATACTTACAAGTGCTATTACAGCTAATTTGACCTTGGAATGCAGCTCACTGTAAACCTGAAGTAACAAAATCAAGAATGAGTTAAAACATTTTTGATGCAATGGAAAGCAATAAATTAAAAGAATGAATGCCAAACCAGGTCACGGAAGCATGTCAGGCCAACTTCATTCAGTGGTGGAAGTGATCTCCGGGCAATGAAGTAACGGTCAAGATAGTAGAAGAAGCGGGATAGCCATCTAACCATAACTTTATGGTTAGACCATCTTTTAACGAGCTCTCGCAGCATATATTCATCATGCTTCTCCCTTAAAGCAGGCAAAACCTAAACACAGAAAAGAAGAATGCAAATAATCAAACTGTTTGATCAACTTCAGAATCAAGAGGGCACGACTTATTGGCAAATGAAACCGTGCACAGAAGTAAACCTTAAGATTCAGTACAAACTTCACGGGGAGTTTATGAAAAAGAAACTACATATCAACCAGACTCACTGTTGAGTTAATATATTCCTCAAATGCTTCACGATACTTGTCATAAAGCTGCTGTGAGTAATCATGAGGTGGTTTCTGGGTGCACATGTTGTAGATAGTCCTGAGAATTACATAAAATCCACAACGGTCAATACCAGTTACAAAAAGGCAAACTGCTATAAGGTAATGAACAATTATAAAACCTACGTATAAAGCATCATGTATTGCTCAGAGTCAAATGCCGGCTCAGGCAGTCCTTCCAAAATCCGTTTCAGCTTGGTGATACCAGTCTGCATATAGTCCCATCCTTGCTCCAAGTCAATTGTCTTGCGCTCCATGTCGAAAGATGACTTTTAAAGCTCTCCTGAACCTAAGCCTAACCAAGAGCAAGGAGAAAACCAAAATTTAGGGAAACAGTAACAAAAACAAAGAATGAAATGATAAAGACGAGAGGCACAACAACAATCTCCTATCATCAGAGGTTATAATAACATCCAAATTAACGAATTTGAAACTGGTTTTATCACCCAACACAAAACCCAAACTATCAGATGGTGATAAAAATAGGAAAACGAAGCATGTGCATCAATAGATACACTCGGGAAACAACAATCCATGAAATCAATCACGAAATCACACAGTACCAATGCAATCAAGATAGACCGTCGTAACCCTAACAATCCCGATCCCCCACACAGACGAAAAATTGACGTCGATAAACGAGAAAACAACAAAACGATTCAAAAATCCATGGTAAAATGGAACAAAACAAGCGCGAAATCGAGACAAGTAGTGATAACGCGAGATCTTAAACCCTAATCAGAAAAAGTCGTTCGCGTACCCCCAAAAGACCTTGACGATTAGCGATTCTCAATTCAAAAGGATCGGGGAGCTTTTGCGATCATGAGATATGCGAGAGAAAATCAAAACCCTAAAAATCGTTCAGAAAAGCATAAAAAGAGAGAAAGAGGTCGAGACCTTTTAAGAAGGGCCGAGGGCGGTGAACGAAATAAGATATATCTCTAGAAACAGACTCCTTCTCTTCTTATTTATTTAGAGCAAAAAAAATTCAATTTCGTACCTTTTTAATTTTATGATTAGTTGCAGATCTACATCAAAACGCAGTGTTTTAGGGTTTTAACTTAAAACGATGCGTTTAGGATTTTTCTTCCTAACGCTAACCTTTTCTAGCATTATTTACTTTTATGCCCCCCTTGGTTTACTCGTTTATGCTTTACGAGGAACCCAAACCCTAACCCGATTCGACTTCCCACATCCGAAATTAGGTACCATGTTCATTGAATTTCTCGTCTCAGCTGTCTCTTCACGTTCGATTCACTGAGTCTCGGCACAGACGGATTCCCTGATGCACATTTTGAATTCCGTTTGCGTATTGGTCTTCGAGTTTTCTGTCGGCGGCCATGGACGACGCGTTCAAGGAGGAGATAGAAATCGGGAGCTCGGTGGAGTCGTTAATGGAGCTATTGGATTCGCAGAAGGAGCTTTTCCACAGCCAGATCGATCAGCTCCAAGATGTCGTCGTTACGCAATGCAAACTCACCGGCGTTAACCCCCTCGCGCAAGAAATGGTGAGTTATCGTTTTAATGTGTTTTTGACATCGAAAGCTCGTCTTTTTCTTTTTGGTGAAGCTCAGAAGGATTAGCCAATTCGGATTTTGGTATTAATTCTCTAAAGGGTATTGACTCTAGCAAAAATTCGAGGTGGAAATTATAGCTCGACCTCTCCGTTTCTGCTGTTAACTGGTTAATTGAACTCGAACTTTGCTTCACAATTTAACTGTGGGGCCCATATCTCAATGTGGATTTGTACTGTAATGGTGATGGTTCAACTGTTTATATGATGAAGGATATTTGGATCGTGTGTCACTTCTCCCTTCAAGTAATCATTTTTACCTTCCCTGTTAGAGACACTGATCTGTTTTGTTTTCATTTCTGCAGGCTGCTGGTGCTTTGTCCATTAAAATTGGTGAGTCTTGTTAGGATTCATGCCATCTTTTGGCATTTTCGTGCATATAACTGGCTATGTACATGTGGACTGATTTTAGTTCGTCTCTTCAAGTACTTTTTTTGTTTGTTTAATAATTTATAGTTTTGGTATACTAAGTTTGGAACTGCTATCTCTTTCATGATTTCACTTCTCTTTGTCTGAAAGGTATTGCACAGATAGTGTTTAAATTCATTGTTGTTCTCTATGTTCCTTAGAATAAGCACACCCAACCGTTGCTTGCTTGATGCCTCATATCTGATGAATTTGTAAATATTTCAGGAAAGCGGCCAAGAGACTTGTTGAATCCAAAGGCTGTTAAGTATCTGCAAGCAATTTTCGCAATTAAAGATGCTATTAGTAAAAAGGAATCTCGGGAGATAAGTGCTCTATTTGGCATCACAGTCGCCCAGGTATTGTTCTTCTTCTTGATGAGTGCTCTGCTTGGCAATGCTTTTTTAATCCTATGTCTGTTCAGATCCATCATGTTGAGCTCCTCATGAGATTTTGGTGGTATCTCTATTAATTTTTAATGGCAGGTTCGAGACTTTTTTGTTACTCAAAAGACAAGAGTAAGGAAACAGGTGAGGCTTTCAAGGGAGAAGGTAATGTCCAGTACGCATGCTTTACAAGATGATGGTGTTCCGGAAAACAATGCTAGAACTCATGTTGATCCCGTTCCCTTGAACTCTACGGATCCGGAGGCATCATCTATAAGTTGGGGTGAAGGTGAAATGGTGGCACTTATGCCACCGGATGATATTCCACCTGACCTCAGTGATTCAGACAAATACTTTGTTGAGAACATATTTTCTCTGTTGCATAAAGAAGAAACATTTTCAGGCCAGGTGAAATTAATGGAGTGGATCATGCAGATACAAGATTCTTCTGCGCTGATCTGGTACTAATAGAGGGTTCTCTTTCCCTCAATGTCTTATTTTATTTTATTGTTTTAATATTTCCGTCTTGACCGTCATTTTCTATGTGTGCACAGGTTTTTATCTAAAGGGGTTTTAATACTTACAACATGGTTAAGTCAAGCTGCTATTGAAGAGCAAACAAGTGTCTTACTTCTTATCCTGAAGGTACAAGATTAATTTACTTGCAACTGGATTGCTGTAAAAAGTTTCAAACTGTTGTTTATAGATAATTGATATTTGGAACGCAGGTTCTTTGTCATTTGCCTCTCCACAAAGCATCTCCTGAAAATATGTCAGCCATATTGCAAAGCGTCAATGGACTTCGTTTCTATAGGACATCAGGTGTAATTTCCTTAAAAACTTAAATGCTGTGTAGCCTTCATTAATGTCCTAGTTCGTGTTGTGATTTCTTCGATTTCATTATCTGATTTGAAGATCAGGCATATCAAACAGGGCAAAAGGTTTGTTATCAAGATGGACCAAGTTATTTGCGAAAATCCAAGCTATGAAGAAACAAAATCGTAACAATTCGCAAATTGATTCGCAGAGTCAACTGCTTCTGAAGCAGAGGCAAGTTGTGGTTTATTTGTTGGCTATATACATTTTGTTTACCTCCCATTTTGTTGTTTAGTGACATTTTTCTCATAGAATTTTGTCTTGTTTTGCAGTATTGCTGAAATCATGGGTGATAGTAGCAATCCTGTAAGTGGGCCAAAACATGAATCTATTTCTATTATGTGAACCACATCAATTCGTTAAAACCTTTTTTCGTGTTGTAACAGGAAGATATTCTTGGTCTCTCAAATGGAACGTCAGAGAATGTCAGGTATCAGTTTAATTGTTATCTTCCATCTAGCATCGGTTCCCGTTTGATGGTTAGGTGGTGGTTTCATTATATTGGTTGTGTTTTGGTCCAGGAGATTTAAATCGTCACAGGGTCCAAAACTGTTGCTTACTTCTGCAGATGATTCCACCAAGAAACATATGCTTGGTTCAACTCCATCATGTATCCTTGTGTTTGAGCTCTTTTATTGACGCACCAATTGGTTTATATTTTTTCAATGCATTGGAAAAGTTAGCAAAGTCAGTTTCCTTAGCTTGCAGCAGATAACAAAGAACGCAGGAAAGTTCAGATGGTGGAGCAACCAGGCCAAAAAGCTGCTGGAAGGAGTCCTCAGACAGTTAGAATAGGAACTTCAAGTCGGAGCCGCCCTATGTCGGCTGATGATATTCAGAAAGCAAAGATGCGTGCTCTTTATATGCATGGCAAGAATAGTAAAAAGGATCCTTTACCAAGTGCGATTGGTGATTCGAGAACCATTGTTCCTGAGAAGCCATTGGCACTTCAGTCAGCCAAGGATTCTCCACCTAGTCAGAGCAATGAAGCTAAGACTGAAGACACATCTGAACCTTCTGCTGTTCAGCCTGTCAATTCACCGGCTGTAAATGTCCCGGTACAAGCTGATGAATTTACAAAACCTTCAACACCTCCTAAACGCATTTCTAGTAAGGTGGGAGTCCTGTTGAAAATGAGTCCACAAACTATTCTAAAGAATTGCAAGAGAAAACAGATTGATTGGCATGTACCACCAGGTATACAATTCTTTGACATTCCATCTCATTGACCACTTATAGAATAGCTGAAACTGACTTTTCAGGGATGTTTCGTCAGTTCACTTATCTTTTGGTGGCTATTCAGGTCTCATTCTCATGCCTAGTTTTCTGCAGGAATGGAACTTGACGAACTCTGGCGAATAGCTGCTGGTGGTAATAGCAAGGAGGCTGATGTTCAGAAAAACCGAAACCGGCGAGAAAAAGAAACAACATATCAGTCTCTTCAAACTATACCGTTGAATCCCAAGGAACCATGGGATAGGGAAATGGACTTTGATGACAGTTTGACGCCTGAAATTCCGTCTCAACAGCCACCAGAAGAAAGTATAACAGAACCACAGGATTCACTTGATGAACGGAGAACTGCTTCTAGTGCTGCCACAACCTCTTCATCTCAAATTAGTTCCATGGAACCTGATTTCGAATTATTAGCCGCGTTACTTAAGAACCCGGATCTTCTATATGCGCTGACTTCTGGTAAGCCCGGTAATTTAGCCGGCCAAGATATGGTAAAACTGCTTGATGTGATTAAAACTGGTGCACCAAATTCAAGCTGTAGCTCAAATAAGAAGGTTGAAGAAAAGGTTGAAGTTTCCCTTCCATCTCCCACTCCATCAACCAATCCTGGAATGGTGCGTTTTTTGAAATCTGTGATGCACCCCCAAAGTCCGCCGACATATCTTGAACCCTAATGATAGATCATTACTGCTAAATTGAATCACATGATAATTAGTGATTTGAAAATCATGACACATAGTTAATAGAGAAAAAAATTACAGAAATACAAGCTATAGCTAGCTATCACAAAACTGGCATTATGATTCTTCAGCAGTTGGATCTAACCTGATGAGCACAACGCCTATTACAAGACCTTAGTGTTCACTGATTTCTTATTCTATTTCTGAAGTGAGTGTTTTTGTTCCATTTTTGCAGAGCGGGTGGGGACAAGAAGTTATTCGGAATCCTTTTTCAAGGCAAAACCAAGTTGGTGCTGCAGTTGCTAGATTGAGTACTCAGCTTCCTGTTGCTTCAATGCAATGGCAATCATCGAACGAACAATCGATCACTCGACATGCTCCATCAGCATATAACTCACTCACATTGCCTCACACAGAAAGACAACAGCAACAACAACCTATGCAACCAAGACTTCATCAGAGTCAACATCTTCAACAACAACAACAACCAATCTCAACAACCTCGTACGTGGTTAGGGAATCAGTAGGACAAATGGGCACAGCTAATTCGGCTTCATGGAGGTCCCAGCAGAGTCAGAATAGTTACTACCCACATCAAGCAAACGGGATTTCATCGGCTTCTTCTTACCAAGGGAATGACCAGTACATGAGTAGTAGTAATCCAGGATTTGAATCATGGAGTCCTGATCATAGCCCAAGTAGGAACCATCCTAACATGAGGGGACAACAACACCCATCGAGGAAACATGATTCTTCTTCTCATCCTTATTGGAACCAAAACAAAAGATGGCGTTAAAACATATGAGACTTTGGTTCTTTTGATACCCAATACTTGTTTCTCACGGTTCAGTTAGCTATTTGCTGTTTCAGACAATTTTTCATTATTAACTCACAAAAGATTCATTAGAGATAATAAAACTAAAGAAGTAATTATGAAAACAGTCAATTTAATTACTGTCTCAATTAGCTTCAACGCTTTTCGAATGAATTCTTGTTACCGGTACAGAAAAGATATTTTTGTTTCTGGAAATTTTGTGAAGGTTGCATGAATGAATTACATTATATTGATCTACCAATTTCGTCTAAATCGATAACTCCATCTTGTGGTTACCAGTTAAGATGGATTAATTTTGTGATTGAGAATTTTGTCGGTGTACAATTTTTGTGAACATGCAAACTGAACCAGTAAGTTTTATTGTGTTCCCAAAGAGAAGTAGAACTTTAATATGATCTCATTTACTTTTGTCATGGTTTGTTTGTTCCCTCGATACGGAATTAAGTCTTCAATTTTTCTTGGTAAAAATATTCTTAATTGATTGTTCTAAATTCGTTTGCAAGTCTCTAAAAAACAGTATCAAAAAGTCTCTTTTGATCCATTTATGTACCTAAATTTTAACACTTTAGGAAGAAAAAACCGAAATAACATATCAAGAAGGATGAGGGACATAGATGAGAGCCAAATGATCAGATAATTGTAGTCTGTATTTTGGTCGACACAATAATTTAATATATCCGATAAGTGTAATCATCATTCCATTGGCTCTTTCTCATCAAACTCGAAGACGCAAAAAGAAAAATCATTCTAAGCAAAAAAAAAGTCTCGAAAAAACTAATTTGTGAAAAACCAACAAAAAATAATTTGAATCGAAGGCTCAGAAGGATCCATTGGTAAAATCTCTAATCAGAGTGTTCCTCATAAAATAGGTAGATTTTCATCATCACTGCCTTCACTCTAAAACCTAATTACGCGATAATCGAAGAGAAAACGATTCAAAATGAAAAACCATTGAACCAATCAAAGCGAGAAAGAAGAAGAGAAGAAAAATATTGAAACAAGAATCATAAGAACTGTTGCTACTTGGCGGATTCATCGTTAAATTGAAATCGTTGAGAGAAAAGGTGTTGCAGGCGGCAATATATAAGACGATGGAGGTAGCTAGGGTTTACGTTTGAGGAAGAATCGGGTCGGGCCCATTGACCCGGGGCTTTCCAAGTCTTGGATATGGGCCTTGTGAATTGTATCAAAGTCGACCCATTAAAAGAAGTTTTTAGTATATGACCCGGAGGTTATTTACTGCCACGTGGCTGATGAATAGTAAGTGAAAGACCGAGACGGAAAAAAAAACCTGAGAAAAGTTCAGAGAAATTTTCCGGGAAAAGGCAAGAAAATATCAGACTAAACAATTCTGGGTCCATATCACAGGTTTTAAAACGCACCGTATTGTTAAAGCGCTAATGGGGAAATTTCCTCGACGACTTTGGTTTTCGAGAAAAGAAGTACTCAGGTGGATTCGAGAAAATTTTCTTTAAATCTCTTTTTTCGAAAGAAGAAAAGAAAAGTGGGAAACCAAACCCTAATCGAACTTCTCCTTCTCGAAAATGTCGCACTTGCACTTCCGTCACTTTTGACTACTCCGTTCATCGGCGATCTGACTTGGTTCAACCACCATCAATCTGATTTCGTTTCAGCCAAGGTATGCGTCTTTGGTTTCTGTCGAGATCATCCAACTGTTTCTTTGTTTTCTCATTTGGTTCGTCTTAGCTGCCTTGGGTTTTTGTTATTAGCTAAAATTAGTTTTAGAGCTCTTACTCCAATTTCTGGACGAGAGACCGAGTTTAGATCGTTTCTCTCAAATGGTATAGAGCATTAGAGCTTCGTGTTCTTGGCTTCTTTAGCTTAAATTCCATGGAAATGGAGCCTTCTACAACCTTAACCCTTTCTGCTTCCTGCTGTAACTAGCTTGAAGTAGATGATATGTTTCGATCTTGCTTAACCCTTAAATTTCTCCCTACAACTATCTCAGGAGACTAAATTGGAATATTTGATCAACTTAAATTTGCTACTTCTCCCGATTTTAGCAAAGTTCGTCTACATTTAACAGGCATGCCGTCTGATTTCTAAGTTGCTTTTGTCAATACCATCGAATCTCAGCTTACTAGAGATGAGTTAGCTTTGAATGCTACTTTTCATTGTTCAATACCAATAGTTTAGATGATTGCTCATGCCTTGGAGAAGCATATAAGTGAAGAATGAAGAAGAATAAGATTTATGAATACTGTTAGAATATATGTTGTTGATATATGCTTATTGTTGATATATATGATAAAGAACCCTCACTGTCTATGTATGAGTTTAGTGCCTAGTACACACTTTATCTGACCATAATCTGTCTATCTGTCAGCAGAGTGTGTGTAGTCATTTTCTGTGAGCACAAACACTATTGCATGTGCTTCCGTGATCACTCTGGTGATGTTATTTCTGGCAAATTTGGTTCTGAAGTGTGACTTCTGTAAAACCTGTTGTTGGACATTGCACATATGGAGTAAAAAAATATTACCAGATATAAATTTCACTATAACTAGATTTATCATGTCAGCTGGGAACAGATTCGTCTGATCGAATTTGAAGCTAGTTTTAACCATCTTTATTTGTGTGTGCGAACAACCAAGCTTTTTCATTTGTGATATTATGGTATAATGATTTATGCATAGAAATGGTACTTTAGTTGATTGATCATCCATAATTTTTCATTGGCTTCTTTTTGTGATGAAATGGGCAACCACTTTTTTGACATATTGTGCTCTATATTCCATTGTTTTTTACCTAAATGAATCAGGAATGGATCAATATGGATTGCCAGTACAGAGAAGAGAAATGAAGCATAAAGGGAGAAATGTTGTATGGTCCGTTGGAATGGATAAGTGTCTGATTGAAGCTTTGGCTGTCCAGGCGAAAAACGGGAACAAAATAGACAAATGCTTCAACGAGAATGCATACACTGCTGCTTGTGTTGCGGTTAATACTCGTTTCAATCTAAACCTCAATAGCCAAAAAGTCATCAATCGCCTGAAGACAATCAAGAAAAGGTACAGAGTAATGAAAGACATACTTAGTCGAGATGGATTCTGGTGGAACTCAAGCACAAAAAGGATCGATTGTGAAAGTGATGAGCTCTGGAAAAGATATATTGCTGTAAGTGTTTATATATATACCATAATCCCTTCTCTTTCACTTGAAATAAAAAATCATCTTTCTTTGTTCACCATTATAATTTAAAAATGGTTGGAACAGGTACACCCAGACGCAAAAGCATTTAGGGGAAAGCAAATTGAGATGTACGAAGAACTTAGAATAGTATGCGGTGACTGTCAAGCTCCGGGTCGATATAACAAGGTAAAGACTGAAAGCAATCAGAATCTAAACGACTTTAAACATTTTGAAGAAGACTCTGTTTCATTCCCTTTACCAAGCTCGGAAGACCATAGCGATACAGATGGAACAGAGTCCTACGCAGGAGCAGATGAGAATTTGCATGAAGAGTCTCGAGATCTTCCTCCTCCTCCTCCAAATCCTCTAAGGCAACCTCTAAAACGACCTGGAAGCGCAGATCCGTTCCAAGAAGCGATGTTAGTGGTTGCTTCTAGCATTCGTCGCTTAGCAGATGCTTTTGACCAAAGCAAAAGTTTGATCAAGACAGAGGAGCTGTTGGAAGCAGTGATGGAGATTGATGGATTGGAAGAAGCGAAACAGATGTATGCATTTGAGTATCTAAATGGTGATCCGGTCAAAGCTAGAGCTTTCATGGCTTATAATAATAGGATGAGGAAGTTGTTTTTGTTTCGACAGTTTTGGTGGTGGAAGTAAAAAAAATTGTGGATTTGCTTCTATGGCCTTAAAAAATTGTGGATTTGCTTCTTTTTTGGGTAATTTAGAGTCTTAGGATCTTGAAGTTTGTATTCATCACTTGTTAATGGTAAAAGTTGGAAATATTGCTTTGGTAAAATTATTTAGAGCATCTCCTAAGTGTTATAAAATTTAGTTATAAAATTAAATTTTAATTTTAAAATAAAATTGAACCAATTACATAATGACATTTTGAAATACTCTACGCTCGTTTTCTTGTTTTTTTATTATTTTTAATTTGTTTAATGGTGGGTATCTCATTGAGACACTCCAATGCACGTGTTTTTATCCTAACTAGCATTTCAAACCAATGCGTCAATCTTACAAATTTTAAAAGTTATAGTCATAGTAAATTACTATGATATTAACTATACTTTTTTTAAAAATAAAAAATGATTAAAACTAAATTGATCAAAGGGTCATTGATGGTTGAGGTCGGGTTTCGATTTTTAGAAGACGCAATTTTTGCAGATTAATGGAGACAAACTTATAAGAAAATTTTCAGCGTGGTGCAAATGGAACCGTAATCGTGAATCGTTGTGGAGCGGATACCGTCATCGGTCGTAGAATTAGTTATCGTGATTTGTTCGGTCTTTAAAAAAAAAACTAAATTGGTTTTGGTTTAGCTCAATTCGGTATGGTATGGTTGTTTAGTTTGTCTCAATTTGGGTCACGCTAATTATGTTGTTTTTTTGGTGAGAAAATACAAAATTGTGAAGAAGAAAAGAAATGAAAGAGAGAGAGAGAGGGAGTGATTGGAGGAAAACAACACAACGCAACAAGTCTAGCGAGAGACCTTATCATCACCTAAAACTAAAACCATAAACCAATCCTCCAAAAATGCCAAGTAGAAATTTTGAAGACGACAAGGAAAAATGGCGAAATCACTCCTTTGTTCTTCAACCCTAAACCCATTCTTCTCTTCCACCATCTCTTCATCAACTTCTTCGAAGAAGAACCAAATTGCGTACTCGAGAAACAGCAAGAACCAGACATCGTCTCTGTTATGGAACAGACGAGATTTGTCTCTTGGATTTATGAGCAGCTTTCTTGCAATTGGTCTCGTGGGTAATGACAGAAGAAGCCGCGACGCGAATGCAGCGATTCTTGAAGCTGATGACGATGAAGAGCTTCTGGAGAAGGTGAAGCAAGATCGGAAGAAGAGGATTGAGAGACAAGCTGTACTTAATTCTGCTGTGAAGGAAAAGGGTACTTCTTGAAATTTCCTCAAAGTTTCATTAAAACAATCAATTTTGTATTTGTGTGTGTGTGTGTTGTTGAGGGTATTCCAAAACTTGCTTTTTGTTATTTTGTCTGTGTGTTGAGAAATTTGCAAAAGCTTGGCTGTGTTTAGAAAAAACCTAGAAAGACTGTTACTCAGACTCTGAAGGTAACAACAATAAACTGAAGAATATAAACAGGTTACTCTAGTCTTCATAGTTAATTGGCTTGTTCCGATGCCGTTTACATTAAACCTTAGTCTGGTTTTGTTTCCTTTATCTTCTTCCAACGTAACATGAAGTAATCAGAACAGATTGAAGGAAAAGTTTTACTCTTTTGGGGACAAATGTGCCTTCTCGTTGTGTTATGGTCTGCATAGTTTAATTGGCTTGTTCCAATGTTACTTACATTGAACCCTAATCTAGTTGTGCAACATGAATAATCAGAACAAATAGATGGAACGCTGTTGGGAACAGATGTGATTATCTCTTTTTTGTCATGGTCTTCTTGGTTCCCAAACCTAAAAGCATTTAATGTGTTTGCAGGGTATTTGCAGGATCTTGTTTACAAGTTAAGCAAAGTAGGACAAGCCATTGAGAACAATGATCTACCAGCTGCAGGTTTGGTTTTGGGGGAAGGCATTGATACCGAATGGGTCAAAACGGTTAATTTGGCTTTCACAAAGGTCTTTCTTGCTCTTTCTAACTCTTCACAAAGGTCAAATCAATTGGTTAAAACATCGATATTGTTTATCACTCTTTGCATAAGGTAGACTTTCTTTGATGGTTTAGTTACTGTTTGTTGAAGCTCCTTCTTTGTGTTCTTGTGGCAGTTGAGTACAAGCCCAGAAGAGAATACAGAGGTGAAAACATTTAATTCATCTTTAGCTTCTCTTATAACATCAGGTCTGTTCTACTACTTCTTCAAATTCTCCATTCACAAGAATCAAATTGTTTATATAAAACATAATAAAGATCTTCTTGAATCTTGGTTTTGATATTTGTTTTCGCAGTGAACAAGAACGATATAGAGTCATCGAAACTTGCTTTCGTGTCATCGGCTAGTGCATTTGAGAAATGGACGGCTTTGACAGGTCTTTTGGGACAGCTTAAGGGAATATGATAGGCTACAAATTGTTTACTCTTTGTTGTTTTTTTGTGTATTTTTCTACAGATTGTCAAATAAAAAATAGAGGATGAAAAATCCTTTGAAAATTCCATCTTCTTAACATCTTTGGTTATCATTCTTTATGCATCTGTTCATACTTGCTCTGCATGAACAAATTAAAAAGGTTTGATTTTTTCCGACGCCAAAGTTTGAATTTTCAAATTAAAAATAATTTTTAAACCAAGCCTCGTTTCTCAACCATTAGAATATTATAATATCGAACTCTGCATCAAAAGAAACTCTTTATAACCATTTCAATTTCTAAAGTAATCATTGCTCCATCAAATTCCACGTTTTTTTTTTTTTCTTACACTGAAACATTTTTATTATATACAAAGTGGTTGACGTTTTTGGGATACGATTTTGGAACACGAAACCGGCGGAAAACGAAAATTCTCTGGAAACTAAGCCAGCGAGTACAAGACATTCTTGGAGACAAATTTCAAAAAAAGAGATACAACAAAATACAGAAATTAAAGTTTAAGTGAGGACAGTCGAAGATAGTGGAAACCGCGAATAAATAACCAACTTAATCGATTAACTCAAAACTTTGAAGCAAACGAACGGGAATCTTACTTCTAACCACCTAATTTTTTCCCGACACGGTTTAAATCTAGGATTATGCATCCTCAGTAAAGGCTTGACTTACAAGAACAGATCGAACACAAACCACGGAAGAAAATATATTATTCTATTAAACTAAAGGGCGGTGGAAGAAGACAACTTTAAAGATTCAACGAACATAAAATTGGGAAAATCAAAAACTATCCTAAACCAAACACTACGACAAACCGTCACTTTCCATAGATCAAAGAGAGAGAAACCAAGAACCCTAATAACCAAAAGATAAACCACAGCAAACCCCTAAAACCAACTCACCAGAACGCTTGAAACACTCCCACAAAACTAAACCCAAAACCTAGCAATAAGAACCATAGCAGCATCGGTGTAAAGGAGAGACTGATACAGAAGCAAAGTATAAAACAGAGGCTGGTCAACGCCATGGCTATGTAAGTCCACCGACGTCGACCGGAAGCGAAGAGACGAGGATGTAGAGAAGGTGGAGAGAAAAAAGAGGTGAGAGAAAGTTTTCTATAAAATCAACTGCCGGCCTCCAAATTCCACGTTTAAAAATCAAAAACAATAAAAAAACTGGAAAGCATTTTCATTTGGCTAAGAATATTATACTTTAAAAATGTGGAAAACTAAAGCTGGACCGAAATAAATGAACCAAAATTCTTTTGAAAATTAAAAATATACTAGATTGAACCAAACCGAACTAAAACCAGAACTTTATAAACCAATCTATAGTATACTTGGTTTTATATTGGTTAATATTTTTTTCTAAAACGGAAAATACTAACAAAAATCAAAATTGAACATACTTACTTATAAGTAATAACCGTTTCTCTATCAAATGTCATATCAAGAGATGAAACCGAGAAGCATGCCGATTTAGAGCATCACAAAAGACAAAACTACCGACACAAGATCGAACCGGTAATAACCAAGGGACAAAACTACCGACACAAGATCGAACCGGTAATAACCAAGGGATGTCATTCATGTTACTAGATGAAGCTCGACTATTAATTAGGTGGAAGTTTGAGTCATTTGGCCGTTAGTAGGTCCTTGTTTGATCTTCTCTCTGATGTATGACATTGGAAGTTTGAGTCATTTGGCCGTTAGTAGGTCGTTGTTTGATCTTCTCTCTGATGACATTGAATAATTTATCTATAGAGTGAGTTACATCGGACACTTTTTCACTTTCACCTTACAAAAAACATATTTCACACTTTGAAATTACATTTAGCATTTTTCTCACTTTGACTTTACATCTACACACTTTATAACTGTTCAATTTTTTTAAATACCAAAATACTCTTATGTGGGAGAGAGAATATGAGTCTCTTTAGTTTATTTTCCTTTTTTCCTCTTTTTTTCTCTTTCTTGCTTTTGTTTTCACATTTGTTTTGTTTATTTCTTCTCGTAAAAAAACAATTTTACATTTTTTTTCCATTAAAAACTATGTTTTTTTTTCTCTATATTTTGATACCCATTTCACAATATTTTAGTAACATGTGGTTCGAACACATTGGACGAACGCATGCGTATCCACATAGCTGCGTCCACGTGGACGCATTTAAATGGATAGACATGTGTGTATCGTCCACGTGGACACAACTACATGGATGTGTATGCGTATCCATGCAAATATCGTCCACGTGTACGCACTTACATGGATATGCATGCGTATCCACTCGAATCTCGTCCATATGTACGCAGCTACATGGAAACGCATGCGTCGTATCCACAATGTTCGACTTCCGAGCCATGAATTTTCTTGTTCAGGTTATCGTTACCCTTCTTTGGAGTTCAAATCCGAGATCGAGAGGCTTAGCCAAAAGGATATATCTTCACAATCGGGGCATAAATACGACGTCAGAAACTTTTCCAACGGATATCCAACAACTTTCCGATATGGGATTCCAACTACAATGCCCCGCGGAAAGAAGTCGGAAAATTTCCGACGGATATTCGACAATTTTTCGACAGGGCAGCCCAACTAAAACTCCGTCGGAAAATCATCGAAAATCCCTCCGACGAAAACTGGTTGTCGGAAATACGTCATAAAATACGACAAAAAATCAATCGGAAAAGTTACAACCATTTTCGGACGACCAGTGTCCGTCGGAATGTTCCAACGAAAATCCGACCGAATTTGATTTCCGACGAGCTGTAATTGACGGATTTAGTTCCGTTGGAAATCCGGCTGATAAATCACGACTACAATGCCCCCACCAGTTTTCACATCTAATTAAAAAGTTGTGAAATTGGTATCAAAATATGGAGAAAAAATATATATAATTTGATTGTGAAAAAAATGGTTAGAGTACCGATTCTCGAAAAAAACTTGTAAAAATTCTTTAGTTTTAATAAAATTTGGTTGAATTTTGCAAAAAAAATATTTAATTTTGACAAATATAAAAGGAATTATTCGGGTATTTATAACTATTCGGTTCAGTTCGGTACCTTCTAATTCGGTTCGGTTCTAGTTCAATTTTTCGATTCTGGGTATTTTGCCCAGATCTATCTTTCCCCTTCTTGTTAGAGTCAAATCAACAAGAAAATGGAAAAGAAAAAAAAGAGAAAAGAAAAAAAAAAAAAAAAGGTAAGAAAGAAAAAGAGATAATGATGAAATAATATAGTAAAACACACAAAAAAGTGCTAAATGTAACTTTTCTTAAAGATGTATATGTCTTCGAGTGTAATTCTAGAAGTATCTCTAGGTGTAATTTTCTCTTATTTATATCCCATAAGCAATATAAATACAAATATCTAAACGTTAATAAATCCAATTCCACTTTTAAATTATTTATCTCTAGGTGTAATTTTCTCTTATTTATATCCCATAAGCAATATAAATACAAATATCTAAACGTTAATAAATCCAATTCCACTTTTGAATTATTTATATCCCATAAGCAATGTAAATACAAATATCTAAACGTTAATAAATCCAATTCCACTTTTGAAAAATCATCCAAGAAGACTAGTCAATATTGGTTGCGACGGTCTTGTAGAGGCATCATTTATCTGCTAAATAAATAATATTAAGCATTAATGAGAACGCATTAAATGCTCTGTTTTTCCTTTTATAAATACCATCACTACTTGTGTCTTTTTTCATCACCTTCACCTTCAACATCAAACACATCACATCTCTTGCTCTTTTCTCTCTGTTTCTCAGTCGTCAAAGAGTTTTTCAGTAACCAAATTAATGGCAGGCATCAAAGTTTTCGGACACGCTGCTTCCACTTCCACCAGGAGAGTCCTCCTCACACTCCACGAGAAAAACCTCGACTTTGAGCTCGTTCATGTCGAGCTCAAAGACGGTGAGCACAAGAAAGAGCCTTTCCTCTCCCGCAACGTAAGCATAACTATCTATCTATCTATCTATGTGTTTATATGAAAAGACCAACTATTTGGATAAATCTGGTCTGAATCTTGATTGTTTTGTGTTTGATTTGTTACTGCAGCCTTTTGGTAAAGTTCCAGCCTTTGAAGATGGAGACCTCAAGCTCTTCGGTATGAACGTTTTCATGCATCATCTCATCTTCAATCTCAAATCTGATTTGACAATATGCATAAGAAGAAGACAAAATCACCTAACATGATTTTGTTCTTTTGTGCAGAATCAAGAGCGATTACTCAGTACATAGCTCACCGATACCAAGACCAAGGAACCAACCTTCTCCCAGCCGACCCCAAGAACATAGCTCACTATGCAATCATGGCCATTGGAATGGAAGTAGAAGCTCACCAGTTCGACCCAGTGGCTTCAAAGCTTGCTTGGGAACAAGTGTTCAAGCTCATCTATGGCTTGACTACAGACCAAGCCGTTGTTGCAGAAGAGGAGGCAAAGCTAGCCAAGGTCCTTGATGTCTACGAGGCTAGACTCAAAGAGTTCAAGTATTTGGCTGGTGACACTTTTACTTTGACCGATCTTCACCACATTCCTGTGATTCAATACCTGCTCGGAACTCCCTCCAAGAAGCTCTTCACCGAGCGTCCACGTGTCAACGAGTGGGTGGCTGAGATCACCAAGAGGCCGGCTTCCCAGAAGATCCTTCAGTGAATTTTCTAAAATAAAAAAAAATGGTTCTGCTTCAGTCACAACAATAATGCTCAGAGTAAATAAGTGGCTGCCTCATTGCCCAGTTTCTCAGAACTCTGTTTTTTTTTTTGCAGTTGTGTGTGCGTGTCTTTGTTGTTGAGAGATCTTTGTTGAATCAAAAACTATTTATCTAATCTTCAAGCTCTTCTATAATAAAACAGCATGGTTAGTTATTTAATGCAAAGATTGAAATGTCTTAACGACGGAGGTACTGATTAGTGAGAATAGTAAACAAAGACTTTAATGCGTGTTTGATTTACTTTTCACCTTATTTTCTGGGTAAAGAAGTTGACCTTAAGACTTTGAACGCTCTTATCCTTAAAAGTCTCCTTGCTTTGTAAGAAGATACGTCTTTAGCTTTAAAACAGACAAAACAAAACACATAAGATTTCTGGAACTATTCACCTCTCTATAAACTACAGAAACGATTAGAGCAGCAAGTGTGTTTTTCTTATCATCAATCACTGATCTTCTCTCCACTCAATAACAGCAAAGACATGAGACGGAAAGAGAGAGTAACAAATCCTAACCCAGGTCTATCAAACTGGATTGATTTGTACCTTGACGGCCTTAAACGCTCTGTGAAGCAACAGCCCCAGCTCGTCTTTAGAATCCAATGGGTTGCTCGATTCATCCCTTACTCTTTTGACTGTACAGCTACCCAGTGGGTAAAGCCATATATTGGCAGCCTCTGGTCATCCCCAAAGTTAAAGGCTTTGCAACTACCACAGATTGACTCCACCAAGAAATATCCTTTTTTAGTTATCAGAGTTTAACTGTCATCACCCAGTCCAATTTCCCGCTATAATCCAATCATTTCCAGGGGTTTAGAGATTGAAATCTATTTCAAAGCATTTGAACAAAACAATGAGTGGAGACTGGAGTGTGGCAGCAGAAGTCTTACAGATTTCTGAACTAGTGGGAAGCCAGAATATCTAACATTGCCTTCAAGGGACCAAGGAAGAACAGTAAGATCCTGGTGATGAAGAACACATTGAGATGTGGGTTTTTGGTACAAAATCGAGTAAACACAGATTAGAGTACGCACCTGATTAAAGATTCTTCAACGAGCCTTTAGTATCTTCTGCAGAAATTTAAGTCACAAACGAGCAAACACAATCCAAGCAACATCATCAGCATGAGAAGTAGAACCAAAAGAAGACTGAACTAGACTCCATTTTCTGAGGAATTACTGAAAGTGATGAATTACTGATACAAGATAAATCCGACAGGTACCTCTCAACAGAACAAAATACACCTTTTGAGAAAATCTCAACAAAAGTTTTTATTAAAGTGAGGAAAAAAAACATGAACTAAAACCAGTAACATAAAGATCCATTCATCAGCAGAGGGAGCTGCAGACATATTCAGTACATGCTGTACTTGTCATTCGCCCCTTCTGGTCGAAGGCTCTTGTAGATGGACATGGCAATTGGAAGAATGGCGGTGAGAGCAATCTGCAACTGATCCGAGCTGCTGGTTCGGACTGTGATCTGCCCGCTCATTTTGTTGTTAAGCCCTGCACGAAGTGCTACCTTTGAGTGCCTTCCAACAGAGACTTGAGATTGGAGATTGGCTCCAAGGGCTAAATCGCCTCTCCACTTCACCAGAGATAGTCCTAAAGAGTGTTGATCCTGGCCTATTGGGAAATCGGCTTCCCTAAGCCTGACCTCGAGGTTTGCACCATAGGCCGAATCTCCCTGTGATCGCATGGTCCCTGTGCTACCCACAAGCACAAACCTTTCCCCGAGTGCTATTTGGTCCTCGAGTTTGACACCAGTGGCAACGTTCTCGCCCAAGAATGTCACTGACCCTCCAAGAGTCGTCTTGTTCTTCCTCAAGTTCTTGAATTTGGTTTCTCCTCTGACCACATATGCAAGCTGCTTACCTACATTCTGGATATCGAACCCTGCCATGGTGGATCCACTGTCGCCGTGCTTAGCAGACACCGAGGAGTCCAGATGAATGTTAAATTCTTTCTTGTCCTTGGTGACTTGGACAGTAGCTGTGGCAGGGAACCGGCTTGCTATAGCAACACTGTGTTCTGCATTGACACCGTCATACCCACAGTCATGGTCCCAACCATGGGTATCCAAAACCGGCCTGGTTAGGAGCTGTGAAGTGGGTTCCAGGAAACGGTATCGGTAAGCTGAGTTATCACTATCAAATGAAGGTGGCAAGACCATATCGGGTAATGGAACTGGTACTGCAGCTGGAGCCCCGTTTTCCGGATCCTCTTCTTCACCCGGATAACCATACTCACTTTCACCCACCTTCTTCCCGTGTTTCTTCATTTCCCTCATCCTCTTCAATTCCTCTCTCCATTGCTTCTTCTGCAAGAGCTTTACCCGGTAATCATACTCCTCGAAATATGCCTTTCTCTGTTCCTTTGAGAGTTTTGCAAGTTGGGTTTTTCTAAGAGGCTTAAATGGTGGCAGCTGGTCATACTCGTCATCTTCCCCATCTTCCTGCTCAGAATCAGACACATCATCAATTTCGATATCAGAGTCAACACTATCACCACCTTGGTCTGCAGGGAGCTTAGGATGTGCACGGGACTGCAACAGCCAAGACAACAAGTAAGGGAGAGGTGGGGATCGAACTCGGAAACCAAATACTTTACGATGGTCCAATGGTTCTTGAGGCTTCAGTAGAGAATTTGCTTCTGACAAAACCTTCAGGGAGTAGCACAATAGCAACAGCTGAGGTCTCCAAGTTTGGCCATTCGGGAGAACCTTCACTCCCTCCCGGTTCTTCCTACACAATGGGTGATTCTCAACAAGAGAAACTGGATTCATCAGACTTGGGTTCATCAAACGTAGATCACCAACGGCCTGTCCAATAGACTGTTGAACAATATGTGAGCACTGCGATACAAACACATCATAGCTCAAAGGGCTGCCAGATGGGCCATCAGGAGGGGCAGAAGCAGCATGTGTCATTGTCACTATGGCGTTTTTCCATATGGATGTACCAAGAGATGCAGTAATTGTCCTTAGCAAGGGCAGATTGTTCAAGTCCCTGGTCTGAGTATCAAGACGATCCACATAGAGAACAATATCAGGGGGACACTTCTTCATTGCCTTCTTTACAGAAGACAACATTTTTGCATTTGTACTTTGATCCATCGCAGCAGACTTCAAACCCGGGGTATCAATAAAGGTAATCTTGACACCACCGACTGTTTCAGAAATTTCTCTTACCGAAGTGGTTGAGAGCCCAAAAGCGTCAATGGACGCCTTCTGATTTCCCAAAATGGAGTTTATCGTAGCACTTTTTCCCACACCAGCTTTTCCAAGGACCAGTATATTTAGAGAGAAGTTCAAATCTTCAGTTCCCTCAGCCTCAGACTCCACAGCCTTCCTCTTTGCAGCATCAAGACTGAATAACTGCCCTGTTTGTCTCCCAGCAAGTAGTGCAAGACGGTAAAGAACCTGCGCTGCAATTGAATCTTCTGCTGAATGCCCCAACCTTTGCAAAAGCCGCAAAAACTTCACACGGAGGCTCTGCAACTTTTCCAATTTCTGTTTCTCTTCCTCGCTCAAGTTAACCTCACTCTCATCAGCCATTGTGACATTAGGATTGGAAAAGATGTTTGCACGGTTTGCACGTGGAGCTGCTGCAGGTTTCAAAGGTCTCAAAGATGAACTCAAACCAGCAGGGCGATCCATAGAGAAAAGCTTCGTACCATCCTGAGATGTTATGGTAAAATTGCCACCTTCTGAGCTTCCACCACCAGTGGCTGCCTTCAAAAGTGCAGCCAAAGCTGCAGAATCAAACATTTTCTCCTCACCTTCATCCTCTGTGTCTACATCCTCATCAGAATCGGTGACAATCTGGCCATCAATCCTATCTGACATGTTGTTAGAAATGTTGGCTTCATCAGAATGGGCCTCAATACCAGAAGAAGCCTTTTCCAGCTCTGCTAAGAACTGTTTTGCAGCTTCAGAACTCCCAAATATCATCTCTTCAGTTTCTTCTTCACTTTCAGACCCATCAACCCCGATAACACCTTCTCCAGAAGGTTCCTGGTCCACTTCCTTGCCTTCAAGGCTAAACTCACGAGAAGAAACAATGTCTGCGACTGGGCTCTTATTTCCACCTTCTTCAGCATTGTCCCCTTCGGAAACTTCCCGGACCTCTGGGTTAGAGTTTGCCTCAAACTGTGACTCAGCTGCTGGCTTTGAATCATCTCTTGCATCAACTGAACCCACATTAAAACTTTCAGAAACAGGCAATTCTTCTTCTTCTTTCACACCTACCTTTGGTTCGTCATGCTCTACTCTGGCTGCCTCTGATGTTTCTTTAGCAGCCAATTCAAAATTTCCATCATATGCAGCAGTAAGGTCATCAGCTTCCTCAATATTTGGGATGGTCTTGTCAACCTCATCATCTCCATCATCCTCCTTGGTTTCAGCCTCCTTCGCGAGCCCAACAACCACAATACCTGGTTCTGCAACATTGATATCAGCATCAACAGAGTCCACCACAGAGGAGTCAACAATAGAGTCTCCTTCGCTAGTCAAGTTCTCTACTCCCACCTCGGTGGCCATATCAGATTGGAGTTCAACTTCATCACCTTCAACTTGGCCAACTGGATCAAACTTATTATGCACATCGGTGATGCTACCATCAGTTTCCAGCACCTCACTCCCCTCTACGTCTCCAACAACAACAACCCCTGGCTTTGCCACATCTACATGCACAGATTCCATAGTAGATGAGTCCACCACGAAGTCTGCTTTGTTGGTTAACTTCACAGCCTCTTCTTCGTCATCGACTACGCCACTGAACTCAGTCTTCTCCTCTTTGGTTTCATTGTCAGCTACTGCACTATCTGCCTTTATTACCTCAGCGTAAGTCATACCCTTCTCCGATCCATTAGCTTCTTCCACATCCTTTGGTTCAGTCCCACTCTCGACAGCTACAACCTCCGGCTCTGCAGCACTGATATCAGCAGATTCTAATTTAGAGGAGTCTGCGATAGAGTCAGCTCCAGTAGTCAACTTTTCTTCTACCTCCTCAATGGCCTTGTCAGACTCAAGTTCAAATCCACCACCATCATCATCGCCAATTTGATCAAACTTATTAGCCAATTCAAGATTTTCACCATCAGCATTAATCTTCATCTCCTCACTTCCCTCTACCTCCCCTACAACAGCCACCCCTGGTTTTGCCACATCAACATGCACAGATTCTATAACGGACGAGTCAACAACGAAGTCTTCTTTATTAGTTAACTTCACACCCTCTTCTTCGATAACATCATCACTTTTGTCGTCAACATCAACTTTTCCACTGAACTCACTCTCCTCCTCATTGGTTACATCTGCCTTTGAAACCTCATCTTTTTTTGATCCATCAGCTTCATCTTCCACACCCTTCACTTTACTCTCACTCTCCCCAATTTCCCCTCTCTCCATTTCCGGATTACCATCCACTATCCCTTCCGTGGAAGCCTGCTTCTCTCCAACATCAACACTCCCATTTTCAAGCTTACCCTCACCATCGTTTTCAATATCTTCCACACCCTCCTCAACCTTCTTGTTCTCTTCGGCAACCCCTACATCATTTTCTCCGATTGTTTCATCAGAAACAACCTCCGGCTTCGGAGATAACGATGAAGTATCCTCAGGGGTAGCAGAATCCTCCTTTAAGGAATCCCCCTCGCCGGAAATTTTCCCATCGCCTCCCACCTCCAAACTCGACTTCTCCTTCTCCTTCTCTGTCTCCGTCTCCTTCTCCGATAAATTATCGGCTCCACCAACAATACCATTATCCGATTTTCCAGACACAGCCTCCGATGAGGAATCAAAATCCTTCGCACTACTCACAGCCCCACCCTCCTTACTGGCGGCTGCAGCGGCGGCGACAACGGAAGCATAGGTTTTTCCTGTAACAAAAAAACGATAAATATTTCCTCCGATTAAAACCCTATTTCCAAAAACAGGAGTCAATCCCACTCAAAGAAGTCAGAAACGAGGAAGAAGAAAAAAACCTGATTGTCCCGAAGCGTAAAACGGATTTTGTTCTGGTGTTACCGCCTTTGAGTCCATCTCCGCTTGCTACTGAGATTTTATCGAACTCTCCACAAAACTTGTAGAGGAAGGAGAGCGCGATAAGGGTTAGGGTTTTAGTAAATTAAACCCTTTTGATAATTTGTGGACGATTTTATGAATGAGAGAATTGCTCTCTCTTTGAAGAAGAGAGAATTGGGAGAGATAAGGTCAGTGAGCGAACAAAAAATCACTTTGCTTTGGGATTTTATCTTCTTCAGTCATTTTATGAGGATAAAGCTGAAATGACCAAATTACCCTCTGATCAGTTGGTGGAAGTACCAAATAATCTTCTCTTGTGTGCTCCGCGAACGCTGTCGTTTGAAAAAAAACCAAAAAAAAAAAAAAAAATTATGAGTTTTTCTTGAGATATTTGCATTCAGTGTCGTTTAAAGCGGTCAGTGGAAATACCAAATATCTCTTGTGTGCTCTGCAAACGCTGTCGTTTTGAAAAAAGCGAAAAAACAAAAAAATTATGAATTTTTCTTTGAAATATTTGCATTCAATATCATTTAATCAAAATATAATTTGTAATCTAACACTTTTTATAATCTAAAAAATTAAGTAACAATTTTTCTTTAGAAAATACAATTTTATCCATGCTTATTATTGGTTTGTGTACTGTACACCGTTGATTCGCGCAATATTGTACAAAGATATGACTGAAAAGTTAACGCCGGTACAAGATATGAAATGTTATTTATTTTTTCAGTTTTTGTAAAGTGTTAATACATAAACTATGTTTTCATTAAATGTTCCTACGCACGCAAGAACCCCTTTTTCTTTAACGAAGAGATAACAATTTGAGGTCAAAATTTTGAAACTAATAGTTTCTATCAAGTATCAAGATCGTTAATATTTTCGTTTATTTACATTTTTGGAGAGTGATTAGTTTTTTTTGCTTTATCAAAATTATGACGTCATTCTCCAAATATTTAAAATCTTCACCGATGGAAAATGTTTTTGATGGGATCCCTTAAAACTAGGGTTTTGCAGGTAATGATAATTAGGGTTTTTATATATCTTCTCTCTTACAAAAACAAACACACAACAAAAAGGAGAAAAATAGATAATATTAAAGATTTGGTTTTATACTCAAAAAAATCTTGTTTTTGTATTTTTGTTGATACTCCCAAGTCCCATCTCAAGATTTGCTTGGCCACAAAATATTTTTCTTTTTAAAAATGTTATTTCCACCACCATTATCTACGAATTATATTGGATTTTTCATTTTTGTATGCCCAATCCATATTTTAGGCCGGAATTGTAGTTTTCATATGTCAATGGGCTTTTCCATAAGGCTAAATAATAGCCCGTCTGGTCGTATACAAATTTTATTTTATTTGTTTTGGCAACATATTCAAAAAAGCCCCATCCTGAAAATGAATCTGACCACATGCCAAATTTTATTTTATTTTTGAATTTAAACTCCCTCGCAAAAAAAGAAAGAATTAAACTCCAAACTACACACATGCTTATGGCTTATTAATCTATATTCAATATGAATTTTACATTTTGTATACTAAAAATCAATTATTAGTTAATATATTTTAATTTGAACCCAAAAAAATATGTTGATAGATATTACATTTGAAATCAGGTTAAACAAATGTTCTTGACTTAACATTGATTATTGATCCATGAAGATGTTGATAGATATTACATTTGAAATCAGGTTAAACAAATGTTCTTGACTTAACATTGATTATTGATCCATGAAGCTACAAAATCTCACGTTCTAATGGATTCTCCACCAAAAAAAAAAAAAAAAAAACAGACTAACATTTAATTTCGTTATAAAAGAACTCTAGACGTAGAGACAAAGTAAAAACAAAGAATAACTGATGTCTCTGCACAATACTTTTATCATCCATCTTAGTACAACAACAAGCAAAGACACGACACATAAACATAGCAAGAAACAAAACACAAATCCTAAACGAAGATCCGATTCAAACTTGATTGGTTTGTACCTTAACAGCCTTAAACGCCGGATGAAGCAACCCGAGCTCGTCTTTCATCTCCAGCGGATTGCTAGTCTCGTTCCGCACTCTTTTGACTTTGCGACTAGCCAACGATTTGTGAGTGAAACCATAGATTTGCAGAATCTGGTTATCCCCAAAGTTAAAGGCTCTGTCCATTTGTTTTAGACACCGCTCCACTGGGTAATCCCCAAATTTCCCACACGGTTTGCAACCGACAAAGTGAGTCACCAATGGCCACCTGTGATCGCCTAGACCCGGGTGGTAGTTTTCTATCATTTCTTCATATCGGTCCACGAGAATCCCCCAGTAACCGTGAAGATAGTATCCGCTTTCTAGGTATACCTATAACAATGCAGCGGCTCAAATGAGTTTACTTCAATATCAGATCAAAACCACAGGATGCAACTCACATTGTGATTTGTGATGAGAAATCCAATCTTTAGGTGATGAAGAGGGGTTATAAAGCGACAAGATGCAACTCACATTGTGATTTGTGAATACAAATCCAATCTTTATGTGATCAAGCGACAATACAAACCGACAAGATGCAACTCACATTGTGACTTGTGAGCGATAAACCGATATTTATGTAATCAAGAGACGCAATAAACCGAGAAGATGCAACTCACATTGCAATTTATGAAAGAAAAAAAAGCGATCTTCCTGTAATCAAGAGATACTGTAGACTTATAAGTGTTGGTTGAACGACTTAGGCATTATGAATCTCAATCTAAGATTGCTCAAATTACCTCCTTTTTTTTCAAGACCAAACCAGTGCTCAAATGGAATGAGTCAATTTTCAGTTGTTACCTTATTTCCCCAAGTGTCTCGCTGAGTAGCCAACAGATAAACCATTGCAGACTGATCATCAGCTTCGAACACCGGCCTATCCTTGAGCTCACGGGTCAAAACCTTTCCCGCTTCCTCACGGATCTTTCCTTTCGGACCCATAGGAGCCCAAGTGTCAAGCAAATCAAGCGCCCATTGATTGTTCCTAAGCAAGAAACTCCCGGTGTTCAACCCAATCCAATTCTTCTGATCATAAACCATCTCATTCCATCCGTGCATCACCAGATTGTAATCCTTATACCTCTCCCATGGAAGCTCAAACGCCATATCCGTAAACATAGCATCACTGTCCATCCACCATAGAAACTCAATCTCAGGATGAGAAAGCAATAGCTTCCTAATCAACGGCAGCTTTGCCCAAAAACCAGCCATTTCAGCATCGAGGAGAGCCATGTTGTAGAAGATCTCGATCCCGTGTAACCTACAGTAATCGATCTTGTTCTTGATCGATTTCAAGAGGTAGTGATCTCCGACAGGGTTCTCACACGGTTTTGGCGCCGAACCGGTCACCAAGAGGACACGTGGCTTGTTGGGTCCAATGAAATTGGGAAAACTAGGGTTCTTAGCTAACCAATCGGATCTCTGTTCATCCCAATCGGATATCTTGGGTCCAAGAGTGTAAGGTTTATTCGGGTCGGGTTTCTCTTCTTCTCCTTCGTCAACGAATATCTTGTTGATGTCAAACGTCTCGTAGTTATTGCTCCCGCCGGAGTTTGCGCCGCCGCCATCTCCGGAGGAAGAAGAATCTCCTCCGGTCTGTATTTCTTCGAGTACACGGTGAGGCTCGGCTCGTTTACGCGATGTGTGGAAATGTTGACGGATCTCGTCGAGATCTTGCTCCGGAGTTCCGAATTTACCGGCGCCGATTGTGCCACGTAGGACGACCACGGTAAGAACGAGACAGAGAACCGTTACCTTTAAGTGACGTAAAGCTCTTTGGATCTTCCGGCACCGGTAAGCTCCTAAACACCTCTCGATCATCTTCTTCTTTCTTTTTCTTCTTAGAGATTCTCTCTGTTTATTACGATCTAATTGGGGGTCTTGTAAGAGAAGATCTGAGTTTCCATTAATGAAGATTCGAATTCGATAATTTCTTTCAGGCACACTGTTATTTATCAAAGTTACTACAAGAAAAGAAGATCTTGCGTTTGGACATGACAGTTAAGGTTGTCGAATTTCACTCGGTTGTGTCGGTGGTGGTGCTGTGTTAGTAGTGTTGTTGACACGTGGCGAGATATCAGGGGGTGTGACTTGTGATTTATGATCCTGACCGTAGATGGAGCATGGATCTAGAAATTCGAGAGCGTTGAAAAGTCAGCTCATCAATACTGTAGTTTTTTTATAAATAGAAAAAAGGTTGAAAAGAAAAGGGAACATAAATAGGAAAAGATTTTCAACTTGTTGGATTCTGTTAATTACTAATTAGAGGTTGGTAGGTTTCCAAATGTCTTTTGGAATTTATTATCTTCTGATATGTTTTCAGATATGTTTTAAAATAAACTTTAGTTTTCTTCATACCAAAAAGTTTAGATTTTCAATTTATGTGTGTTTATTATTTAATTAAAAATGAATGTTTTTCGAAACATACTATAATTTTTTTTTACCAATTTTGTTACATGTTTTACCAAATATTCTCTCATTCATTCATTCTTTTTAAGTTCATTTATTTGCTAATTTTTTTTCTGTTTATATACATAACTAAAAAACGACAGGAGAAAGCAAAAGAAAATATGTATATATGACTTTTTAAATCTGTTATTACACTAGTAATATAAAAAAAAAAAAATTCAATTTTATTTTTTTTTAAATTCAGAACAAAAGAGTTAGTTATAACAATCGCAAATAAAATTCATATAATATTTTCTTCTTCATTTTTTGTTTGTTTTACATATCACTATATTATTCATAAATTCTCTTATACATAAAACAAAGTAAATTCATCTAAATTTCAACTTCAATTTATCAAACTTCTGACTAACAAACACATATTTCATAGATATTTTAAATATTAGCTTTAAATTAGCTTGATAACAATGATACTTAACCAATGTGAAGATATGAGGTTTACAAGTTCTTATTAGTTAATCACATATACAACAAGATGACTAAAATTAGCTAGTCAGATTTAAGCTTGACATAGCTTTCTCAAGGTGATGGAGATTCTTCGTTTCTGATCAATTTCTTCTCCTTCCCATACCTGAAACCCAATCTGCTTTCGATTAATCTCGTGTTTCCATCGATACCGAGCATCTCCAGACATGAGAATGAGAGATCCTGGGCTCAACAAAACATTCACATCTTCATCTTCTTCCTTTTCTGCAGGACTGAACCGCATCACGCAAGGTGAATCCAGAGAGACAATGGCAATTCCATCTTCAAAACGCAGCAGATCAACATGTGCACAAATCCCCTGTTAAGAAATCGTTGCATTCTCATGAAATCTTGATGTAATGTCTGAACAATCCATGACTGATTATCTGCTTTCACGCATTCTGAAACTCTATTAGACTATCTAATTGTAATGCTCCAAGAAACCATAACAAGCTGTTACTCTATTGGTTTCTTCTAGCTTTTACATTATCCCCTGTTAAAAGATCATCCAGTTTTTACCTAATTTGCAACCTTTAAACTACTCCAAGTAACCTTAACAAGAACAATTGATTCTTCAAATGAAGAAGTGAAAAGTGTATACGTGAAAGTATCGTACCTCACCTGGTTGGTATAAATTGACAATGAGCTGGTCGAACAGAGGTTCTCTCCACAGTAAATCAACAGGCAACACTGGAAGATCAACAGATTCAACAGTCTCGCGTATGAGATCAGATAGTTCTGTTGCCCATGAAGGGAGATCACCAAATCTCATCGCCTTTCAAAAACAAAAAGAGCAAAAAGAAAAAAGACAGAAGCTTTAGTTTCTTTATCATCTCACACTTGACTCCAAGAAGCATCAGACCCAAAAACCCAGAATCATTGTTACCCAATTATGATAAGAAAACAACAGAAATAACCAGAATCCATACAATTTGGCTTCAAATGTTCAAATCAATTCAAGAGGAAACAGAAGCCGCATTTGAGAAGACCATCTTCACTCATTCATACACCAACTAAACCGTATTTGGATCAATGTCTCATCAATGCAATAGAAAAATTTCCATTGAAACGAGGGTTAAGAGAATGAAATCAAGTTTAGAGCGTATAGATAAACCGATTATGGAAGTGTGGAAGCAAGAGTGTTGTATAAGATTTCTGAGCTAGTGAGAAGCTAAAACGACCCTAACAATGCCTTCAAGGAAAGAAGAGTCAGATCTCGAGGAAGAAGAGAAGCAACATTTTGTGTTGTGGTACGAAATGAATGAAAGAGATGATTAGGGTTTAGAACCTGGTTAATAGATTCTTCAACGAACCAACCTTCTGCAGAAATATTATTAAATGAACAAAATTTAGCAAAACAATCGAAAAGCAACAACATTAGAATTTGAAGCAAGAGCGTAGGGTACCGTTTAGAATGGCGGAGAGTAAATCAGACTGATGATGAATAGAGAGAAAGTTTCTACAGAGCCATAAACCATCGATATTCTCCACTCGCTCCCATACCGTCGAATCTCCGATCCCTAGGTTTTCTTTTTCCGACCGATCTGCGAGATGTTCATCATCCGACGAATCGCCAAAAGCTGCCTTCAAGTGCTCTTCTGCTTCATCGTCCATATTATTTCCCTTATTTTATTTGTGCTTCTTCTCTATTTCTTTGACGAGCGTATTTATACGAAGAGGGTATTAGTTGTTTATGTATTATAATTGATTTGGAAATCTATCCAAATCTGTATAGGATTTATAAATCCTTCTAAAATCTTCTGATTTTCAAATCTAGCATATGAATTTTACAACTCGTAAAAATATTGAACCAATCAAAATATTTCAATTAATACAGCTCAGATTAAATATGTACACATAAGCTTTCAATGTTGAGAAAATTTAGACACGTCACATTAAAAACTCTCTCTCCTCTCTGACCACTCTCTAACTTTTCGATCTTGAAGACAACGCATCTTCGATCTGCGTTTTTTGTTGCCGGCGTCCGACGCAGCACGTTGTCGGAGCCGTGCCTTTTGTTTTTTCTTTGGTTTTCGTCGGATATCTTCTCGTTTTTGTAGGTCTTTTGTGATGGCGTTGCGTGGTTTTGTTCTTTCGGTGGCTCTGTCAAAAACTCATATATTCTTCTCGGAGCTGTGGCAGCGATTACATCTGTTGCGCCATCACCCAAACAGATCCAGCCAGAAGACTGTTTAAACTGCAAATTAACTCGATCCGGTGGCTTTTTCTCCACAGATCTCGACACCTCTCTGCTATGTGGATTGTGTCTGGTTCAATTTTCCCGGTTCTCAGTCGCCGGCGTGTTGTTTGCTCCGGTTAGGCCATCGGAAATTGCAACTCTCATCAATGACGTCATGCCTTCTTTCACGCAAGAGGCGGTGAGGAGATGTGTGAAGAGTCGGCCACGTGTCCTCCTGGGCTTAGGCCCCATACGTGTCTTTTTGGTGGAATTGGGCCTCTCATGTGGGCTTGCAATTTACCGTTTATGTGTGATAATGCTTTGTATAATTAAACTTAACTTTAAAGTCGTCTTCTTTGTTAATTGAATATTGTCGAGCGGAATGCGATGATTTTCGTGTAGATGATTTTGTTTAGGTTGGGAAAATGGCAGGTCAATTTGTGAAGCTACATTCGGGGAGAAGGATGGAGTGAATTATGGTCGCTGGTCGGCGGCCAATCACGAAGACTCAGCTATCCAAAGGCTCTGAAGCCGCCGTCTCGAGAAACCACCGTCGCTGGCCGGACTGAAGAAACAACATCAGCAGCACCAACCACTAGATGGTCATTAAAGAGTCTGGTTCGAGACTATATATCATCTTATTGGGTAATTCTAGAGTTGCTTCTCTTCGGATGAAATTGTATGCGACTATATATTTTTAGAAAAATATTTTAGGCAAATCAGATTGAAGCACACAAGGGAAACGATAACTAACATACCTTGAGTAAAGAAGATCCAAAATTCGATTAAATAATTAATTTTCGTATATGATGAAAAAAAATGAAAAGGAGATAAATTTCTAATATTTGGATCAGCGGGTAAAACTAACATCTACGTTTTCTCCAAGCGAAATCTCTACAGAAGAAGAGTATGTTCTCTAGATAAATGAGGGGGACTCGTATATCTCATGAAAGAGATTTTGATGCTACAAATTGTCTTTGATTTGATTTGAATTTTGTAAATGGCTTTTTTTAAAAAAAAATTAAAATTTAAAAAACAGAAATAAAAATATTTTGATGAAATTATCCAAAGCTATTAGGCGAGTTAAACAAAATATATCCCGCAGCGTAGCGCAGATAACTATCTAGTATTTATAAATTCATAGGTTTTGTTTCGAATTTGAGTATTTGTATTTTTAACATGGAAATCCTACCAAATCTACTAAAATCCATCGTAACATCAAATTCATAAGGTGGGGCGTATTGGATGATTGAATTTAAGATAATGCAAATGAATTTAAAATCAATTGATTTTGAGTAATTTAAAGTTTTTTTGTTGGAATTTTAATGAAAGCTATCAAAATGACAGCAAAAATGTTCGGAATTGACAATTTATAAATTTTCATTGAAATTCTATTAAATTCCTATCAAATAACACTATCATCAATACTGCAATAAAATTGAATAACACTACATTTAATAGAATTAAGAAATCAAAAAATTGAATAACACTAGAATTTAAAGTAATATAGAAGAATGATTACAAATATCTAATCCAATAACACATGAATTTAAAAGAATTCATGAAATACATCATTGAATAACAGTAGAATTTTATAGAAAGTCAAATTCTTTATAATTCAATTAAATTCTTTAATTGAATATCACTTGTAAGTGATTTAAATTAGTATTTATAAATCATAGAACCAATAATAGTGAATTTGAACTTGTATTTTAAAATCATAGAACCAATAATAGTGGATTTGAACATAAATTTTAACATTATATAACCAATAATAGATTTGGTTTGAATTTCCAAATCCATTGAAATTTATGAACCAATAACCCCACGAAATCTCAAAAAAAGAAAAAAAAGAAGACTAAAGTCCATATAAGAATTTCAATGATAGGTATCGGAATTTGGCAAAACAAAATCAGGAATTGGACGATTATCTCGATGGTAATGATGAACAGCTCAGAGAGGTATGAGTTAGAGAATCATCTCAACAGAAAAGAAAACTACTTTTTACACAAAATCTCATATCGAAAGGTTTTCTATTAAAAAAAAAGAAGTAAACACCCTAATCTTAAAAAATCCTTCTCAACTGTCTCCTGATCGAATAACCCTGTGGTAGATGGACATGGCGATAGGAAGAATGGCCATGACCGCAATCTGCAACTGATCTGAGCTGCTGGTTCGGACTGTGAACTGTTCGATCCTCTTGTTGCCAAGACTTGCAAAAGCTGCTAACCTTGTTTGTCTTCCGATAGAGACTTGAGATCGGAGATTGGCTTTGAGGGTTAAATCGTCTTTTGACTTGGTCAGAGACAGTCCCAGAGCGTATTGGTTTTGGCCTATTGGGAAATCAGCTTCTCTAAACCTGACCTCGAGGTTTGCTTCATAAGCTGAGTCTCCTTGTGACCGCGTAGTCCCTGCATTTCCCGTGAGGACGAGCCTTTTCCCGAGGGCAATTTGGTCCTTGAGTTTGAAACCAGTGACAATGTTCCTATCAATGAATGTCACTGACCCTCCAAGAGTCATCTTGTTTTGTTAAAGTTCTTGAATTTGGTTTCCCCTCTGAGCAAATACATAAGCTGCTGCTCACTTCCCAGGATATGGAGCCCTGCCATGGTGGATCCATTGTCCCCGTGCTTAGCACAAACAGAGGAGTCTAGATCGATGTTGAACTCTTTCTTGTCCTTGGTCATTTGGACAGTAAATGCGGCAGGGAAACGCTTAGCTATGGCGAGACATTGTAGATAACGATGAAGAACCAGACTCCGGAGAAACAGAATCGTCCGCTTATTTTCTATATTTCAAACTTTTCACAAAACTTGTGGAGAAGGAGATAACAATGGCGCGTTTAGGGTTTTAAGGAATTTACCCTTTGTCTATTTTGCGAAAGAAAAATCTTATAATCTATTCTTTTCCTCTATAACTATTATTCCAAACAAAAATATTTTATTAAAAAAAATCTAAAAAGAATATTTTCATAATCGTTTTTCAGAATCTGAAAAGAATATTTCCACTTGCCAAATCGATTTTTCCGATTTTTTTTCAGCTTTTTTTATTTAGTTAAATCAAATAATAAACTAAACGTATTCCACTTGCCAAATCGATAAATCGAATATTATAATAATGTACATTTTTTGAAAAAACAAATACTTTAGAAATGAAATTTAAAATAAAAGTTTTATGATATCCATATTAAATATTAAATTATGAATAAGGGAACACAATATAAGATTATTAAATATTAATTAACATATGAAAATTATCTTACATAACAAAATACAGATTAATAGAATAAACTTTTGAACTATTACTATTACAAAGTAAAATCATAAAATATTGAAAAACAAAAATAAACTACTAATCTCCATAGTTTTGGCGGCAATAGTTTAATATTATCTGTACAACTATTATTTTTGTTAAGATTTTATCAAAATATTGAAACAGAGAATATGTCGATTTGGCGGCAAACGGTGGTGCTGGAAACTTTAGTTTTGGAATCTATTTTATAAATCGAAATCAAATTATTATTTTTGTTAAGATTTTATCAAATATTGAAACAGAGACTATGCCGATTTAGTTGATATTACGTATATATCATTAACTAATATTAACCAAAATATACAATATTTAAGAAAATGATTTCTTACGAATCTAAAAATCTCATATTTCAGCAACCATAACAATTCTAATAACGGCAACCATAAAATCGTAGCATATAATTTGCCACTTATCTAAAGTATATTAAAAAGGAAACACAAAAGTACACATGACATCACCACAATTAAAATTGACATTTGCCTAAATTATTAATTCATTTTTTCTCTCCTACTATCTCTATTGCCAAACACTTTGGTTAATGACAACTAATTATTTTGGATACGTGGCATCACCTCGTTAATTCGAGAATTAAGTAATAACTTTAATTTTTTTCCCAATTTCCCTGCTATCTCTATTTCCAAACATTAATTATTCAATTAACTAAAATTTTAAAATTATTTAAATACACACTTTGAAAAAAATAATTTTGAACTATTAGTAAAACATTTTGGCCAAACATTTTTTAATAAGAGTCTAAATGAACAAACAACTTTTTGTGTGAATAAAAAATCTTACTATTTTTTGGTTGTATTTGAATTATTGTATATTTCTAAATTTTGCTTTTTGTCTTAAGTTTTTTTATTTAAATAAAATAAAAATAGAAAAAAGAAATACATCATATTCTAATATATACTCATCTAATTAAATATATAACTAATCATTTAAAACACAAATCATCATTTAATTCAGAAAAATGCCATAACTAATTACAATTTTTTTTTATTTGAATCATTTTTTAAACAAAAGTTTTTAAAATTTGTTAAAAAACTGTAACACTAAATCGTTCCAAACCAAAAAATCTCACAATAAATCTAAAAAAAAAAGGATATTTACTAGGAATAATTAAAAAGAAATAAATAAATTAGATTTGTATATGATATTATAGAAGATGTTCCTTAACTGCAATTTGAATATTTTTTGAATTAAATGCAAGAATATTAATTTTAATTTATATTTTCATAGAAGTTTAGAGAATATTCTGATACAATTCATATTTTTTAATAAACAAGGATTACAAACTTTACAAAAAAAATTATGTACCACTTCACACAAATTGGAAAAAAAAATTACAAAAAAAAATTGTGCATATAAATACGATTTAATAAAATTAAACAATTTCTGAGAATATTTTTATTTACTCAAAGAATATTCTATTTTTGGTGCTATTATTATTTGAGAGTTTTTGGAAATATTTTCACAGTCAAATAATATTTACCTTATAATCCCAAAAATCCGGTGCCAATTAATGCGAATTTTCACCTAATATATTTGAATGAAAAAATCAATGATTTTACAATTTATTTTAAACTCTGTAAATTTGTAATAGATTGATATTTGATTGTGCTATAATCGTGCACTCCAAGATACTCATAAATCTTTTTATTTCCGAGATCTTCTCACTCATAAACAGAAAAAATCGAATAATGTTGGCATAATTTATACATAAATACCATAAATACATTATTCACATGTAAACAATCGAAGTACAATAAAATTCAGTTTAATTCTTTCAATATATGGAGGATTGACATAACCAATCAAATTCAGTTTCTGTAAATCTAAAAAAATTTGAAATCTTTTAACAATAATTTATAAAAATTAAATTAAATACATAAACCTAATTTTCTCTAACCTCAACCTCTCCTATAAATATCCGCACATAAACCCGAAAATTTGTTGAGATTTGATCGACTTTTTTTTTTTTTTGCCCTTTGCAGGTTCGAGATAAGGTGCACACAATTTGTTTGCATTAACAAGTTGCAGAACTGATCGACAAAATTGAGGTATGATATTACAATAACTAACAATCATATTTTCTTGATTTTATGAACCTTTCATTATCTATGTAAATATGTATATTTGTATGATCAATGATATGGGAACTTTCATACTTTTTACCTATGAAGTTGTGTGTTGAAAACATGTGACGTCGAGTGCCAAATCCGGACGAGTGATGGATTGGACGTGTTTTCTTCTAATAAACGTGGAAGAAGACCTCGAATGCAGGAAGCTCGAGTAACATAAACAACAAATATTCGTCAAAAAACTCAAATAATATTGATAATTTTTTTCTAACATTTTCATTTGTGCTTATTTGTTTGCTTTTCAGTTATAGAAAACTCACGACGGTTTACCTCGCTGATCCATAAAGGAACATAGAAGTTGGCTTTTCCCTTTGAAGAATGTGATCCAGTCTACAAGGTTTGAATATCAAAATCTCATTTCTTACTTTTCCGTTTTCCTCATATCTTTGATTTTTGTTCTGATTTTCAGCTCTAGAGATGGTTTCTGTTTGCTTAGTATACAGATAATTTTCGAATAATTTTTTTGGCCTTCGATGTTTTTCAATTTACTGAGTTTTATTTGGCATGATGAAGAGTGAACCTTTGTTTTTCTAACTCATCTTTTAGTGGAAAGCAAAAAGATGATGGGTGTTGGTGGTGAGTTTAGCACTCCCCGGTTTAGCCCGATTTGAATCGAGACCGGTCCAATTGATTCCGGTTGACGACGGTTTGAACCCAGAAGGAGAGAGACCACGAAACGGTTGCCGACCTCCGAACTCGAAAGAAAGGTCCACGAAGGACTTGCTAAACGACCAGTTCGGTAAGAATCCGAAGAAATACCGGACTGGTGGTGAACGGCTCGGAACGACGAGTATGAACCGAGATCGGTGAGTTAATCCTGGTCGACGATGGTTCAAGATTGGTAAAGAAGTTCACAAAGCAACAATCACCGAGCTCGGTGAAGGCCGAACTCAAATCCTTATCTCGAACCGAGATCGGCCACGTTGATCCGATCCACGACGGTTCGAGATCGGTAAAGAAAAAGACATCAAGCGATTGCCGACCTGCGATATACCGAGCTCGTCGGTATCAACCCGTCGTAATCAAAACCAACTTCCGGGATTCGCAGAACTTTACGGAAAATACGGAAAAGAAATATTAATTAGTTTTCTAATCCAGGATTCGCGGAACTTTTCCCGGATTCGGGGAACGTGTCGAAGCTGCCGAGGAATCTTATAAATAAGGAAGCCCGACTACGTTTTGAGGAGAGAGGATTTTTCGCAATACATTTTTAGAGAGAGAGAGTGAGAGCTCGAAATCCAATCTATACCTCATTACCGATCTCAAGATAATTTTGTAAATTCCGACGAGTTCGGTTTAATAAAAACGAGATCCCGATCGATCTTTCAATTCTTTTTATCCTTGTGTGATTTCTACATTCAACAATTGGTGTTAGAAGGAGGGGTCGAACCTCCGACCGACCTCCGAGTCTCTTTCGACAACCCCGACGATGACCGAAACGACGACAACCCCGACACTCGATGGCGGTTCCACGCTCGGCGATAACAGTACCCAGAATGACGGACTACGACTGGCTAAGGCCATCGGAGCGACTCGAGTACATGCGTACTGCGAGTCTCAGCTCGTCGCAAGCCAATTTAACGGAGAGTACGACGCGAAGAACGAGCGAATGAATTCATACCTCAAACTCGTAAAGGAGCTCGCCGCCGACTTCAAGTTCTTCAACCTTACCAAAATTCCACGAGGAGAGAACGCACCTGCCGACGCACTTGCCGCCCTTGCATCCAGCTCGGACCCTCATTTGAAGCGAACAATCCCGATCGAAAGCATTCCAAAACGCATGCCTCGTAGCAACGCGCGGACGTAATTACGACGAACAACCAGTTGAAAAACTTAGAAAGGCACCATCCCGGCATACCGACCTGAATACTGCTCCCAAAACAGATTTAACGCAAAATCTTGATCTACGCGATCAGTCTGACGATGAAAACGAAGTAGAATCTGAGGGACTTCACGTTCCGATTGACATTGAGGCCGAAGAAGACGAGGAACCCAAAGATTGGACCACCGAACTCAAAATGTATATATGTGACGGATTGGTCCCAATGGACAGGTGGGCAGCTCGGCGACTTAAGATGAGAGCAGCCTCGTACATCGTCCTCGAAGGGGACTTATTCCGATGGAGCGCCGCGGGAGTCCTGCTGGTATGCGTCTCTAGCAACAACATTGACGAAGTCATGAGGAAGGTACACGAAGGATCAGGGGAATATCATTCCGGAGGGCACTCCCTTGCTCTGAAAATAAAGAAGGCAAGTTACTATTGGGCGACCATGTTAAAAGATTGTGAGAAATTCGTAGCTAAATGCGACAAATGCCAACGACACGGTCCGATGATCAATCTACCAACCGAACTGTTACAACGTCAACAACACCCTATCCCTTTATGCGATGGGCAATGCACATCATCGATCCCCTACGGCGTTCAACAACACAGAAGCAGTTCATCCTCGTTATGACCGATTACTTCACCATATGGGTTAAGACCGAATCCTACGTCGAGGTACAAGCCCTTGATGTTCAGAAATTCGTTTGGAAATACATCATATGCCGACACGGAGTGCCATATGAGATCATCACCGATAATGGGCCACAATTCATTTCGACGTTGTTCGGCGATTTCTGTACAAAGTGGAAAATCCGGCTAACCTCTCAACACCGAGATACCCACAAGGCAACGGGCAGGCCGAAGCGACTAATAAAACCGTAATCGACAGACTCAAGAAAAGATTAGATGCGAAGAAGGGACGATGGTCCGACGAACTAGACGGAGTCCTCTAGTCACATCGAACTACACTTTGGCGATCTACCGGACAATCTCCGTTTTTCTTAGCATACGACACGGAGGTCTTATGTCCGGCAGAGATCAATATCCCGACCATATGCCGAACAATGCGAACACAAAATCCCGGCCTTAACGACGAAATGATGCTCCACAACCTCGACGGGCTCGAGGAATTGCGCGGACAAGCGTTACTCCGAATACAGAACTATCAAAACTCAGATGCGCTATTACAACACGAAAGTTCGAGGTCGACATTTTGAGGACGATGACCTTGTCCTACGAAAAGTTTTCCAAGGGACCGAAGAGAAAAACCCTGGCAAGCTCGACACTCATTGGGAAGGACCATATCAGATAATGCGGGTCGTCAAACCTGGCGTCTACGAACTGATGAAGATGGACGGAACCCCGATCCCACGATCGTGGAACTCAATAAACCTCAAGCGCTATTATTACTAAGTTCAGCATCGCGCCAAAAAAAAAAAAAAAGGAGTTCATCCAATAAACTCCTCTTCCATTCCGATGTAACATGAACTACGAATGGCTTGATCCCTCTCTCAAGGGGGTACGTAGGCAACCCACCACGGGTACAGCTGTGACCTTAATAAAAATTTATTCCCAAAGTATCTCAAAAAGCCGAACTCTAAAAGTTCGCACCTTCAACAAAAGTCGAACTCGAAAAGTTGGCACTTTCAACAAAAGCCGAACTCGAAAAGTTCGCATCTTCAGCAAAAGCCAAACTCGAAAAGTTCGCATCTTCTCAAAAGCCAAACTTAAAAGTTCGCATCTTCAACAAAAGCCGAACTTAAAAAGTCCGCACCTTCAATAAAAGCCGAACTCAAAAAGTTCGCATCTTCAAAAGTCGAACTCAAAAAGTTCGCATCTTCAAAAGCCGAACTCGAAAAGTTCGCATCTTCAAAAGCCGAACTTGAAAAGTTCGCATCTTCAAAAGCCGAACTTAAAAGTTCGCATCTTCAAAAAGACGAACGCATGCATCCTCATGGTGCTATGGATAACACACTTTCCATGTTAAGCCGGGACCAGTCCCGCACTATATCCGCTCTAAGATCATCCGAGCTAAATAAGCCGAGTCAATCTCGCACACTCCGATTCGATCTGAGAAGACCTGGAGTATCTTAAGACGAGCTACCAATGCACTCTTATGCTAAGCTCTAAGGTAAAGCCGAATGTTTACTCTCTCAAAATTAAGCCGATTTCTCAACAATCGCAAAATTAATAAGTCGATTTCTCAACAATCGCAAAATCAATAAGCCGATTTCACAACAATCGCAAACTACTAAGCCAATCTACGAATGATCGCCGATCTCGAATGGATCGTAGAATCGAGTTCATCATCTACACTCCGGTTAAGACCATATCTTTTTACGGCCCCATTTTGGTGTATGATGGACCCGAGAGGATCGTATCATTTTACGACCTCACAAAATCCGAACTCGATTTCACAAATGCAAATTTAACCAAGTATAAAAACCGAGATCGAAATCAAAAATCGAAACAATACGGAAAAGATAATACCAAATTCGTTAAGCCGCAGAAGCCTCCTTGGGCAAAAAGTGTTTACAAAATAAAAGCCCAGTCGGGCAAACTATTACATAAAAAGCCCCTCGGGCATAAAGAAGAATTTACCGAACTAGCAGAAGCGAATAAAAAAAATCAGACATCTTGATCTCTTATTTCACTTGTTCGGTTGCCCGAGATCGTGGGCTGATTCGAACCGAACGTATCAAGACCCGGAGGGACTTCTACCCCAATCGGCTTGGAGATTTCCCGATAAATAGGCTTGATGAACGGTGATACAGCGAGATCCTCCTTGGTGAGTTTGCAACACGCGATAGCTTCGTAATTTGCCGACTTCGCAGCCTGAAGCCTCTTCAGCTTTTCAATACGAGTCGGCGGTACGATGATGCCGTCTTTCCTCTCAAGGACATCGCAGAAGTTGAGAACTCCGTGGAGTTGATTGATGCCAAGGAACGGTGCCTTCCACTGATCAATTGCAGCAAGATGATCTTTGACCTTTTGGAGACGAGCTTGAAACTTCTCGGTCACCTCTTTTCTTTTCTCGATCTCCCTTGTACGAGTCCCCCTCAAACGAATCATCTCATTCTTCATCTCATGGACGACCGCGTCCTTGTCTGCCTTTAGCTCGGCGTACGCATTCATCGAGAAGAATATCTCCTTTTTAAGTTCGGCAACGGCCAGGTCGCCGGCTTCCGAACTTGCCTGCTCAGCAAGCAGCTCTTTCTGCGGTTCCTTGACAGCATCTCCGACCTCGATAGCCTCTCGACGTGCTACACCGAGCTCATGATCGTATGTTCCAATGAGCTCGTTCGTCTGAGCAACCTTTTACATAGGAAATAAAAGAAAGCTGTCATGCACCGAGCTTCAAATCAAAATTAAAAAAGAACAAGGCAGTCGGGAGTTCACTTACGTCGGCAGTAGTACGAGCTAGTTTTTTGTAAGCTTCAGACTGGAAGAGGTCTTTGGTTGGAGGCATCTCTTGGGTGCCGAAAGATAATTGCCGAAACAGATCGGCGCACGCTCCCGCATCATTATTGACGGGCTCATCCTTGTCGTAATCAAACTTTACGATGTGGGCCGATGGTTCGGCAGTTAGCTGTCTTTTCGAGACGGCATACCGGTCTGATTGACTTTCTCCAGCGACCTCGGTACGCACCGTCAGAATATTATCGCCTGTCTGGGGGGAGTTCGGGCCTTTAGCTACTCGCCTTGACGACTTCCTGGTCGAACTCTTCCTCTTCTTTTTCTTCTGCCTTTCGGCCTCTAGCTCGGTTCGGGGATTCACATCTCCTTCAGCAGGGACTTCCCCTCCAGGAGGAACCTGCTACTCTTCAAGGATTAGAAGCCCGACGATATTGATAATCGTGGCGGGCTGGAGTTGGGAGATCGCGACATGACGGCGCGCAGAGTACCTATAAAGAAGTTCGGGCAAAGAGAATTTAAGTACGCAGCTTCTGAAATAGTCCTCATACACACAGATGAAACCCTCAGGGACATCCCAAGGTCTTTGGTCCTCATTCGGGATATGAAAGATAATATCGTCACGAGCTCCGCATCGCTCCATAGTTTGTTGAACGGTAACCCTTGTTGATCGAGTCGGCCCGACAGTGGGCAGCGCAACAATCCTGCGAACTGCTAACTTAACAGCCTATTTCGCCGAACGGACTATTTATACTTCAGCCTCGGCAACTCTGACAGCGAGTTCTCCGTCGAGCCGAACTTGTTCATCCACTTCGACGAGTTGCCTATTGTCAAGATTGGCGGCCAACTTTCCATCAGGCCGAACTTAATCATTCTTGGCGACCTGCTCATCCTCGACCTGAACTTGAGCATCCGTCTCGCGACTCTCTCCAGCCATAAGATGCGGCACCGGGATAACAGTTCAGGAACAGCTAGGAACGGCAGGAGCACGGCGCGAGTTGCGCCTGATTAACTCTTGTCGGACACCACTCAGACCATCGTCGGAAGAGTTATTCGGATCCGACGAAGTGACGAACAACTTGAGATCGATGTTTGGATTTTGCGGAGAAGGAGTTCGGTCATTAACAGAAGCCGAAGAAGAACCAGAACTCATCTCGATCCAGTGAAATAAAACGAAGCAATCTGGTGAAGAACAGCTTGAAGATAGATCGAAAAATTTGAAGATCTTCGAAGCAGATCGGAGGAATCGCGGCGGAAGAGGATCAGAAAATTTTAAATGCAAAAAAAAAACTAGAGAGAAGGGAGAGCGCTAGAGAGAGAAAGAGGCGTACCTTTTATAAGCGAGATAATGAAGTGAAGGATCAGAAGGGTTCAAGGGTATTTATAGAGAAAAAGGCAATTATGGCGACTCCTCAATTTCCGCGACGGTTAAAGGAGCCGAATCGTCGCGATTCCTTGATTTCCTCAACGGTTATGGAAACCGGACCGACGCGTCTTCTCAAGATTCGCCGAACTTAAAAAGATCTTCGATTTGGGAACCGCTGAAATTCGGATCAAGGAAAGAACCGATCTCAATTCCAACCGGACTAAAAATTCTTCAAAAACTTCGCCGAACTCAAAAGACTCATTCGCCGAACTGGGGGGGGGGACTAATTGTTGGTGGTGAGTTTAGCACTCCCCGGTTTAGCCCGGTTTGAACCGAGACCGTTCCAATTGATCCCGGTTGACGACGGTTCGAACCCAGAAGGAGAAAGACCACGAAATGGTTGCTGACCTCTGAACTCGAAAGAAAGGTCCACGAAGGACTTGCTAACCGACCAGTTCGGTAAGAATCCGAAGAAATACCGAACTGGTGGTGAACGGCTCGGAACGACGAGTTTGAACCAAGATCGGTGAGTTAATCCCGGTCGACGACGGTTCAAGATCGGTAAAGAAGTTCACAAAGCAACAATCACCGAGCTCGGTGAAGGCCGAACTCAAATCCTTATCTCGAACCGAGATCGGCCAGGTTGATCCGGTCAACGACGGTTCGAGATCGGTAAAGAAAAAGACATCAAGCGATTGCCGACCTGCGATATACCGAGCTCGTCGGTATCAACCCGTCGTAATCAAAACCCACTTCCGGGATTCGCGGAACTTTACGGAAAATACGAAAAATGAAGATTAATTAGTTTTGTAATCTGGGATTCGCGGAACTTTTCCCGGATTCGGAGAACGTGTCGAAGCCGCCGAGGAATCTTATAAATAAAGAAGCCCGACTACATTTTGAGGAGAGAGGATTTTTCGCAATACATTTTTAGAGAGAGAAAGTGAGAGCTCGAAATCCAATCTCGACCTCATTACCGATCTCAGAATATTTTTGTAAACTCCGACGAGTTCGATTTAATAAAAACGAGATCCCGATCGATCTTTCAATTCTTTTTATCCTTGTGTGATTTCTACATTCAACAATGAGAGTTAGATAAGATGTTTAATTTGAAGCTCATATACGGGGACCTACCTTTCTGTCTCGAGAAGAAACATAAGCTTTGTCAAATCCTATTTGTTGATTTGTGTTCTTTTCAAACTATTTTTTGACTGCTTTATTTGTATGAACGCTAAAAATTGTGTTGCAAATTTTGATAGATATTCATCTTGCTGTTTTTTTTTTGGATATTAATTTTCATGCCTCAGCGTTGAGTTGGGTTTTTTCTTTAAGTTCTAACATTGTTTTTTGGTTGGTCTTTTATAGGCTTAATCAAAATTACTGTATTTGGGCAAAATTAATTCCGATCCATTTTTTTGATGTATTTACCAGATATGCGCTCTAAGAGTAGATCGAGAAACCGTATTGACAAAGTCGTGTTAACAATCGCGGGTTTCGATAAGTTCCAGGTAAAGGGAGCATTCGTAGGCAGCCTTTGAAAGATCGTGAAGCAACTTATTTTATGTTTGAATATGGAGAACTGGTAAGCATCTAACTATTGGTGGAGGGGAAATATGGAGGGCTAACAAGTGATACTTTGAAAAGTTTCAACCCTCTCAATAAATTTTGCAAGACGAGAAAGAGAAATATGACAATTCACGTTATGAAGAACTTTGAAGCTCAGAGGTAATGCCCTTCTTCTCTCTTCCTTTTGGTCTTTCTTCTTACAACTTGAAATGTGCTAATTTCTTGGTGTCCCATGTTGGTTGTAAAGTTGACACTAATGCCATCGTAGGAAAAGTTCAAGATATGTTCAAAGAATGAAACTAGAGAAAGTTAAGAAAAAACGATTTTCTTTTGACTGGAAGTAATAAGTTGGCGTTCACAATCAGACATGATTTATGTTTCATATTTGTGTGAGAAGGCGAGAGAAGCATAATGTTTTCTTCTCTTGGTAAGGATAGAAGAACGGTATTTACCAATTACAGATTTATTGATGAAACAAATATACGATTAATAGGTATATATATGAGTAATCATTAGCACTCATTTTTCTAAATTTACAAAAGATTTGATGTTTGAACAGAAATTATACCTTCAAAGTTTCGTAACTTCCAAGCATGTTAATTTGATTAACATGCATAAATTAAAATACATTATATTTTTAAAACAATTAATGTCATTAACTAAATATATTGTTCTCTACATTAGATTCAAAGCAGCTAAATCTACCTAATTAATTTTATTTGCATCAAATCTCTAAAATGGAAACCAAATAAATCGGATGAATTGATATCATTGACGTGAATTTATTATTTTCTAAGTATGATTCAAATTAAACTATTTCTTTTCGTAATTCATTTAGTTTCTATAGTTTGAACAGCTTTTGTGTTGAGTATGTTCTATATGAGCTTCAAATCATAAAAGTTTCATACTAAGAACAAGATACTGGACGATTTAAGATCGATACCTTCGTTGTAAAACAAGAGAGAAATAATTAAGCATCGCTTACGAGGAATTGGAAACTCAAGAATCAATGGAATCTGAAGTTAGTAATTTTTTCATGTTACTATATAAGTTTTTAACGATTTAGATAGAGTTGGTTGATTTAAATTTCTTACAAATAAACTCAAAATCGAATCTCTAAGATATATCATCACGTGATTTGATTTTATCGATTGATGAAAATATTATAAATATAAATGTTTCGTATTTTGTTGCAGCATCGAACTTCATGTTCGCATATCTATCAGTCTTGGCAAACTTACTATAATCATGCGTGGAAGGAACACCAACCGAAGCCATTCTTCTTTATGTTTTCATTTCGTAACTACTTATATGTATCCGACATAAGCTATGTCGCTTTTCCTCTGTTTTTTCGTGGACTCATTTAAAGCATCCTAATGATCAAAAATATTGTTGTTGTCTTGGGTTCCTTGCAAATAAAACAGAGGATCGCGATGCTGAGGCAAGATGGTGACTCGGGGGAGAGTTATTTCGGAAAACCGTCAGTGCGAGCTTGCGGAACGAGCCAAAGAAGCGAGAGAGAAGGAGCAGCGTTAAGTGTTTCTGTGGGTTTGAACAGTGGCCTAAGCTATGTGAGAACGCAAATTATGCTTTTGCATACTCCTCCGTGTCTTGACCAAGCGTACGCTCTTTTGCCCAAACAGATGCTGGAGAATGTTTTCCCTTATAGAATCTACGAAGCAGGTCGATGATGATCACATTCTCTTTGTTTTCTTTTTATGCTTTCTTTAAACCGTGTTCCTTCTTTAGTAGTTTATGTAACTATAGTGGTATCTCATTCTCAATGTGATATGGAATCAGATTCATGAACGAAAATTTTGTACAAGAACTCTAAATTTTCTAATACTATTGGGCAACCGTTTAGCATACAAATCTAAGGGAATTATTAACATGATTATTGATGGTCTACATGAATCTCTCGAAGCATAAATGTTCTTGAATGTTAAGTAAAAAAAAAAATGTTCTTGAATGTCATGTTTGATACAATGGATTTAAAATGTTTAAGAGGACAAAAGAGGAGAGAAGCAATATATAGATATGACTATTTTTCACAAACGAAAGACATACATGTGATTTTGTCAAAGTCAAATATCAGCGGTCATCTTCGATGTCCAATATTGCTGCATTTTTTTTAATGTTTTCTAAAGCGGCCAATTTTTATGTTTCCTCTATTTTTTTCATTTATAGAACAAACTGAAATTCGAATATTTTTTTTAACTACTACATATTGGAAATAAGATTAAATTTTTTTAATATTTTAATTTGATAAAAATTAAAATATATGATTTTAAATTGATAAAAACTAAAATATCAAATTATTATAATTTGATAAAAGAAAAATAAAAGCTCACGATCATATGGTGGATTGTGTGAGAGTTGGTGTTAATAGGACATTGATCTTTAGTTGGTTGGCAAATTGAAGCATACAAAATATTTTAATCTCAATCATAGCTGTTAAATTGAAACGGTTTAGTTTGTTTTCATCTTTAAATGTGCAATTGCATCAATTTTGTCATTTATGCAAACTTTTGCTATGATGTCACTGGAGTTTAAAAAAGTTATACTGTTTTGGATTGGTTATTGATTTTGTGGAACTACTTTTGCTGGGTTTTTTCAGAATAATTCTCCAACCAGTTTGCTTGCAAGGTTATTGGAATTATAGGATTTATTGATCATGATTCATGAAATGCTTACCAAAGGACGTGATTTCTACAAAAAAAAAAACGAATTCTCTACAAGTAAAAGTCTTCTTTTTTAGCGTTAAAATAAAATAAAAATCTTCAAAATCTCACACAGGAAAACATTAAAGATAGCTAGAAATGAACGATTTAGATATGATATTAAAAATGAAATTACAAATTAAAAGCCGAGAAGATGGAGTTTGAGAATAAACCCGTGCTCGACGGAGCTAAACTGTGTGAATTTTTAGTAGAATTTTAAGAGTTTAAAAGTGTTGAATTTTGATTGGATAAATTAGAATTTTAAAAATTTTAACAGAAATTAAACGTCTTCAAAATGTCACAAAAAACAGTAAAGATAGCTAGAAATGAACGATTTAGATATGAGATTACAAATGAAAAACCGATAAGGTAGATTTTAAGTATAAAACCGAGAATAAGCAAGAGACATATAGCAATAACGATAGTTGAGTTGAGATTTTGAACGGTTCTAATGTATATTCTCATTCGGGTAAAAGTCTAAGCAATTAGTTTGAACTTGCTTTAAAAACGTTTGCTGATGTGCACTACTACAATTATTTTTAGCTGAAAGTTTTTTGATCTGATAAAGAGGTTATTAAAAGGGACTTTAACTTTAGATTGTTAAGGTACTTCAACAAAAATGTTGTAAAGAAATTGACTTTAAAATAATGGGTAGTGATTAAAAAAAAGTATAACTTATTTTGTTGGCTTTTAAAAAATAAAACATCGTAGGAACATAAAGACGAAGTTAAGCTGTGAAATTTTAGTAGAGTTTTAAAAGTTTTAAAAGTGTTGAACTTTGATTGGATAAAGTATAACTTTATAGAATTTAAAATAAAGTAAAAGTCTTCAAAGTGTCACACAGAAAAACAGTAAAGATGGCTAGAAAAGAACGATTTAGATATGAGATTACATATGAAAAACTGATAAGATGAAGTTTAAGTAGAAAACCGAGTATAAAAAAGAGACAGATGACAGTAGTTGAGATTTTGAACAGTTCTAATGTATTTTCACCATACAGGTAAAAGTCTAAGCGATTAGGTTGAGCTTGATTTAAATTTTTTTGTTGATGTATCACTCCTCAAATTATTTTTAGCTGTAAGTTCATGGATCTGATAGAGAGGTGATTAGTAGGGATTTTAACCTTAGGTTGTTAAAGTATTTCAAATAAATGTTATAGAGAATTTGACTTTAAGATAATGAGTAACGATTTAAAAAAAAATTATGTCTTATTTTGTTGGCATTTAAAAAATAAACCACTGCTGAACATAAAGACGAAGTTAGACTATGTGAATTTTTACTAGAATTTCAAGAGTTTTAACAATGTTAAACTTTAATTGGATAAATTAAAACTTTATAGATTTTAAAATAAAATAAAACTATTCAAAGTGTCACACGGAAAAACAGTAAAGATAGCGAGAAAGGAGCGAGTTATATATGAAATTACAAATAACAAAATCGATAAGATTGAGTTTGAATTTAAATTCAAAGTCTCACACGGAAAAACAGTAAAAATAACGGGAAAGGAGCGAGTTAGATATGAAATTACAAATAACAAAATCGCTAATATTGAGTTTGAATTTAAACTCCAGTATAAGAAGGAGATGGATGACGATAGTTGAGTTGAGATTTTGAACGGTTCTAATGTATCACTAAACGGGTAAAGGTCTAAGCGATTAGTTTGAGTTTTATTAAAAATTTTTTTGCTGATGTGTCACTTCCACAATTATTCTCAGCTGGAAGTTCCTCAATCTGGTAGAGACGTGATTGGTAAGGAATTTAACTTTAGGTTGTTAACGTACTTCAAGAAAATGTTGTAGAGAATTCGACTTTAAAATATTGTGTAAAAATTTAAAAGAAAAAATTAAGGTTTTATTTTGTTGGTTTTAAAAAATAAACCATCGGAGGAACAAAAAGACTAAGTTAGGCTGTGTGAATTTTTTAGAAGAATTTTACAGGTTTTAAAAGTGTTAAACATTGACTGATCTTTAACGATTTTAAAAAGTAAAAGTTTATAAAGTCTCACAATTAAAGTAAAATAAAAGTCTTCAAAGTCTCACAAGAAAAAACAGTAAAGATAGCGAGAAATAAACTATTTAGATATGAAATTACAAATGAAAAACCAAAAAGATTGAGTTTAAACCCGAGTTTAAGAAGGAGAGGGATGACAAAAGTTGAGTTGAGATTTTGAACGGTTTGAATGTATAATCACAATACGGATAACAGTTTAAGCGATAAGTTTGAGCTTGATTCAAAAGTGTTTTGATGATGTGTCATTCCCACAATTATTTTCAGGTGGATGTTCCTCGATCTGATAGAGAGGTGATTAGTAGGGACTTTAATTTTAGGTTATTAATGTACTTCAAAAAAAATGTTGTAGATAATTTGATTTTAAATTAATAGGTAGCGATTTAAAAGAAAAAAATAAGGTTTTATTTTGTTGGCTTTTTGAAAATAAACCATTGTAGGAACAAAAAAACAAAGTTAAACTTTGTGAATTTTTAGTAGAACTTTACAAATTTTAGAAGTGTTAAACTTTGATTGGATAAATTAAGACTTTAAAGATTTTAAAATAAAGTAAAAAATTATAAAGTCTCGCACTTAAAATAAAATAAAACTTCAAAGTTTGAGACGGAAAAAAGAAATAGATAGCAAGAAATGAGCCACAAACCATCAACAATCTTTCGAACATATATACATCTAATGAAAAAACTTAAGAAACTAATTTAAGAGTTACAATAAATCATGTGCACAGTAAAACATAATTAAAGTACTGTCATATTTCAAAAATTATTTAATTCCATATTTTCAATGTTTATATCAATAGTCTTTCGTATCTAATTATACATCTCATTTGATTGAAAAAATATCAATGCAAATATTAAAAGTTAAATCTCATCCCGTGCATGGCACGGGCCAAAATCTAGTGTTGATTTAATTATTACTATTTTTAATTATTATTAAAAGTCTATGAATGGTTATTTATTTAAGGAAGTATGTATCATCGAATAAATGCCGATATTCTTAATTCAAAAAAAAAATCGAATAAAAAGGGAAATAAAAATTCGAATATCTTTAAATTCTTGCCACAATATAAGGAATTTCGGGAATATACCCACTAATTTGTAGAAAGAAAATCATATCAATATCAGCCAATTAAATTCATTCTAAAATTAAGATATCCGAATTAATTTATTTTTAAAATTAAGATATATCCGAATTAAAATATTTCTAAAATCTTAACTTAGATAAATACAAATCTTTAGAGAATATAATCTTCCAATCCTAATTTGCATACCATCTTCCCTATATAAATAGGATTTTAAGTCACGTTCCTCTCATATCACTCTACTTTTCACAGCAAAAAATGTATAATTGTTTTGACAATTTGATTGCGATTAGCAAAATAGAAATATATACATATATTTTGTGTGAGATAAGCTTTCATTCTAATTTTTTTTTTAATTTTGCAGGATGAGCTTGATCCAATATTTCCATTTGCTTGGATTCTCATACACTTCTGCCACGTTGGGATCTGTTTTCTGGGCCACGATGAAGAATTCTGCCCTCACTTAGAGCATGAAGGCAATGCTTAAACATTTGGGTACATTTATTATTAAAAGTTTTTCTTATAAATTAAAAATGTTACTATATGTGTTATCATTTCAAGTGTGATCTTATATTTTTTTTTTTGAAATTGGTGTGCAGTTTTAAATAGCTTAATCTAACAAAAGCTAAATTTGGGAATTATTCTTTACATCAACATTTAGGCTTGTCACATTTATGTCCATAATTCTTCATCGTATGGTTGATTTGAGAAGGTATGCATATAACCAAAATTATGCATATTTCAATTCAGTACACCAAATTAAAGCATATTTCAATTTTTGAAATAATTTTTTCTGTTTAATCATGTTTTCCTTTTTTTTTGTGTGTTTTGTATATACATGAATTCTAGATTCCCATTGCTTCAAATAGACAAATAGTATAAGTCAAGACCTGACGTCAAAAACAAAAAAAGTCAAGACCTAGAATTCGATTCGAAATAATTGCTTGATTTTGAGAAAGAAGATATGGATAAAATGGAATAAGATTTGAACATATGACACAAAATATTTATGCTGATTTGGTTTGATATTTTTATTGGTTTTGGTTCTATTAATTAGAGAGAGTTACTCTTTTTTAGAGCTTGATACTCTGTTTTTTCTTTATCTTCAAAATAAATATCATTCATTGTTTAAAAAAAAAATGTCGTTGTTGTCTATAGTTGTTTTGTTTTTAGAGTTTGCTGCCTTACATTTTACACTTTGTTTTACTTCGTTAATGAGTTGATTTGTTATTTGTAGACCACATTTATTTGTTTATTTATATTGCTAAACACAATTTAAAGAGATGTGAACATTTAATTTATCAAATTTTAATAATTAGAAAACCAATTAAAGAGATGTGAACGTTTTTAGTCGGAACAACCTAAGTGAGGATGATACATTAAAGAGAGCCTCTGAAGATGTCAAAGAATGGATTTCCAGTTTTGAAACTACACAGCCACGTAATGATTCGGTGAATGCACACACAATAATACATAATTGGAGTCCCCACAACGAGGTTGGGTGAAATGTAACTACGATGCATCTCATCATGTTGGCAATCACAATTCTGGATTAGGTTGGATTATACGAAGCTCTACTGGAATTTTTCAAGATGGAGGAATGGGCAAATTCCAAGGACGACAAACACCTGCAGAAACAGAATGTTCCGCTCTGATATGGGCAATGCAATCTTCATGGTCTTTAGGTTATCGCAAGGTGGAATTCGAAGAAGACAATTTGATTATTAATCGGATCATCAATGGGAACATCACTAACTTACGACTTCAACACTACATCACTACTATTAAAAGTTGGAGTACTAAGTTTGAGTCAATTACGTTTTCTTATAGGAATCGATCTACCAATATTTGCGCAGATACATTAGCCAAAAAGGCAATCACTGCTTTGTCTCAATGGAGTTTGTTCCATAGTTGTCATAGGTTTCTTCAAACTCATGTAAACAATGACTGTAACTTTGAAAATCAATAAAGAATTTGGCCGGCAAAAAAAAAAACCAATTTATCTATACTATTAAAAGGGGTATACTTTTGTGTCCAAACAGTGACACCTTCATATAATCATATTCTTTTCCTGGATAACTACTATTCATGTTGTCAAACAAGTCAGTTTAATAAAATATTAATAAAAAAATGTATTTTATTTAATATTTATATTTAATTCCAAAAATTTAAATATTAATTCAGCTTAGTTTGGATTTCCTTAAATATAGGTTAGATTACTTATCAAAAATACAAAAATCAGTTTTTATTGTATCTTTACAAAAAATTATAAATAATTTAGATTTAATTTAGATATTCGAATTTAAATAATATTCTCATAATAATGCAGATGATAAACAAAATATGTTATTGTATCTTTTTATCATAATCAATTAGGCTAAAATTTCAAATATTTGAAATTAGTAAATATTTATATTATACGGTAATATGAAATTAGTATTATATTTTTATAATCGCTGTCCTTTGCGGGTTGGTTTGTCAAAAGACTCAAAATATACAAGATAGTGGGATAATTCGAGGTATGTTAAAAGGATGGATTAACCTATTTTAACACTCATAAAATAAAAAAAATATTGGTTGTGTAGTAATCTAGATTCAGATAATAACAAAGTTTACAATTACAATTACATTGATATATACTTAACTTACTTATATTTCTATTATACTAAATCTGTATCTCATATTACGAAAATTAAATCCACAAAAACAAATTATATCTAAACACAAAATAAATATGTGTCTCATATTACAAAAAAAAAAATCTACAAAAACAAATTATATATAAACACAAATTATAGTACAAAATTTCATAAACAAAAACAAAAAAAATTCCCGTACGGACGCACGGGTTAGAGAGATAAGTCTTTGCTATTTCTCGTCCTCATCACTCTTTCTGAAATGACCGATATACCCTCCGTTTTTGTTGGTGAAACGTACAAATTTTTTTTTTTGAACCTTTTCAGATTTTATTTAATTTTTTTGTGTTTTTTTTTGTGCAGAAATTTAAACCAGCCATAAACCCGAAATTGGGTCTGGTTAGGGAACTAAACCGAAATACAAAATGGAACAAAACTTATAACTTGGAAAATATTTAATTTTAAACAGAAATTAACATATTCTATATACTTATAACTTATTTTTGTAAGCTTAGCTCTAAATTTGATGATTTTTCTTAAGTGTTGTGGTATGTATATAAATTATTTTCAAGCCCTTTACCCAAAAAAATGTATATAAATTATTTTCACCTCAAAATAAAATAATGATAACACTCATGCATGGATGTATATAGGGGTGGGCACGGAGGGATATGTCGGAAAATTTTACTATTTGTGATTTGCTCCGTTTTTACCGAATATCTAATTTTGTGATTTGCTTTGTTCCGGAAAAATATGGATATCCGGAAAATTTACGGATATTTGCGGATATCCGCGGATATCTATTGCGGATATCCGCGGATATCTATTGCGGATATCTATTGCGCTCCATTCAATACAAACAAAAACTAAAAAAAAAAGTTTTTAGTGCATTTTTTATTTAATATGAACTAACAAGAGGAAAAAAGTGAAATCATCTAGTTTTTTTTTCTTATATAAAGAATGATAGACAAAATAAACATACAAAAAATTAATATATTCACTTAAACTTCAATATAAACATTTTTATTAATTAGTATAGAGTTTATATATTTTTATCATAAAATTTAAAATTTTTATCTTTTGACATTTTTATTTATTAAAGAGTTACAGAAAATGTAAATAAAATTTTTAAATTTATAATATATTATGTATATATATATGATCTACGGATCGGAGCGGATATCCGACCTTCTTAAAATTAGTATTTGTGATTTGCTTTGTTTTAGACGGATACTATATTTTAGTATTTGCTTTGCTTCGAATCTTTACGGATATCCGGATTTTTCGGATCGAATCGAGACGAATACCGGATCGAAGCGAATCTAACGAATAATTTGCCCAGAATAATTTGCCCAGCCCTAATGTATATGCGGACACGTGCCTAATACATCAACTGAACAACAACGGTTAGACGAACCGAACCCCCAAGTGTTTTGTCCATCGAGACGTGTGTAGTAGCGAACCGGTTCGGTTCTTTCCCTTCTTTAAAAGATTCGTTCCTGGTCAAACATTGATTTTCTAGACTTGGATTCAAAATAATTTGGGTGATTTACAATTGACTTTTTCTTTACTTCGTTTATTCTTGTTTTTTTTTTTTTCGGTTTATAATATATTTCAGCTAAATAATTTCAAAAAGAGTTAAAAGATTGGATGAGTTTTTCTCCCAATAATCCTCCCCATAGTTAAACATTCAAATCTTTTATTCAATCTTAATTTCACGTAATTGAGTACATTACACATATTTGAACAAAATGAAAAATAGGTGTATATATCATATGCATAAAATGGTGCATTACAAAGAATTATGAAATTTAGGAAGAGTATATAAAATGTTGTTGGTTAAACAAAACAACACTTTTAAGATTGATATAATCTGCTATAGTATAGTTTATTATTGATGAAAAGAAATTTTTTGACCATAGTGTGTTTGTTTTGTGGTTAATTGGTAAAGTTAAAGGTTTGACTCGTTGGAGTCAATCTCCAGAAAAAGCAAGTAGAATCTTAAAATTTTTTTACCTCCTTATCTATCTATTTAAGTGCCTGTGTCTCTTGCCCAAGCGGAGCTAACTCTCGCCTTTAAAAAAAATAAAATAATTAAAACAATTTAGTTAAAGAATCAGAAATTAGCCCTAATTTAATTAAAACGACGTTTATTATTCGGACAATAGCTATGTATCATCAACCACACAAAACTACATACTAATTTAAATTTGTTTTATTTTATTTTTATTCTTCCAAAAATTGTTTTTACATACTCAGATTTTGAAAAACTAATTTAATTTATATATTTTTTGGGGTGTAAAAATGTGGATATAAGTCGGTCAAGTTAATTTTATATTTGACCACTAATGTAATTAACGCAAAACATACAATAAAGTTGCAGGTTTTAATTATAAATTGACCTTTGGAGTAAATCATTTTACATGAAATCTCTCTGATTTTTCGATTTCGCTTCTCTCTCTCTCTCTCTCTCCATCTCCTATCTCCTCTAATCTCTTCTTCTCTATCGGGAACCAAGCGAGCGGTTCTTCTTGGATCAAGGCGGAGGAAAGAAAAAAGAGAGAACCGTGAGATATGGTTGAGACGAGACGTAGCTCTTCCGCTTCCAAGCGTTTCTGTTCTTCTTCTTCCCCTGAAGCGTCGTCATCGCCACGGCCTACCAAGCGATCTAAGGTCAAGATCGATGCCGCCGCTGCTGCTCTTGAACCTGTGCGTTGATTTTTCTCCGAATCCGAGATTTTTATCATTTCCTCTGTCTGCTCCCTTTGTTCTGGACTTTGAATCTGGTTTTTTTTTTTCTGTTTCTCTCTTCCGGATTTTGAATCTGATTCTGATTTGTGAAAACCTAGGCGGCGGCGGAACCGGCGGGGTCTTCGTCAGCGAGCGAGGCTCCGATCGAAAATCAAGGACCGGTTTCGGATCCTGGATCGGAATCTGGAGAGCCGGAACTGGGATCCTCTGATCCGCAAGCTATGGATGCGGAGAAGCCCGTTACGGCTGATGTGCCGGTGATGGAGAACTCTCCTGAAACCGACGCTAACCCTGAAGTCGAAGCCTTGGCGACACCTACCATAGCAGGTTTCGCTGTTTTCCTGGTGTCTCTATTAATGGTTTCTCTTAAAAAAAATCTCTCATTTCTAATGTTTTGGTGTGTTTTGTGGTTTAGGTGAAGTGGTGGCGGATGCAGAGAAGTCGAAGGCGGGGAAGAAGCGGGCTAAAGCTCCATGGGCGAAGCTACTTTCCCAGTATCCTCAGGTGGGTCAAGTTGCATCGTGATCGGTTTTATGTCCACAAGTCTGCGAATTGCGCCTTGAGGGTTTAGCTGCGTGCAATTCGTGTAATTTATTAAGGAAAGATCTGGTCTTTCAGTTCACGCGGAACGATTATAAGTGTCTGCATGTCCACTTCCTTTTATTTTTATTCTCGGCAATAGTACGTTCTTAGTAGTTAGGACTATTCTTTTTAAGTTTGAGACTTTTCTACTTTTCACTTATCTTGGGACTGCGATGCTTTGGTTTCTGACTGTTTGGAGTTGTTTCTCTGCAATTTCAGAACCCTCACCGTATCATGAGGGGTCCTGTGTTCACTGTTGGACGCCGGGGATGTGATTTATCTATCAAAGAGCAATCTATGCCCAGCACCCTGTGTGAACTGAAGCAGTCTGAGGTAAAGACATCTGATTGGCCCTTTTCGGACTCGTCTCTTAATGGCTTAAAGGACAAAAGCCTTTTGCTTACATAGTTTTTGTGCAGCACGGAGGTCCATCAGTTGCATCCCTGGAGATAATAGGGAATGGACTTCTTGTTCAGGTGAATGGCAAGTGTTACCAGAAAAGTACTTGTGTTCATCTGCGAGGTGGTGACGAGGTGATCTTCAGCATTTCTGGGAGACATTCTTATGTATCCTTTTTTGGAGTTGCGCAAAAATTTATACCACCAAATTCACTAGTTGGAAATTTATCGATTTGTGTTTATGTTATATATAACGTTCTTGCCATTTAAATTCAGTGTTTTTTTTTGGCAAACTTTTCTTAACGATTGTCTAGATATTTCAACCTCTTAAAGATGAAAATCTAGCTGCTCCTGACAGAGCTTCTTCATTGAGTATATGTGAAGCTCGGGGTGGCCCTCTGAAAGGGGTTCATGTTGAGACAAGAGCAGGAGACTCCTCAGCTGTTGATGGGGCCTCTATATTGGCATCTCTATCAAAGTACCGCAACTTCCATCTTCTACCACCAATTGCTAAAGCTGCCAAAAGGCAGCAGAATCCGGATGTTCCTGTGGTACCTTCCAGCTGCAATGATTGCATCTCAGATACTGACATGAACGATGCTGATAGTAACAATGATCATGCTGTTATTGCTTCTGCGGAGAAAACAGCTGCTTCAACCTCTTGTACTGCCAATGAGATTCTCAATGCCGATGGCAGTGGGTTGGATTCTTTTCAAGAAGCTGATGGTGGGAATACTCCTGGTTCTGGTTATGAAATTAGACCAATCTTGCGCCTTCTTGGGGAACCTTCTTCATTTGATATAAGGGGCATCTCCAAATTGCTGGATGAACGAAGGGAAGTGAGAGAATTTCTTAGAGAATTTGACCTTTCATCTACTATATCGACTAGACGCCAAGCTTGTAAGGATAGTCTGCAAGGAGGAGTACTTGATGCTCAAAACATAGAAGTTTCTTTAGAGAACTTCCCCTACTTTTTAAGGTTTGGTTGTTATATAGTATGTTAGATTTCTACCATATATCTGGCTTTTGATGGTTTTATGATTTATAGCCAAAACAATTTCTGAATTGTCTCAGTGCTACGACAAAGGATGTTTTGATAGCATCGATGTATGTCCATATGAAGGGTGGAAGCAAGTTTGCAAAGTATGCATCAGACTTGTCTACAATGTGTCCCCGCATCTTGCTATCTGGACCAGCAGGTATGTGGCTTTATTATTAGTGTTTCTACCTTTTTTTCGCTCTCTCTATTCCTCTAGCCAATCTGAGATTCCTATTTCTAATCCCAGTTTACCATATGGAATATTTTTAGGCTCTGAGATATATCAGGAAATGTTGGCAAAAGCGCTTGCGAAAAGTTTTGGGGCCAAATTGATGATCGTTGACTCTCTAATGTTGCCTGGGGTAATCTTCTTTTTTCCCTTTATTTTCTCTTTTGTGTAACCTTTGACAATATGCATCTTCATTCCAATGTTGTTTTATTTATTGAAATATTATTTTGGTCATCTTGGACAAGAGGGTTTTGAATGGTATTGTTGACTTTTGGTCCCAACTAGCTTAGATGCTATATCTGTTTTAGTGTCCACTCTGCCATTTTTTTTCAAGAGGCTCTTTGTTCATTGATTTTGTTCTCTTTCTGGATGACTTCAGGGATCACCAGCCAAAGAAGCCGAATCTTCCAAAGAAGGTTCTAGGCGTGAAAGGCTGTCTATGCTTGCTAAACGAGCTGTTCAGGCTGCACAAGCATTGCAGCATAAGAAACCAACTTCAAGTGTCGATGCTGATATAACAGGGGGTTCAACATTAAGTTCTCAGGCTTTGCCGAAGCAAGAAGTGTCAACAGCAACTTCTAAAAGTTACACTTTTAAATCAGGCATGATGGGTTTTGTCATCTGATTGTTCACTTAATTTGCTATACCATCTTCCTGTATTACTGAACGAGCACTTTTATCATTTTTAGGTGACCGAGTAAAGTTTGTAGGTCCTTCGTCTTCTGCAATTTCTTCTCTTCAAGGCTCAATTAGGTATTGTTTGCTGTTTTTTAAGTCTTCAACTGTAAATGTTTGTTGTATTCAAAATTCAGTTCTAACTTTTCCCCTGCTATTTAATATAGGGGACCGGCCATTGGTTACCAGGGAAAAGTAGTCCTTGCATTTGAAGACAACTGTTCTTCAAAAATTGGGATTAGATTCGATAGGCCTGTACCCGATGGCAATGATCTTGGTGGCCTCTGCGAAGAAGACCATGGTTTTTTCTGTTCTGGTAATCTTCTGGATGTTATTTTTAACTTTACCCCACTTAATAAGTATAATTTTATTAATATCATTCTTCTTATGCAGCTAGCTCACTTCGGTTAGATGGTTCTTCTAGTGATGATGCTGATAAACTCGCCGTTAATGAAATCTTTGAGGTACTTTTTTACTCTTTTAAGTTATAGGAGAGTACTACTTAGTCCTTCTGGCTACTGGATTGTTAACTTCTTGACTCATAACATAGGTCGCAGTCAGTGAGAGTGAAGGAGGGTCATTAATATTGTTCTTGAAAGACATTGAGAAATCTCTCGTGGGGAACAGTGATGTGTATGCAACCTTGAAGAGCAAGCTCGAGAATTTACCGGAAAATATTGTTGTCGTGGCCTCACAAACCCAGTTGGACAGCCGAAAGGAGAAAGTAGGAAACTTATTTAATCTTCTCTGATTCTCTTTTGGTATCTTCAAGCTGTTTTAGGTTGTTTATCTGTATATTTAATTTGATATTTATGGTTCTTTTCAGTCCCATCCTGGAGGTTTCTTGTTTACTAAGTTTGGCGGCAACCAGACGGCATTACTGGATCTTGCATTTCCGGTATGATGATCTGACTTATCTTTAACTATTTTCCACTTTTCAAAATTGCGATGCATGATAATTCTTTCTGAATGGTAAGGTTCACTGAAGTTATCTTAGATTTGGTACCTTTTTGAGATGCTCAAACTGTTTTTTCATATCATCTGCAGGATAATTTTGGTAAACTGCACGATAGGAACAAAGAAACGCCTAAATCAATGAAACAAATAACTCGACTATTTCCTAACAAAGTCGCCATCCAGTTACCTCAGGTGGATACCTTCATTTCCTCTTGTCTGCGTACATTTGTTCTTTTCTGTTCCATTTTCTTATGCTCTTAATACATAATAGGAAGAAGCTTTGCTCTTGGATTGGAAGGAGAAACTGGACCGCGATACAGAGCTTTTGAAGGTTCAGGCTAATATAACCAGCATCCTTGCGGTGAGCATCTTCTTATCACGTCCTTTCGCAATCTAAGCGTTCCTGGTTTCTTTTCCTTTTGCTTATGTCATTGTTAATGATGCCTACAGGTCCTCACCAAAAACCGTCTGGACTGCCCTGACCTTGGAACCTTGTGCATCAAAGATCAAACACTGGCTTCTGAAAGTGGGCCTCTTTCACTTACCGTTTTTTATTATTTTCTTTCTGCTTTGATCAGCCGCTTGGTTGACTAACCAATTACTGTATGTGTTTCTAGGTGTTGAGAAAGTGATTGGCTGGGCTTTGAGTCACCATCTTATGAACTGCTCAGAACCTACTGTCAAAGACAACAAGCTTGTTATCTCAGCAGAAAGGTAAGCTTCCTTGTATAGATTGAAATACTGTAGTCAAAATACAGCTTTATAAATAACATTTTGGTATGTGTTGCAGCATCACATATGGCCTGCAGATGTTACATGGTGTTCAGAACGAAAACAAGAGTCTAAAGAAATCCCTCAAGGTAATATTTATGTAACTTTATTTCTCTCCTCTTAGGTTACTTAGTAAGTCTCTGATCTAAGGGCTGCTTTGCTATGCTGTTTCAGGATGTTGTTACTGAGAACGAGTTTGAGAAAAAACTCCTATCAGATGTAATTCCCCCTAGCGATATAGGTGTTTCGTTTGATGATATTGGGGCTCTAGAAAATGTGAAAGACACATTGAAGGAGTTGGTGATGCTTCCTCTTCAAAGACCCGAATTGTTTGACAAAGGCCAGCTAACAAAGGTACCTTTCCATCGATATACGTTTTCACATATGTTTGTTTCTCTCTTTTTTCTGGACATTAGATATATAGAATACGTTTTACTGCAGCCTACGAAAGGTATTCTGTTGTTTGGACCTCCTGGTACCGGGAAGACTATGCTGGCAAAGGCAGTAGCAACTGAAGCTGGTGCAAACTTCATCAATATCTCAATGTCCAGCATTACTTCGAAGGTATCTCTCCAACAGTGATCTGAATTTTTGTCTATGCTTTCTTTAAAAGGTTGTACTTGACCATCTAATATGAACGCTTTGCAGTGGTTTGGTGAGGGAGAGAAGTATGTTAAAGCTGTCTTCTCTTTAGCGAGCAAGATCGCTCCAAGTGTCATTTTTGTTGATGAGGTATGTTTGAAGAGATTAAAAAGCGTTCTCTGTTTCTCCTCTTCTTTGAAGCCAAGCTTTTTATGTATCTGATGATTGCGGAAAAACATTATTTAGGTTGATAGTATGTTGGGAAGACGTGAAAATCCAGGGGAACATGAAGCCATGCGTAAGATGAAGAACGAATTCATGATAAACTGGGACGGCTTACGAACAAAGGATAGAGAACGAGTTCTGGTACTCGCTGCTACCAACAGACCATTTGACCTCGACGAAGCAGTTATTAGACGGCTTCCCCGGAGGTAAAGCAACCATTTTTTTCTTTCTTCTATACATTCTGTCGCTTATGAAGAACATTCCTCATTTTGTAACCATTGCTGAGCATCCGTTGCATACTTCTACGCAGATTGATGGTTAATCTTCCAGATGCCACAAACAGATCAAAGATCTTGAGCGTTATTCTATCTAAAGAAGAAATAGCAGCAGACGTTGATTTAGAAGCGATTGCAAATATGACAGATGGGTACTCAGGAAGTGACTTAAAGGTCTCTACTTTTTTTGGTTCTCTCTCCCCTTGAATCTCAATCTCCTTGCCTTGTAAAAAGCTCACATTTTCATTTGGTTGCAGAATCTTTGTGTAACTGCGGCACATCTTCCAATTCGAGAAATACTGGAGAAAGAAAAGAAGGTTTGGTTTCAACTTAATGTGTTGCTTGGAATCGAAAGACCATTTTAGAGCTCATCTTTTTCTAAACTGACTGTTGTTTGTACACCAGGAAAAAACTGTAGCTCAGGCCGAAAACCGTCCAACGCCTCCATTGTATAGCTGCACTGACATTCGTCCACTGACAATGACAGATTTCAAGGTTGCCCATGAACAGGTAGGTCGAAAAAAACAACAAATTGGTTTATAATTGATGGAAAAGGGGAACTAAATCATCAAATAAATGTATTTAGGTATGTGCGAGTGTGTCTTCAGACTCATCAAACATGAACGAGCTTCAACAATGGAATGAGCTGTATGGAGAAGGAGGATCAAGGAAGAAGGCGTCCTTGAGCTACTTCATGTAGAAGAGAGCGAGAGAGAGAGGAGAGGTGAAGATTTGTTCGGTTCTCTCTCATTTTGGTCATTTTAATTTATAAAATTTGTGTACAGAGAAAGAGTGTTCTTCGTTTCGTTGTCTAATTCATTTTCTTTCTCAACCAACATAAGAAGAAGAAAAAAAAACATTCGCTGTATAATCTAATACATGCGTGTGTAAATAGAGGTTCGGATCTTTTAAGGATTCGGACATGTTTCTAAATCTTGAAGGTGAGCGTCTTTGAGATATACTTTATCTGTTACAATATCAAGATGTTAGTTGTTTCGATTAGTAGTACCAAGAAGCTTATGATCTATGTCTAGACTTTGAATTATGGCCTTTGATGTTTTGTAAACTTGTTAGGTCTTAGGGTTTGACTTATTATCATAATTATGCAGGTTAGGTTTTCCAGAACGAACTCAAATATCGAATAATTCTCAAATCCAAACCGATCAGTTAATCTACGAAAATCAATGCATAACCAAATTATGATGCATAACGAAAAAACAAATTGTGCAATAAATCAATAATGTTTTTAAAACCACAAATAGAACCGTTCATCGTGTTGTAAAATTGTTTAACTATTATAAATACAATTATCAAACCAGACTAATCTGTTTACTTATCCCGTTTTGCATAGAATAAAATATAAACTTAACTCGTGTCAACTTTTATTTTGATATACATTAAAATAAAATTATATGAAAAATATTGCTCGAATAGGTTTTTTTTTATATATGTATTGATTATTATTTGAATATGCATAGGAACACTTATGTATTTTTGAATAATGTTTTTTTTATATAATGTTTTGCAAGATATATAATGTTTTTTTTTGAATATATGTATTGATTATATTCGAGATATATAATTATATAAAAATTCTCTAAATATATGGTAAGATCTCGAATAGATTTGTTTTTCAATAGTTTTGATAGACAATTATAAAAATTGCAGTATTTTATAGGATGTCTATCGTAAATATGTTGCCATATGTAAATGAAATAAAGAAAGGGGAAACATTTCATTCGTGACCTAGCGACGTTCTTGAATTCCAATGCTCACTGACGAGAGCAACTCCCACAAAACAATACAGTCTATCCTTACTTTTGCATGAGCTTCAAAACTCTATTTTCCTTTATGTTTTAACTGGATGTCATGGATTAGTGTACTTATCAGCTATTTTGTTTTCATTAGCTCCTTGGTGAATACTCCATTAAATCCTACGCACAAGTAACTATAGTCAAGCTAGCTGTCAAATTAATTCAAATTTGACACTAGATAAACTTTAAAATTAACTATAGTAACTATAGTAACCACTAGATAAACTTTAAAATTCAAATTTATTGAAACTATTTTAATGTTCTATTTTGTATGTACCTCCATTCTTAATTGGATTACTTGGACCAATTAATGTTCTATTTTCCGTGATCACAAATTCCATTATTGTGATTAATACCGAACCCAGTGGCGGATCTATAACTTTCCTTTTTCGTTATATATAGATGTATATTATACACGTATAGGGGGGGNGGGGGGCTATATAAATATCATCTAATAAAAGTAGCATTTTGTACACGTACGTTTATGCATTCTACAATTTTATATTTCGAACCAGAATTTTTGAATATAACTTTTTCTGAATATTATTGTTAAAATTCAGAAAAAAGTTTTATTCAAAAATTCTGGTTCGAAATATAAAAGTACAATATCAACTTATATTGCATGGCAGAGTCTCTTTTTTCTGAATTTTAACTTAAATTTTGTTGTATCAACGACTAATATGTTGTTGAGCCAGAAGATCTCGGGGGTTTCGGATCCAAACCCGGTTATTGCAAACCGGGCAGCTTTCTTGGACTACAAGCAAAAAAAAAATATTTATTAATATCTAAAGAGGAGATTTTTTTTTTTTTTCAACAAAGAGGAGACTTTTTTTTCCCATTTTATATAGCTTAGACTTGTGAAGCCCCTTAATCTAATGGTTGACTAAAGGGTTCATTAATGTTTCTACATCAGAAGATCTGAGTTTCGATTCCCAGAGGATGCCAATTTCTGCAAACTAATGGAGGCAAGCTTACAAAAAAATTTGGGAGTCGTTTATCGTGATCGTGGATCCTTGTAGACTGAGTAGCATTATTCGTTGTAGAATTGTCTTTGTAATAGTTTTCATCATCTGTTTTAGTGTTTAAAAAAATAAAAAATATAGCTTACACTTACAATTTCACCTTCTAGCCCTGCTCTCGACGCAAATTAATAACTTTGAAACTGAATCATACAAAATTAATTACCATTTTTTACATTAGTTACCCAACCGGTTTCATCTTACAAAAAAAATGGAGATATTAGATGAGTTAGCTCTTATAGCATTTCCAACCTTATTCTATTTATCACTTTAAACTATATTTTAGAGTAAAATCTTACTTTATTTTCAACTTTAAAATAGAGTAATGCTATTTGTTGTTTGCTGATGAATACAAATTTTAATCCCTAATTAAACCCCAAGTGCAAGGCAATTGTTGTAGTAATTATGGGTATCGAACCACAAGGAGATGAATAATACACTAAGAATGCAAGAAACTTACTAAGCTGCGTAATAAATGACATGGAGATTCTTGTCCTTCTTCTGTCCCAACACGGCCCCAACAACATAGTCATTTGCGTTGTACATCACTTCGAACGGCAAGTCCCAATCCGGTGGTTGTACAATCGGTGCACTCACCAATGCATCTTTTAGTTTCACGAAAGCCTTGTGGCATTCTCCATCAAATGTAAATTCCACGTCTTTGCACAAGAGCCTTGTCAATGGTCTAGCAATGGATGAGAAGTCCTTGATGAATCTTCTATAGAATCCGGCATGTCCAAAGAAACTCTTTATTCCTTTCACCGAAGTTGGTGGCTGCAAGTTCGTCATCACCTCGATCTTAGCTTGATCGACTTCTATCCCACTCTCGGATATCTTGTTTCCTAGTACAATTCTTTCTTTGACCATGAAGTGGCATTCATCCTATACACTAGTCTTACCATTGCTAGTGTCTTCTTTCTCCTTGTCGTCCATGCCTTCTTCTAGCTCCAAGAAGTGTGCATCCTCCCTCCAGGGTTTTTGGGAATCAAGAAAATCCTCATAACCAATAGCTTCTTCATTTTCGATCCCACATTATTTGTTTGGCTTCGTAAGGGCAACTTCGAGGGGATCTCCCATACTTAGCTCCTCTAAGTATTCGTCAACCATGGTTTCCAAGGTCTCTATGTAAAAAACCTTTCCTTCTATTGTTGGCTTCTTCATTACGTCCATAATATTGAATTTTAGGACGAATTCTCCCAGTGAAGAGCGATCATGCCTTTCTTCACATCGATGATGGCTCCGGCGGTTGCTAGAAATGGCCTCCCTAGAATTATGGGATCCATTGGTTCTTCATCCATCTCTAGTACCACAAAATCAGTAGGGATGATGCAATCTCCAACTTTCAATGGCAAGTCTTCAAGAATACCTATCGGGTAGCGGATCGATCTATCGGCCAAGAGTAGTGAAATCCTCGTCTTCTTGAAGTTGGTTAGTCCAAGTCTCTTGGAAACCGTCAATGGCATGAGACTCACGCTTGCCCCGAGATCGACTAGGCACTTCCGAAAGGAAAAAGGTCATAAAGTGCAAGGAAGTGTGAAACTACCCGGATCTTTAAGCTTCTTGGGCAAGTTGTTTTGGATAATTGCACTACATTCATGGTTGACCATTACCATTGCCTCTTCAAGATGTCTTCTCTTGGTCATGACGTCTTTGAAGAGCTTATTGTACACCGGACAATCAAGCATTAGGTCAGCGAATGGGATTGTTACTTGGACCGTCTCCATGATCTTCTTGAACTTCTCAAATTGCTTGTCTAATATTTGCTTCTTGAATCTTCCGGGGAATAGGAGTTTCTGTTCGTATGGTGGAAGGACAAAATCTACTTTTCTTCTTGATGATGCCAGTCGGTTTCCCCTCATTCTCCTTGTTTTGATCCTCAGAAATCGGATCGTTGGAAGCAACATTTGTCAAGGTCTGCTTCTGGATCGGTTTGTCAGAGTGTTTTGAAACCGATCCTGGGTTAGGGATCGAGTTGGCAGAGCGGTTTGAAACCGTTCTAGGTGTCTCCGAATTCAGGACTGAGTTTTCAGAACGGTTTGAAACCGTTCATGGGTTCTGGATCGGTGTATGGGAGTGGTTTGAAACCGATCCCAGGTTATCTTCATTTAAAAACTCGCCAACTTCCTTCAATCCTGTTTTTCTTCCATTTTTAATCTCCACCACAACTTGCTCCCTTGTTGGTAATTCAGTTCCACTCCGTAAGGTGATGGCTAGACAATACTCCTTCGGGTTTGCTTTGGATTTTCCGAGTAAAACTCCACTCGGTCCTTTAGATGTTGAAGCTACTTGAGCAATCTGGTTGTCTAGGCCTTTTACATGTGTTGACAAGTGCTCAAATTTGGCGTTCAGCTCGTTTTACACTCCATCGAATTTGTTGTTGATATCCACCATCTTCTTGGTAAGTTCAATTTACCCATTAGCTTGGCCTTCCAAAATCCGTTGGAGCATACTTTGCACATCGTTTTGTGCTCCTTGGTTTGATGAGCCTCCTTGAGCTTGGTTGTTTTTTTGGCCTCGGGTTATAGCCATGCTGGTAGTTTGAGTTGTAGTTCCTTTGATTTGCTTGAAAACTTCCTTGGTTTCCTTGAAACCCGCCTTGGTTAGATTTGAAGCCTCCTTAGTTGAATGTTTTGGGTTGGAATCCTTGCTGGTTCTGTGGAGGATAGGTTTGGTCTTGGGGGTTCTCCACGTTGTTGCTCCTGTAGGATAAGTTGGGGTGATTCCGAAAATTCTGATTGAACCCTCCTCGGTTCCCTTGGAATCCTCCTTGGTTCCCAATGTAGTTTACTTCATCTTGAAGCTTTTCATTCCCTTCTTGTGCAACGTCTTGGTACCCTTGTTGTCCTCCATATTCTCCAACAAAATTGATTGATCTTTGGTTTGCAAGTAGGACTTTGTCCAACTTATCGTTGATATCCTTGAACCTTTGATCTTCATACTTTGTATCCCTCACCGTTATATCATATTCACCTCCATAGCCTTGATCACTTTGAGCCAAATTCTCAACTAGTATCTCTCCATTAACAACATCTTGGCTAGCAAAACCCCCATAGCTTGCCGTGTTCAAAGCTAGTTGGTATTTCTCTAGAACTCCGCGCTGTAAGATTCCGAGAAGTGCTTCCTTGGAGACTCCATGGTGTGGACATGCTCTTGTATACCCTTTCAGTCTCTCCCACGCTTCATAGAACGATTCATTGCTTCCTTGTTTGAAGCTTGTGATGTCGTTTCTCAGCTTTGCTGTCTTTTGTCGCGAGAAAAACTTTGCCAAGAACTGCTTCTTGCATTCCTCCCAAGTCGGTATGGTGGTGGTAACCACGCTCTTCTCCCATTGAGCAGCCTTGTCTCCCAAAGAGAATGGGAAGATAGTTAACTTGACAACATCCTCCGAGACTCCATTCATCTTTACCGTCCCACACAGGCGGTTAAATTGATCGATGTGATCAATTGGGTTTTCCATTGGCAGCCCATGGAATTTTGAGTTTTGCACCATGTTGATGAGACTTGATTTGATTTCAAAGTTGTTGTTTGCACATGGTGGAGGTCGTATTCCAGTTTGAACCCTTTGAGTAGTGGGTTCATCGAAGGCACCAATCCTTTGTGGCTGTCTAGGAGGATGGATTGGCTGCCTCGGGTTTAAGCCCACTCATTGGACTTCATCGAGCGGTGGTGGCTCTTCAAAGAGCGGGTTGTCTCTCGCGGCTTCCATCGGAAAACGCCTCTCGTTTTCTGCTCGTTCTCTTGCGGCTCTTGCGGTTTCTCGTTCTAGTCTCCGGATGTCAACCACGAGTGGTTGCAGATTTTCTTGGCCTTGACTCCTTGTGATCATGCACCTTTAAAACAAGAGCAAACAGGCAAAAACAATTTAGTAACAAAATAAAGAAAAATATTTAGACTTAGAAAGATTCCAAATCTTAATGGCTATTGCAACTCCCCGGCAACGGCGCCAAAAACTTGATGGATACAAATTTTAATCCCTAATTAAACCCCAAGTGCAAGACAATTGTTGTAGTAATTATGGGTATCGAACCATAAGGAGATGAATAATACACTAAAAATGCAAGAAACTTACTAAGCTAAGAAATACAATTTTGGGTTTTTTGTTTTGTTTTGTTTTAGAACTAAATAATTGAAACTATTAATTTTAGAAGAGAAATTAAAACGTAAAGATTATAACAATTTAAAGGACGGAATTTGAATCACAATTATAAGAACACAAAATAAAAATCGGTTTTTAATCAAGAATTTAAGACATGGGTTTTCGGGTTTGGTATTTCGTTTTTGATGATAGATAATTGAGAGACGATGCTTAAAACATTTAATTTAATTCATTCCCTAGATCATGATCACCTTAATTAGACAAGTTTATTCTTTTGATACTAATCCTTTTACAAAACATTTATTAAGGCTAATTTCCCAATTGTAAATAAATGATTTATAAACTATGAACTCAAGATCATTTTAATCACAATTTATCTTAGACTTCAATTCCCATTGGTTAAGATTAAATTGCATGAGATGAAAATTACAAGACAAATCGCAATCCCCTTCCGGGTAGTGATTTGTCTAAAATCAAGAAATGGTTTTCCAACTCACTTCTAGTTTTAAGATTATTTTCAAAACATGAGGATAAATTAAGATTTGTTTTAAATATCTTCAATCTTTTAATATAATCATCATAAACTACCAAACCCTTAACCCATAATGAAACTACTCACACATAGTGCAATAACAAAGATAAGTGATAAAAATAATTGTCATAATTAAATAAAAATGAAAAGAGGAAAAGTTAAGAAAAAATCTTCACTATATGATGAAAGATGAACAATCCTTGATAGGAAAAGTTAAGATTTGTTTTATTAGCTTGCAAAAAAGAAAAAGAAAAAGAAAAAATAAGAGAAGAATGATAATGTTGCAACATGATTGTGTCCAGCACTCAATCTTTTATGGGTGATTTGAAAGTGAATGAGTTGGCTCCAAAATGGAAAAGTTATGGTAGTGGGGAATGGTGGAAAGTGCAAACCCGTCCTGCTTTACATGTCTTTAGTAAATCGATCATATCTTTTGAACCACACCCCTGAATGGCGCGAAACCACTTCCATTGGAAAGCTAACTCAATTTACTATGACTTTAATGAAGACATCTGATGCTAAATCCAAAGGGAAGGCTTTATTACGAGTCGATCTTTCACTAGCTTCAGATTGCCACGGTATCTTCCGGTAATGATATGTCTTCACTAAATTAATTTTATCTCTTAAACGGCTGATGAAAATGCCATGAAACCAACGCAAAATGAATCTGACTCAATTGTCTACAACTTTGATCAAGACCTCAGATTAATCTGGGCGCGGAAAGGTATTCATCCGGATTTATCTTTAGACGCGTTGTTCTTGACTCCTAATCCAGATCGGTTGTTGGATCGAGTGTGTAAACGGATCTGGAGACCGATCCAGTCTTATTTTTGCTCCATTTGCTTCTCCTTTGATCCATCTTGAAGCTCCAAGCATCTCCTTCAGCCCAAGCTACTCCTAAACACATGAAAACAAGCCAAAAACGGCACAAAACAACCTAGGACATCTAAAATGCAAATGCAAGAATATGAATAGAAATATGCACTAAAACACACGGAAAAGACTCAAAAATAAAATGAAAACTGATAAAAATAAACGTACTAAAACGCTAAAATATGGCGTTATCATTTGCTCTCTTTTGACATAAAATGTTATTTCTTACTCTATATTTAAAATAGAACTTTTTATTTGTAGGTCTTTTGAATTTTTTTAATGAGTGAAACAAACCATAAAATTATTATTATTATTATTATTATTATTATTATTATTATTATTATTATTATTATTATT